>OZ024817.1:36499395-37009910 GCA_964017055.1 Chloromyia formosa
ACGTGCTAACCGTTGCGCCATCCGGACTACAACAGTTGCTTCTCGGAAAATTGAGGACGTACTAAGCTGAATTTTAGCAAATTTAGTATACTTTAAAAAATGGGCAAATAACTTTTTCTGTTGGATGTAAATTTTAGGAAATATGGGCTTAAAAAAAGAACGCGTTATTTCGGCCAATGAAAGAGTTTTCCAGTAAATTTTTTTTCGAAAAACTTCGGATTCGTGTTCAGCGGCTGTTAGACTAGAAGAGTATTGGATCAGTTATTGTTAAAAATACTGCTTAATCAAATATTGAAATGACATCTAAATAAGTCTCTTTTTTCTCATTTACAGAGGTCTGGGAAACAAAAACCTACTGCTGTTCAGAAGACGGATGTAATGGTGCCAATAATATTTCGACACCAAATTCAATAATGCTATTCTTATTTTTGATTTTTGCAATATTAAATGTCATTCGACACTAAAACATGCTCTATCATTTTATTTTGAAAAATTCTCTATATGCGTATTTCTAAATTTAATCAAAAATAAAAAAAAACTACAAAAAAAAATTTATAATTGAACAAAATTTATCAGAGAACAAAAATTAAAAAAAAAAAAAACGAAAAAATAAGAAAATTTCCTATGTGTACTACCAATTAAAGTTTTCTTTGTTTCTCTATATTCATTTAATTTTTAAAATGTATATACATACGAGAATGTTGAATAAATATCTGAATTATGTATGTAATATGTGTCTCCAATTGAAGTTTATGCAATATATAACTAAGTTTAAATGTTTAAAATTAATGATAAAATTAATTGATAATATCATAATTGGCATTATATGGGACCTATTAGATGACAATTAATTAAAATAATTATTCTAAATGGAATCCTTTTTATTTATTTACACTTTAAATATATATGCGTATACACGTTACTGTAATGTGTTGTTACATTTCAAATTCAAGCAGACAGAACCTGGAATCCGTTCTCAACATTAGTATATTTCAAAGCAAAAACGTAAATTGTTTAATTGTTACGTTAAAATTTAATCAATCTAATAAAAATGAATAATATAAACAAATTAAATATCCTATTTTTAATCTAAAAGTTTATACATATATTATGAACTGGTAACCAACCAACAAACCAAACAAAAAGTAAGGGTAAAATATTTATTTAAAAAAAAAGACAGGAACAAAAATATTGACAATTTGGGAGGTCGTGTATGAAGTTGGAAAGTGAACAGCAGAGTGATTTGGGCTGCCAGACATACCGATATTTTCTTCCATAAAAGGAAATTATTATAAATATTAAGTGGGCTACAGGATTATTTTTGACCTTTAATCAGGAAATACATATTGCCCATATAATTATGTTCTTAAATTTTCTGCAGATACTCATAGGATTTGCTCTCGTCTCAAAATTTACGCAGAGTTTTGCCCGAATTCTTTAATGCGGGTTCATTATAGTACTGCTCTCCTTAATTCATTATATTTCAGTAATTGAGGTATCAGTCCGATGCATTCATCAGCCGGTATGGAGTTCGAATCCATACGCAATTGCCCTAACCCCTTGTGGGTCATAGCGCGTCAACTGTTCAATGTACCCCAGTTGACATTTCGTTGGCATAAATTTGTTTCGGAGAATGCAGTTGCACAGCATGAAGCTCCTGTTCCCCCATTTAGCCGTCAACATGCGACAAGTCGGGAGATGGAGTGGCTTATTATTACGCCCCACACGACAAGGGGTTGCTTGTGGAATTTGTGTGTTCGATCGATTGCTGTTCAATCCAGGTATAAGGTATAAAATCAGCGCTCCCTAAGTAAATTGTATAAGTGCATCATAAAATGAGTAATACTTTCTAAGAGAATTATTATTCGACTTCTTTCATATCTGCCTCCCTGCTGCATAAGCTTTGAAATTACATGATAGGGGAATCCCCTGTACCTTTGATTCCTCGTCGACCCATGTTGTGTCATGGATCTCAACAAATTGAATAATTCTTTCGAACTCTTCCATAATGCCAACGTAACGAGTAATAATAGTCATCTGTTTTTGTTGTGACTTTCGTTGAGATTACACAGTCCAGCGGCATGAGTTCGTAGCAAGAGAAGGAACTGAAGAGTTGGTGAAGACTTCTCTGTGTATACTATGGAAGATGTTTAGGCCTTCATCTGAAGCCAGATTGTTTCGGTACGACTTTTAGTAAAGGGACAATTGACCTGTGTCTGTTATTCAATTATTGAATACGCATTTCCCAGACAAACTGCCCGACGCGTCTGTAGGCGTTTTTCCGACATGCGACTCAGCATCAATTATATCAAAAGAACAAATACTCTAGGTTAGTTCCAGTTTCGGTTCGTACAAATTCCCGGGACCAGACGGTGTTATTCCCGTAGATCCTCAGCATACGGCGGATGTTGCCCATTTTCAGGTTCTGTGTGGAACCACAGCCGAGGGAGTATACTAGTCTTTCGGTCGAGGTTGGAGGTAGAAGTGGTCTTTATTCCCATAGCTGGTATAGTTCTCATGCGCAGTCAAAGGACCTAAGACCTAAAACTATGCTAAAAATTCTAAAAAATCGGATAGACTGCTATCTACGTGGCAGCATCCCGTCTCTACTCTTATCCAGATCTCAGCATTCCCATACTGCAAAGGTAGATCGGAAGAGGCTACACTAGAATATGTTGAAAAATCTTTAAGCCACAAAGATTGCACTTTGGTGGTGGTATGCTTGCATATCGATGGTGTTTTCAATAATGTCAAACCAGAGGTCGTTCACAGGGGCGACCGGTAGCGCAGTGTGTTGGGGCATCAGTCTCATGTTTGACTACCGGCATTTCGGGTTCGAATCCCGTCCACGACGACGTTCGTGGCCATAGATGTGCAGGAGGTGCATGTTGGCAGCTGCATTCTCCGAAACCAGCTTATGCCAACGAAACGTCAACTGGGCCACATGGAACAGTTGACGCGTTATGCCCCACAATGGGTTAGGGCAATTGAGTATACATTAATCCCTAGTGGGACAAAGGGCGTCAACATAGTTCACGTTTCGGTAGCATATGGAAGATTTTGGATAGTCTAAGTTGCTGGCATACACATCTTGCCCTTTGTTTGCCGGTTTCTACGACAGGCCGGCAAAGGGAAAGGCCGTGGTACTATACTTACGTCCCACACCATAGGGAGAATGTTTACCTCATCCAAATCATCGCACCCCCATTACCGGCGGCTTGACTTGGTTAGCGATGGTTGACTGCCATTCCAGAGGGCGCCCACGAGGAGGACTATGGAAGAGGATTTTTGCCCCCCAGATTGATCGAATTACTCGGAGTTGAAAGACAATTTGGTCGTTGAACAACTGAAAAGTTTCTAAACAATGATTAAACTACAGTTCCCACAAGGAATTTCGTTCGATTTTTGTCGTTCAATTAAAGTTGTTATGTTATGTAAGTGCGCTGAAATCCATATGACACATTTCTACATTATAAAGACAAACGATTAAAACAGCGAAGTAAGCGTTAGGTAAATATTGGCTAAAGAAATAATAAAATGATGGAAAACAGGTTACTCGCTTGACTCTTTCGTTTTTTTAAACCGGCGAAAACAAACTTATAGGGATTTCAGAGTAAAGGATTGTCGAAAAATCTGCCAATGAGAAGGGAAATAATGAAAAGGTGCATGTTTAGATATTTAGATGTAAATGTCAAACAGTTAACAAAACTCATAAAACAATATTTTATTTTCAGCGTAGTGTAACCTTTTCATTTATTTGGTTAATGTTGCGAATGTGTCAAATGAACAGTTCAGCGTAAATTACGCGTATGGTAAATCAAAGAATGTTGATATTGACTGTGGCGGTGGCGGTTGTCGTTGGTATTCGAATGACTTCCGACCACGTACTGTACTATAAGTGCCTTACATAATTATAAACTAATTATGACCAATCGGCACCATAAGATCTACTTTCACTCGATCACAGAGTGCTGTGGGAATCGGCCAAGATGACGTAGGCAGTCGTTACACTGTTTTACCAATTGGGTTAGTAAATGTAGCAGTTCCACAATGATTTCATCCGTTTCACGCCCGGGTGGAACTAATGAAGCTCCTTTATGCAATACTCACGGTCAGTGTCCTAATGGGATAACTGTTCCATCTCTGAAGGTCAAAAAGCCAATGACTAATAACAGTGACTCCTTTAAGTTGTAGTATTTCCATGATTCTGGGCAGTCTTACTTCACGAAAGTAATAAGCGACTGTAGAACCGTATCGTGAACAGTGGCATCCCGAGTTTCAGAGAACTTGATGAGTAGACGCCGATTTATCTCGTCAACAAACACTTGGTCGTTGGTTGCCTCGGCGTAGATTGATACAATGAAGAAATCATCAACTCCTAAAACGAGGAGTTGGATATAAACCGGAAGAGCTCGTCTTGATAAAGAAGTTGTAGACTACAAGAATGAGAGCCCAGCGTTGAATTCGATTAGATACATGGGTGGGAATTCTCTTTGTCGAACCAAAATTGTGAATTTGCGGTCAAAAATGTACCCGAGGAAATTAGTCTTTCAAGATATGATGGCCATGGCTTTCAGTTCGATTTGGGGGTATCGCAACTCTGCTATGGTGTTGATCGCCTGGAACAGTGGAAGAATACCTTTATAAGTCGAAAGTGATGCTAAAAACAAATCTGGAGTCGGGATGACCAAGATTATTATTTAACCCAGTCGAGTAATCCGCTCACAGTCGAGTTCTCCAATTAGGGTTAGGGACAACAACAATAGGAGCAGCGTAACTACTGGCTTGAATAGAGGAAATTATGCTAAGCCTTTGTAGTCTGTTTAGTTCTTCTTGACCTGTGCAAAGACATGGAAGTGTACCTGTCGGTTTCTACACCGGTAATTCACCTTGATGTTGTCGCAGCAGGCCATGGTAGATAAGAAGGTAGTGGAAAATGTAGTCTAAATATATCCAATAATTATGTCTGTTTTCGTTTGCAGAAGGTTGAAGGCGATAGTTACCAGAGACTAAACTGATCTACTCCTTCAATGCCGAAAAGATTGATGTCTGCTTCGTGTGTCCTTGCTGAGTGATGGCGTTCAAACAAATCGAAACTTTTATCTCCTCCGTTATTCCGATATTGGCAAGTATTGATTTGGTGCATCCACTGGTTTTCATGATGGCGCGCATTAATATAAGCAAACCAAGCAGCTTACACGTATCTTCAGTGAGAATTGAAACACCTGCTTCCATATCGCACAAAACCAATGAAGAAACTGGGGCAGGCGTTGTGGGTCATAATCATCAGGTTTTCATACCCATGGGTAAGTTCGCCACTGTTTTTCAGGCGGAAGTGCATGCTATCAGGCATGTGGTGAGTTATGCCTGAAGACCGGCTACCACACCAAAAGTTAATATGGCAATGTTCACGGACAGCCAGGCGGCCATCAAAGCACTGTTCAAAAGGACGATATCATCTAAGATCGTACGTACTTGCCAAAAGGCACTACATAGATTAGGCTCTTTTAATAGAGTAACACTACTCTGGGTCCCTGGCCATGCTGGCATCAATGGCAACGAACAGGCGGACGAACTGGCCAGAGCAGCATCAGCTACCCGCTTTTGCGGACCAGAGTCCTTTTGTGGAATTTCAGCCTGCATAATAAAGAAACTCATCAAAGACTGGGAATGCAGCGAAGCTGCTGCCCATTGGGACGACCAGCCAGGACTAAGGCAGGCTAAGCTTTTCATCTCAGGCGCAAAGCAGATCGATAGAACTGCTAAAGTTAAACCGATACAAGGTTAGAACCATCTGTGGTCTCCTTACTGGTCACTCATGCCTGAGAGATCACTTAAAAATCATGGGAATTGTTTCGGACTCCAGCTGTCGTTTCTGCGGTGAGGACGACGAGACATCAACCCATATCTTATACGATTGCGACGCCTTGACCCGGCGACGTAGAGACTGCTTTGGAGCCGCATACACGGAGGCTGATAATATCGCTTCAGTGTCACCGCACCTTCTGAGCAAATTTATTAGTTCGATCGAACTCGATCGATAGGTATATCCCTGATAATAAACTCTGAGCTATAGCACAATAGGCTATCCGGCCTCAGTGCTCTGTACCCTACGAGGTTCAACGCTCATTTCACAATCTAATCTGATGTCGCACTGCAAGCAAATTGGTTATTATTATTATATTCTGGGGGATAGCCGAAGCAGACCACTAACGTTTGGGTCCCTTTTCGCCCCCTCCCGGTCATCAGTGGCTTCCAGATGTCGACTGATACTTGTCGACCTCTTTCTTCATCACTGAGTCCCGTGTTATTGCTAGCATTTGTTTAAGGCTGAGTTCACTCATGGCTTCCACACTTATCGTGTGCTTGCCTGTGATCCTCAACCTCGTGCTAGCCAGTGCTGGACATTCGCACACAATGTGTGCTGCCGTCTCGGCCTCCTCCAGGCATAGCCTGCAAGCGTCATATTCCCCGATTTTCATCTTGGCCAGATGAGCCTTAAAATTACCATGCCCTGTGACCACGGCAGTTATCCAGCTTAGGGTACTCCGTTTATAACTGAGTACCTTTCTCGCTTCCCTGCCTAAAGGGCTGGTCATTGCATTCCGAGCTTGTTTGCAAGTGACTAGCTCCTGCCATCTTTGTTGATGCATGGAGTCCATCCACTCCCCAATCTTCGCTCCAATCATGCCGTTCCCCAGAGCAACTCTGGGTTCTGGGCCAATGAAAGTTGCCGCAGATCCCTGTTTTGCTACGGCATCCGCCGCCTCATTTCCTGTTGTACCTATGTGTCCTTTTACCCACATCAGCGTAACCTCATTTTCTGAGGCACACGTGTTGAGCTTCCGGACACACTCTAGTGCAAAATTGGTTAGTGTGCCATTGATTTTTACTTACAAAAATTTTCTGATGTTTACAAAGTTATCGTTTAGTGTTTGTTCATTCTATTCAACCGGTTTACTGATATTTCGGTATAACGGATTTGAAGTGGGAATCCAAAGGACTGTTGCTTGTTTTGCCGGTGACCATCTTCTTGATAGTCGCAGTGTCATCTGTTCCCATAATACGAAACAAACGTGATTTGGCCTGTTGGTCGGCTGGATTGGTGAAGCCCAACATGAACAGAAGACTTTTCATTTGAAAGTCCTCTGCCGTTTGAGTCATCCTGCATCCAAAAGTTGTGATACGCGGATCTGAACAGCATTAAACTGTTTGCGGAATAAGCTCTTTGGGTGTTCGATGGTGTCGCAGAAGGAGATTGTTGAAGGGAGTTGTGGCAAAATCAACTACCGAGCTTCATCAAAAGTAGACGCACTCTTTCCTGTAGGCTCGAGTTTTTGGGTCTTCCTCAAAGACCGCTGCATACCTCCCATGTATAGTCCCGGTTTCTTGATTTTAGCTGAAAATATCAATCAAATTTTTCAGGGACTTCATCGTTGGGTTAACTTATCATGCATTCTCCGATGCCGCAATTTTCTCGCTTTGCAAGTTGACAAACACCTTCTGCATTATCTCTTCGAAAGACTTAACGGGGCCTTCATCTTTCCGATCGCTATTGATCATGGGTCAAGGCTTAGTAGTTACTAGCCATTTATCATTCTGCGAATGTTGTTATTTCCGCTTCCACTCAAAAAGAAACCGCTCGTTCAATTGCGAATCCAGAGAAATGCCGTGAATCTAGCCGAAATTCTTGGTTTATAGCTTGGTCTTGGAATTTTCGAAGAAATACTTGAAAATGATTTATAAAATTAGTCGTCACGGTTTTGCCGGGTCCATCACTTTGTTTAAATAAGGAACCATCTCTTTCTTTTCCACACACTCGCTAGAATATTCGCCAAACACAATATATGTACAACGTTGCCATTTTTCAGCAGAGCAAAATACGTCGCGTCTGAATCCCTATCTTTTCACGTATTTTTCGTAGTCGGACATCAATAGCACATTTGGAAAATGTTAGACTAAAAAAAAATACGAAAATATTCACATCGATTTTATTTACTTTTTTATTTTTAATTTTTTTATGTCATACAATACGGCTGTTGAAAGGTACCGATCAGTTCAATGTTTCGAAACAAACTGAAAAGAGGAATCAAGTCTACACAGGGGAATAATAACAGCCTGCTGCGATATTCGAACTGCCTCATCTCTCCCATTGCACCACCTCTCCCGCTTAGCCTATATGATTGATTCTTTTATCCTTGTTTCGGAGTAAGAGGAAATGAAAATTCGTAGCACAAACCTTCGCTTTGCGAGCTTTCGTGTTGCATCGGCAGCACCATGCATCCCAAGTGAACCGGCTTTTGATAATAAATAACTTAAAACTTGATACTGTTAATCTTTGGAAAGAAACAAACAAATTAATTAATATTAATATCAATTATTTTTATATTTACTCGAAATCAGTCCTATCAGTCTTTAGTAACCACGCTTTTTGATTCTGCAGTCGTTAATTAGATTATTTCTTTATAATTTAAAATTTAAACCAAGCGATAAAATAATTCAGAAAACAATAAAGCGAGCAAGAAATGAAATGTAAGCCGACACATTAGGATTCTGGAATTACTTCTTACCAAAATACACACACAATTCTAAATCAAATCTAATTATATTATATTATAAAATATATAAACGATGATTATTATTACTATTGAAAAACAAATAAAAAACTAAATTAAAATTAAAAAGAAATATAGAGCAAATAAAATAAATTTAAAACAAAAGTCATACAATATAAAGAAATTAAACAACAAATCAAACAGTATTTGAGCTGTACAAGATATTCTAAATAATCTAATTGCAACAACAAAATAACAAGAAAAGTTAATAATAAAATCAATGTTACAATTTAAAAAATGTAAACGACAAAAATACAAAAAAAAGAAAAGAACGGCGTGTCGCGGAATCGAAAATGAAAAGTCAAAAGTAAGTAATATATCAACATATAGATATATATACACACACACACACAAAAGCAAGTGTAACCTATACTTACTACTAAATTTAAGAAGTCAAAATTTAAACATCAGCAGACTATAGCAATCAGTAAGTTTGATTAAATTACGTACAATTAGTGAGAAACGAAAAGAATTTGAAAAGAATTCAAATATTTCTTTCATTTGAAACACAAAATTAACGAACAATTTTAAAAAATAATAAACGAAATTTACTTAGGCCGAAAGAAAAAAAATTTCGAAATTCCCCTGAAATTGGGTCACTATAAATATTTGTTCTTAATCCATAGGTCAGACTAAAACAACGGAATAGAGTAAAACAAAAATAATAGTGATTACCATACTATGTAATGAATTACGATCATATACACTCTCATTCAATTCTAAATAGCCTAATAACAAATTGAAATAATTAAAAATACTGAATAAAATTAAAATAAAGTATGTTACTTGTTCAGCTCCTAAATTCAGCTAGGATCGATCATTTATCGATAGGCTAATACAAAATAGTGTATTCGCTAAGTAAAACTAAATGGTATAACACATGAGAATATAATAGAATAGACATAAAAGATCCTCTATTAGTCTGACGGTGTTAAAATGCTAGAAAAAAAAGAAACGATCCAACAATTCCAATCCAGTATATTTTACATTTCGAATCGAACCCAACAAAAAGTTGAAGAACAATGAACACCCCAAATATAACTAAAATGTAACATAAAAATATATCTAAACGCTTTATCAACATTATTATTATAGTATTAATTCAAATCAATGAATAATGAACTAATAGAAACAAAATATATAAATTGAAGAGAATTTTATAAAAATTAGTAGAAAAATATAAAAACAAACATATTCCGTAACATTAAACAATGAAGCGAGTAAGCAAACAGGAAAAAATAAACGTTAACACAAACGACGACGACAAAAATATGTTCACAAGACAAAATTATCGGAAAAGCAAATATTTCGGAAACAAATTTAATATATTTTAAAAAATGTTAGTCAGAAACGGAAAAATTAAATACTGCCTTGAAAATTCTTGGCACTATATTATAATAAATTTATTTTGAATTTTAATCTTTCGCAAAAAACAAAAGCTTTTGACAGTAAAATGAACTAAAATTTAAAAATCAACATTTAAATTTCTAGACCGGATTATACATTTCAATAAAAAATTCGTTGACGCTTACACGTTATTATTCTTATTTATGCGTAATTCAATTTGGAAATTTGAAAATATGTGTGTATATGAGAGTATTAATCTACTTTTTTCTCTGAATATTTTCTATGCAAGACACAAAAACATGAAAGCGAATCAAAGAAACAGATGGAGTATGTGAAAATGAAACAAAAACAAATCAGAATAGACATTTTAAAAATAAACTTTTAGCAAAAATCTTAGAATAAATAAGTTATCTTTTAATCTGATTATTTGAACCTTTCTGCATTTTTTTTTATATTTTGGGCCATTGTGGAAACATTTCCAGTGGCAAGGCAAAAGGGTTTGTAGTTTAGATCTTTTGGGGTCTAAAATGTCGCTAGGGATCGAAAACCGAAAACGAGTTTGATATTTGGGAATTTGAACAGCACATTTCAAAACGGACATTTGTAAAAATTTAAACGATGAACGCGCGAGTGACATCCGACAACTCGTCATAAAACCCTTTTTGAAATACAAATGCATCCCATATCTCTTCTTCCTGTTTTTAATTATCATAACGTAACATATGGGTATTATTAAGAGATAATTTCCCATTTGTTAGAAAGGACAAAGGACGCATATTTTATCGATGTACATACGAGTACATGTATGTTTCATCGAATATACATATGCACGAAAGTTCTTTAAAAAATTTTCAAAGCAAATTTTTGTTCAAATTTTTTACAGAGTTTTGCACGACCGTGGGTCCCTCGCACTACCGAACATTTTTGTTCAAAATTATATGAACGAAAAATTGTGCAAACATTTTATGGCTTCTTAAAAAAAATAACTGACATAAGAGTTCAATTCTGGACTATGGCCTCGAAATGAGTTATGAGTGACAATTGAGTGTACAACTTTGCTTCCACCGTTTTCGGACAGACGGCTGCATCGGTGAGGGCTGGTCAAAATACGAAGTTCAAAAGTGTCACAAAGTAAGTTTGGACGTCTGTGAACGTATCGATATCCCCGCATTAGTAAAAGTTGTTCGCATTTTAATAAGATTCGCGATTCAAAATGTCTGTTTTCGAGCCAAGTTCTCGTCATTTGCTTCCATTTGAAAAAACTGCAGCTGAGGCTCATCGAATGCTCTCAGATACTTACGGTCAGGTTGCTCTGAGTGACAGAAAGTGAGTGGTTTTAACGTTTTAAAAGTGGCGATTTCAGTGTCGAGGACAAGCATGGTGGTGGGAGAGAAAACAATTTCAAAGACGACGAATTGGAAGCACTGCTCGATGAAGATTCGTGCCAAACGCAAGAAGAATTAGCTGAATCACTGGGAGTAACTCAACAAGCCATTTTGAAATGCTTCAAGGCCATGACCGTACGAGTTAAAATCGAGAGATATTTAACGGCGATTATTTGCATGTGAACAACTGCTTCAAAGGCAGAATCGGAAGGGATTTCTACATCGCATCGTAACCGGCGACGAAAAATGGGTCCGTTACGATAATCCCAAGCGCAGTCACTGAGAATACCCGGACATGCCTCAACGTTGACGGCAAAACCGAATATTCACGGCGCCAAGGTTATGCTTTGCATTTGGTGGGACCAGCTCGGTGTGATATACTACGAGCTACTGAAACCGAATGAAACTATCACAGGAGATCGGTACCGAACGCAATTGGTGCGTTTAAGTCGAGCATTAAAAGAAAAACGAACATAGTACCAAGAGAGACATGACAAAGTCATCCTCCAGCATGACAATGCTCGGACACACGTCGCAAAAGTGGTCCAGACATACTTGGAAACTCTGAAATGGGAAATCTTGCCCCACCCGCCGTACTCCCCAGACATCGCTCCTTCCGACTACCATCTGTTTCGTGGCGCACGGCCTGGCTGGTCACAATTTTCGTTCTTACGAGGAAGTCGAAAATGGATCCAATCATGGATCCCGTCGAAAGACGCCTTCTTTTTCCGAGATGGAATCCGAAAATTGCCGGAGAGATGGGCGAAAATTGTCGCTAGCAATGGACAGTACTTTGAATAATACATCTGTGAGTACTTTTTGACAATAAAGCTTTTAATTCCAGGAAAAAACTACGGAAGCAAAGTTGTACACCAAATAGCATCATCTCATTAACTAGATTACGGTGGTGTGTTTTGCCCTTGTGTAGGGGTGTGTGATCAGAAACACGCTCAAATGCGTCGGGTGAGTGGGCTCATAATGCGCCATGTGAATCCCCTTAACTAGGGCCCAGTGCATAGAAGGCGAACTTGCTTACCGTTGCGCTATCCGGACTACATGGCTTCTTGCAGTGGAAAATATTGCATGTACTGAACTGATTATAATGCGCTCTTCCTAAATAATTTTTCGCTGCGTCTGTAGTTTGGGGGCGACCGGTGGCGCAGTGTGTTGTGGCATCAGTCTCATGTTTGATTACCAGCGTTTCGGGTTTGAATCCCGTCCACCACGACATTCGTGCCCATGGATGTGCAGGAGGTGCATGCTGGCAACTGTATTCTCCGAAACCAATTTATGCCGTCGAAACGTCAACTGGGCCACATGAAACAGTTGACGCGCTATGCCCCACAAGGGGTTAGGGCAATTGAGAGGGAGAGATAAATACAGCGTGTCTCGAATTTGACGCATAAACACACCGTCACGTGATTTCCCATATAATTTCCTGTAAAAAAAAGTATTTCTTGAATTCTCAACCCTTTAGCTGATAAAGGCATTTACATTTTTTTTGAAAATTGCCTTCCACACATTACTAAAAACTCAATATCTGAAAACTACGCTAGCCAGAATGCTCAAAAAAAAACCGTCATCACAGCCGATACTTTCCCCTAAAATACAGATTTTTTTTGGTGGAAATCAGACAAGCGGTTTAATTATTTTATTATAAATTTGTTAATAAAAAAATTTGTTTTGCACCGAAAGTAACATTTTTTCCCACCACCGCCATTTTTATTCCCTTCACGGATGTGATAGGGTATATTAACTTTGTCATGAAGTTTGCAACGCACAGAAGGAAGCATCTGCGACCATATAAACTACATATATTCTTGGTCAGTATGATGAGACAAGTCAATTAAGCTTTGTCCGTCTGTCCGTCTGTCTGTCTGTCCGTCTGTCTGTCTGTCCGTCTGTCCATCTGTCCGTCTGTCCGTCTGTCCACCTGTCCGTCTGTCTGTCTGTTTCTATGCAAACTAGTCCCTCAGTTTTAAAGCTATCGAGCTGAAATTTTGTAAAAACCCTTTTTTTTATTGCACGCGGTATATATGTCGGAACCAATGGAATCGGACCGCTACGTCATATAGCTGCCATATGAACGACCGTTCCAAAAATTCGTCTTTGTGAGAAAAACTTTTTTATTTCTAGAGATATCTTATTCAAATGTCACAAGAATCAATAGTATCTCTAGTAAAATTATATTCCCGAATTTGGTTGAAATTGGACCAATTTATCATATAGCTGTCATAGGAACGATTGTTCTAAAAGCAAGTTTTTATTGGAAAAACTTTTTTATTTCTGAAGATATCTTTACCAAATTTCATATTATTTATTCAAATTGACTACCAAACCATGTTCCTAAATTTGGTCTAAATCGGCCCACTATTTCATTTACCTCTCATAGGAACAGTGAAATCGGAACAAGTTTTACTACTAATTTTAAAGTGGCAAATGCACCATAACTCATAACGAGCAAGCTAGCGGAAGGCTTGCTTGTTTTTATTTTTGCATACGTAATGTACTTGTCCAGTTTCTAAAAATAATTCTCTATTTTATTAAAACTACTAAAGCTACAATTCTCGGATAAACACCTAATCTCAACTACAATAGTACCTTACCCTTACTTCAAAAATTGTTAGTTGTTCCTCTATAAAATCCAATTCCTTTTTTAGGGTTTTGTATAAAAACCAAACACTTATGAAATCGGTCATGCGTCCGTCTGTCCGTCTGTTTGTCTGCCCCTCTGTCTGTCTGTCCATGAAATATCTCACGAACCGCCGAAGCTACATGCATGAAATTTGGTGGAAATATGCAGAAATACTATAATTCTCTGGAGAAAGCGATGCGTCGTAATAGGTCAACTTTAAGGGGTCCCCATAGCGGGGAAATGAAGGTCGAAAATTCTTTTCGTTTGGTATATACAAATGGGGTATCGTAAGAAAGGTACCGCTGAGTACATTTAATTTTTTTTTTAAATTTGAAGAAAGGAGAAAAGAGGGAGACGAGAAAATATGTGATCCGAGTTTGTCCCCCCCCCCCTCCCTTGCATTTCCAGACCGTTATACCTAGAAATATGAAAATTTACAGAAAAGTGGCATTTCACTAGCATAGAAAACTAAAAATAATAGAATTTTTAAATCTCATCAAAAAAGGTTAATAATAGCACATTTCTGTAGTTGCAGTTAGCATACGCCTGCACCCCTCAAGCACACCCGAGGTCAAAAATATTGATGGCTAATGATAACCAACATCATAGGCAATATTATCTCTAAGTTTCATTACAATGATATGATATTTAATAATAGTACATTCACTTAAATTTATGCATTTTGACACTATCCATACAAAAAATACACCCACCGGCCTCATGCATAGATGCGAGTACTACTTGCATGTTTTTCGTAGTGCGAATTGCAGTTATTCGATGGACCAATTTTGGAAGGGTGAAGATTGGTTGGGGCGGTGATTCTAATAATCATTCAATTTCTTTTGTTTTTAGGGTTTTGTGTCTTAAATCTTACAAAGTCGGTTAAATGTGTGTCTGTCCGTCTGTCCATAGAGTATCTCACGAACGGCTGAAGCTACACACATATAATTCGGCGAGAATGTGTAGAAATGCTATAATTCGCTGGAGAAAGCGTTGTGTTGTAATTGGCCAACTTTAAGAGGGGGGTCCACATAGAGGCGAAATTAGGTAAGGTCCATTTTTTTCATCCTCTGGTATAGGCAAGTGGGGTGTCATGAGAAAGGTAATGTTGAGTACATTCCATTTTTGGCATTTTCTTGAAATTTGTAGAAACGGGAACAGTGGAGGAGGAAAAAATGTTAGACCGTAATTTGTCCCAGCCGCCCTGCATTTCGAAGCCGTTACACAAGTTTGCAATTTGCAATGTCGTCTTAACATGAATGGGTAAGCATCTCGAACAGTAGGACAGTTTATCTCGTATACATACATATCTATCTACAGTACAGCTTTTCGTATAAAAACTATTACTTTGAGAGGTGACAGATGGAGTCTTTTTATGAATTGGCATGTAAGATACTATATCATGGGTAAGACAATTGTGACAAATATGGTGTTTTATTCAGCTGAGTGTTGCCAAGGAGAGCAGGGAGCCAATATTTAGATACCAAAATAAGCGCGTGCTACAAAACCCTCGGATTGCGGGCGTAGCCCTCTATAGTACGGTTTCATTTCTACTGATGCTTTGCTCGAATCGAGTAGACGACAGTTCATCACTCTTATGATTCAACATCCACCTAATAAAAGTTAATGTGCATTCCGGTATGCAGAAACCCGAAAAACATACTCAGTTTTCGATATTAAGTATGTGTCATTGACTTCTATTCCTGAATACGATGTATTACAGGAAGGTTTGCGCATATCTTAGTGGTAAAAGTTTTCGTTTCGAAATTCCAAGAGAATCAGAACTAAAATTGATTCTTAAGATTCGTAATGAACCATATTCTGGTCTCTCTCTCTTTCAATTGCCCTAACCCCTTGTGGGACATAGCGCGTCAGCTGTACCATGTGCCCCAACTGGCGTTTCGACGGCATAAACTGGTTTCGGAGAATGCAGTTGCCAGCATGCACCTCCTCCACATCCATGGCCACGAACGTCGTCGTGGACGGGATTCGAACCCGAAACGTCGGTAGTCAAACATGAGACTGATGCCTCAACACACTTGGCTACCGGTCACCCTATTCTGGTCTGGACAGGCTGCTTCCATCGGTAGATCGAAAGCATCACCTGATGAGTAGCGATCTGTGCAACCAGAAGCCGAAGGTCCTATTTCACCCGGACTCTGATGCGAGCACAGGGCATCTGCGTAGTCCGCCAACCATTCCATCTTTATTGCCCCATTTTTTATTATTGCCCATTTTGCCTCCCATGTATGTACGTGTTGTCCTCCCCAGGCCTATGAACTTTTATTAATACGTAAAGCACTGGGGCAATAAGCGGCGAAAACCCCGCCCACGTCTGCCGAGCTGAGCTGCAGGAAGCGTTGGTCACTGTTTAGCTCATTGAGGGGTCTTTTTCTTCGCCAGATGGCACGGCCCGACTTTCACGGTCATTATCCTACCATGGGATCCGTCCCCACGGCATCTTCAGATGCCCACCAAACCGTCGATTACAGATTCTTCAAGGGTAGATTTTCACTAGAGTATATTCCAGACTCGTGGATAAAAGCTAGAATGGTCTTTATTCTTAAACTCGGGAACCGTCCCAAAGATGATCTGAAATCCTACAGGTCAATTTGCCTTACTTCTTTCATGCAGAAAGCGATGGAAGAAATTTTGGACTGCCACATTCGCTTTATACTCCTTACAAGGAACTGTAGCGATGGAGACCGGAGGACGAGGGTTTGTATGGCCGTGAAGGCCTAAAGACACCAGGTGTCGAAGAACCACTCTCCGATAACCACCCGTGACGTGCGCTGGCAGACCAGCTCAGCTGTCGGGAGTAGCGGGGTGGGTGAAACACGACGGTCATCGGCCTCCTCCATCAACGTACAAAACAAAGATCGCACGTCTGCCCGAGGAAGAACTCCAAAAAATATAAAACTCGAAAAAAAACTAAAAAAAAACCCGCAATAAACAATAAAATCAACAAAGAAAAGCTGATGGTGGTGCCTCTGCACCAAACTCCCAAAAACTCCAAAAACCAACAAAGTCCCGTGCAGGGACATGGGGCTGCATCAGCCAAACTAACACGGCACGAAGGCCAACCATATATTCCTAACGGGGAAAACCGTCCAATCAGGACAGATCCTTTTCCCTCTCAGGTCATTTGAGCCTCAAGATATTTAACGGCTCTATAAGGGCCCCAGATGTAGTGGGCCGGCGCATCTCTACCCTCCCTACCGTGGGATTTCGGGCGCATATTTTGAAATCCCCCAATTAAAATTCAAAATTCAAGCGCAGTGGAGTGGAGGGGGAGAGAGAGGAAAAACTCTATTTAGCCCTTCATTATATTTTTGCAATTTTGTTCAGCACCCATGTGCATGTATTCATTCAAAACAAGAAGAACGTATATGTATTATTCATTGAAACTAATATACGATTATATATATATTTCTAAATATAAAGCATATTCATACGATATATAGCCTTATATGTTATGTATGGATATATATAATATTCATAGTAATGTAATCAATCCAAATAAATGACTTAAGACTAAACTAATTCATTTTCATTTTTAAATGTGCACTCATCATAATATCGTTGCGGAATTATCGATCCGCATATGACTGGTATGATTCCAAGGATCATATGCAGACTTGTACCAGACGTAGTAAAAATTCCAAGTTATCGCCTGGTAATTAAGCCCATCCACAAGATGAATTTAAACAGGGTGAAAATTGAGTTTTCGAAGGTGCCCTCTTCGTCATTGGTCTCTTTCGGCAGTTGCTTCAATTATTCGTCGGATGAATACGCATCCGTGGGACAGCACAGATCAAACTGTCTTACCGTTTTCGGCAAAACTTTGCTATCAGCAGTTTGCACCGCAAACAAGTCGCAAATTCTAAATATGTCGTCCAAACTGCTAAAATTTTACGCGTGGGTAGTATTGAGATCGACGGTGCTAAATGTGCCTATTGAAGCATCCTGCTTCCGCGGGTGCTTTGAGCAGCCACTTGCCTGACAAACCAGAAATTTAGGCGATTGAAGCAACAACTACAATAATATTTTTATTAGTATCAAATTTTTCTTTTTTTTTTTTTTTTTTTTTTAATTTAAGGATATGCTAAATACATAATGATGCCGACATAAGCCAAGTATCAATCTAATTGACTGATTGTCATCCGGAAAAAATGCAAACGCAAGGAAAGTTCCAGCCGTAGTAACACTTTCGGTAACTGGTTATAGTGCAACAGCTTAGCCATGGGTTCGTTCCAAGACATCATTCTAAAACATAATGTTGCTAGTTTTATAAGATGCCCACAATGATGTCACACGCACCAGTGATCGTGCCACGTATGGAGTAGCGACCCAGCAATTGTTCTCGTATAGGATGACAATAGTAATTTATTTCATAACATTACTCCGGGAACTATTTTCCCTTATCACCACTTCTTACCTGCAAAAAAAATCGAAATGGCAACCGTGTAGCTAATTCTAAAAATGCCAACGTCTACTTATGGCTTGTTGGCAGCTAAGGTCCGCTGCGTATATATGGCATCAGAATTGTTGTGTGGTAGTTCTGTAGATAACCACCTAGTTTAGGACATCTGTCACAAACAGCCAGGTATCGGATGATTAAATCATGAGCACGTTAGCCACAATCTCTTATCGAAGCCGAGAGAAATACATAGATGCTGATAATAAACAGGTTAGCACGATCTACAATACATAAAGTGCATGTAACCGACCAACCAACACTCGAATAAAACTGACGTCACGTTCGGGTAATATTGAAAGATGGATGTCAACTGGCCAAACGCTAACTGATACGAACTAATGGAGCCAAACAAACTCTTGCAAATAATGGGCACCAACACCTTTACAAAATAGAAGTGATACTTAGCCAGCGTTTCTCCAAAGGCACAGCGCTTATGCAGATCACCCTTTCAGCGGGCTGTGGGGCGCACGGGATGAACTCAGGATGGAAATGGGCTCCCTGTGGTGACGGATTACCCTCGTCGCACTCGGTTGAACTTCTTCACTGCTTCTGCGCCAATCTTGACGACTTTTCGCTACAGCGGCGCTTTACACTTTTCTTTAATTATTATTACTTTTTTTTTTTTTTTTCCTCCTTTCCACGTCTACTTTCCACCGCGGTCAGGAACCAACTCCCCAAAAAAAAAAAGCAAAAAAAAAACAACAGCCAAGCTCTTGACTGCGAAATCGCCACCGACCCGCTCGATGTTTAAAACCGAACTCCCCCAAAAGTGCACAATGCATTTGCACAATGCATTTGCACAACGGATTTCTTTCCAAACAGGTTTCATTAGACTACCTGCATTGTGCACAGTATCGTTCACATAGCTTGTTATCATAATTTCCTGCATCCTGACCATTTCTTATCAGTTATCGCTGACCCGCTGCAGTCGGGTACAGTGACTCGCGAAAGTAAATGGACAGGCGCAAAAAAATTATGACACCAATCTAATGCGCGCGAATACTTTCTCGGTACCTACGTAGAGGCATAGATGGACACATATATGCATAGATATGTCGATATGTCACTGGTATATATCGATATTAAATGCATGCATAAGCATACGCAAATATGCATATAGATATACATGCATCTAATGACGCATGCCACGCATATGAACAAATGTATGCATGCATGTATCCATGCATGCATCTACGCCTGTAACGGTGCACATTACAACGCAGGTGAATATTCACTACGGTTATTCGTAGTGAAGATTCAGCTGAATGGTTAACCGGTTAGAACACAAATTCGAGAGGCGGTCAAGTCTCTTACTGTCGTAAGTCCTTGGCATGATAGATCCCTATATCTTTGCCGTTCATGTCGGTCAGGGCATAGCAGGATCCTCCTACTGGCTTTTTCACCCTGCATTTAAGAAATTTTGGCCCTAGTTTTGCGTTATAGTGTTCGGCTGCACTGCTGGGGGTGAAATTCCGACAGAATACCACATCCCCCGTCTTGAACGCAATAGACCTCGCCCTTAAGTTGTAAATGCGGGCATTATTTTGACCAGTCGACTGAATATTACGTTGAATTTGCTGCCGAACCAAATCTAGCTTGACATCAGGTGTTAAACTAGCCGTGGGGTCTTCAAGTTGACTAGCTTTGCGCAACACAGCATAGGAATTGCCATGTAGCAGCATAGTATGCCCAAACACAGAAAAATAGGGCGAATACCCTATAGTGGAGTGATAAGCCGACCTCAGCGCGCAGTTGATGTTGGACACGTTAACATCCCAATCCTTCTGATCCGGCTTCACGTAGGCGCGGATAGCTGCCACCAAGGAACGATTTACGCGCTCCGACGCGTTCGCTTGTGGAGAGTACAGAGCGGTGTACAAATGCTTCACGCCATAGCGGGTAAGCAAATTGTTAAAGTGGTTAGACCGAAACTGTACCCCGTTGTCGGATACTATCATCTCAGGTACCCCGAAGACGTGAAACACCCGCTTCTCAAGAAACTCTACGATGACAGGGGCGGTGAATTTCTTTATGGGCTCAACGAAGGGAAACCTCGTTAAGCTATCAAGCACGACAATGGCTCCCACATTTCCAGCTTTAGACCGAGGATATGGACCTATTAGGTCGATGTATAAACGTTGAAACGGACGATCAGGCGTTGTAAGTGAACCCATAGGTGGACGTAGGGGTTGATTCGGAGCTTTTGTCGCTTTACAGGTTTCGCATTTTGAAACGAAATCCTTGACTTGCTGGTTCATTTTGGGCCAATAAAACAAGGTGCGAAGACGAAATAGAGTTTTGCCCACGCCGCCATGCGAGCAAAGTGGGTGGTCATGTGCCTTCTTGATCAAATCTCCCGTTAATTCTTTTGGCACCCAAAGTTTCCAGGAAAGCCCCTCCTGAATACTATCCCCAGTCGCGTGTTCCGTACGTCGGTACACGTAGCCATCGATGACTTTTAGGTCAGGAAGATGTTGTTGTTGCTCCTGTATTCGTTGTATCAACTCAAGATAGTCCTCAGACTGGAAATGTGGCGAGTCCAATTTAATATTCAGGCAGGTGTCGTCCTGAACTAAGATTTCTGACACCTCGTTGTCATATACCCTGGATAAGGCGTCCGGCACCAAATTTTCAGATCCCTTGCGATGACGGATGGAAAATTTGAACCCTTGCAGCTTAAGAGCCCATCGAGCTAACCGGCCGTGAAGGTCCTTGAGGGTCATTAACCATTTGAGTGAGGCGTGATCGGTCACAACCTCAAACTCTTGGCCTTCTACGTACGCTCGGAACTTTTTAATGGCTGATACCGCTGCAAGGCATTCCTGCTCCGTCACGGTATAATTACGCTGCGCAGTCGTAAGTTTTTGGGACATGAACGCGATGGGAGCTTCTGCACCGTCGTCCGTCATTTGGATCAGCACTGCCCCTATTCCATCTTGACTGGCGTCGCAATGAATGGAAAAGGGACGCGAAAAATCGGGGCTGTGTAGAACAGGTGCAGAAGAAAGACTCTCCTTGAGCGCATTAAATGCGTTAAGAGCCTCGTCTGTCCACAAAAACTTACGACCCTTGCGTAGCATATCCGTTAAGGGAGCTGTCAAGGCTGAAAAATTGGGAACGAATCTTCGGTACCAACCGCAAACTCCTAAAAAGCGCCTTAGCTGTCGCACAGACTTTGGCAACGGGAAGTTTGAAACGGCGGCTACCTTCTCCGGATCGGTTTTCAGAGTACCGTGGCCGATGATATGCCCCAGATATTTCACTTCCTTCATAAGGAAGTGACTTTTCTCGACGTTTAACGTCAGGCCGGCATCTCTCATACAGGAAGCCACCCGTCGTAGTAGGGTGCAATGCTCCTCAAACGTTGCAGAGACGACCAAAAGATCATCCAAATATACAAAAACTTGATGGCGGATGTCGGGTGGAATAACTTTATCCATCAGTCTCTGCATCGTTTGAGGGGCATTGCACAACCCAAACGGCATGGTGACGAATTGGTAAAGAGGACGACCCGGGACAGTGAACGCGGTTTTATCACGCGAATTCTCGTCAAGCGGAATTTGCCAAAAGGCATCTTTTAAATCTAAGCTGCTTATATATTTGGCTTTTGGCAGCCGACTTAGTATTCCGTCTATCAAAGGTAGCGGATATGCGTCTTTGACGGTGACCTCATTCACCTTTCTCGCGTCTAGACACATTCGGATCTTGCCTGGTTTAACGACCACTGTCACCGGTGACGCCCAACTACTCTGCGACTCTTCGATGACACCCATTTCCAGCATCCGATCCAGCTCCGCGAACAACAATTTTTCGACCGCTGGTGATACAGCGAAGTGTCGTTGTTTGATCGGTTTGCTGTTACCTACATCTATCTGATGCTTAATGAGGCTGGTCCGACCTAGTCCCTCTTTGGAGTAGGAAGGGAAGCTGGAAATGACTGTGCTAAGAATCGCATTTTGTTCGGGTGACAACTGATGTTGATTGTTATCAACCGTGAGTTCATTGACAAGCGGCGTGAATGAAGGCGTATTGGTGGAAAATAGATCCGATGCAAGGCAAAAAGTACGCACAAAATCTACGCCAAGATAAAGATTTTGGCTAAGTGACGGGATAATCAAAAAGGTCATGGTTTTTGTTTGGCCTTTAAAGGTTACTGGGCCTGTAGTCTGTCCTAGTGTGGAATGAGGAGTTCCATCTGCCGTCGACAACGAGAGATGGAATCGTTTCCAAGGATGTTTGTTTTCCTGAACAAACTTTCGTGCATAATCCGAGGATATGCACGATACGGAGGCCCCGGTATCAATAAGTCCCACAACGTCATCATCAAATATCTTCACCTTCGCGTAGGGCCGGAAATCATCATCCGGTTTATCTACTAGGAGCGCGGAGCAGTGTAAACGTCGTGCGGCTTTTATCTGCTTCCAAAAGCGTCGCCGTCGAAGAGTAGATCGTTTAGGCTTAACCTCGCAGCTAGCCAGCTCTTCATTTTCAAAAATTCGTTTGCGCGCACGTTCGTACTCTTGCAAACGAATATGATACGGCATACACTGCCATGAACGTAGTATGGACCCTGGAGTAATTGGGTCATGCCAGGAGTTCGCCTCGGTGTCATCGGCTTGCACTGATTTTGAAACCATCAAGCGAATTTGCGGTGATTGAGACGCAGAAGAAAGTGGTACAGCGTCATAGAGAGGGGTGTTTCGGGTAGAAGTATCACCTAAACCAGGTGGAGACAAGTCAGGTTTGACGTCAGATAAAAGTGCTTGATTCGGTGAAAAGGGCGAATCCGATGAGGTTGGCGACATAGTTGGTTGGGTCACGTCCGTTTGGACAGCAGTATCTGAAACTGTACTCAGGTCTTGAACAAGTCGCCTCTTGCTAGGTGGCTGATTGGAATACAGGCAGGGATCTAGGACATCGGCTCCCACTGAGTGCCCCTCGAGGATGTTGAGGTGTTGCGCATCCTCATTGTGGAGTTTTTTGGCGCGGTGCATTTTGGGCATTGTGGCTTATATACGTTAGCCGCCCCGCAACCAAAGCAAAATATGCGAGGCTCTGCCTTACAGGTATCATATCGATGACCTTTCTGCCTGCAATTCCAGCAGATAAGAGGGGTGGATAGCTCAGCTACTTCTGGACGATCGGAATAGTCAGGTTGCGGCATGTTAACACCGTTGTCAATGTCGGAATCTGACTCAAAACGCTGGAACTCGGAGACATTCGGACGCACAAACTGGCGAGTGGGTCGGCTACGATGAAGCTCATCGTCGAAATTCTCCATTCGGAGCAAATAGGTGCGCAGCTCCCGAATTGACCGTATGTCCTCGTGTATAATATCACGGCGGTAATCAGGTCGTAGATTATCCCGAAGCACTTCTAGTAGGTCAGTTTCGTACATAGGATGATTCAAGCGGTCCGTCAGCTTTAGGATGCCGTCATAAAAGACATCAAATGTTTCGTTAGACCGCTGCATTCTATTTCGAATCATCTTTAAAATGTCACGATCGGTTAACCGATCTCTAAACTGCTCCCGCAATGAATTTTCTAACGCCACCCACTCCAAAGAACCATATGAACGGTGATAGCGCCAATACCAATCACACGCTTTACCAACCAATAGCACGTGGAAACAGTTCACCAACGCCGCGAAGTCTCCTCTTAAGGCCTGTTGAGTGAGGACTTCGACCTTGTAGAGGAAGGAGTCCACAGTAGTGCTGGAATCCTCTCCACTAAACTTTAGGTTCCATGACGTCAGTATTTGTGCCACCTTCTCTGGTGAACGGGGCGACGGTTGCTGGTTGGCTACTGGGAATCGCTGTGCAAAATTTGCAGGTGGAGAGTACGCACGATTAGCACGATTCCCTAGGGATGGTCTGGCTGGTTGCTCGTGACGATGTACCTGTCGATGGTCCTGTCGATGTTCGGGTCGATAGTCTTGTCGATCTTCGTACCTATGGTCATGTCGATGTTCCTGTCGATAGTCCTGTCGATGGTCCTGTCGATGTTCTAGTCGAGGTTCTTGCCGGTGTTCGTTCCTGTAATCGTGTTGGCGCTCTTGTGCCCTAGGTGGAGGTCCTGGACGTCGAGAGTTAGGACGCCTAGCGGGTGGTTCCCTAAAAGGGTTATGCACAGGAGGAGGATTTGCTGTGAGAGGACCTTCGGCAGCTTGGCTGTTATCAGGTGCAAGTCCAGATGTATTCGGACTGGACCTGGATTGGGAGGCTTGTTCCCGTACGGCCGAGACAATCATTTGTTGCAAACGAGGCAGAAGTTGTGCGACGAGGTCCTCTTCTATAGCATGGGGTGCTGTTGCAGCGGAACCCACAGACGTATTGACGTTAGGCTGGTGATCTGCCGGGTCAGAATTGTCGTCCAGTCGGTTTCTGGTTTGTGATCGGGTCACCGGTCTGTTTGTGACCTTGGGCACCGCTCCTCTTGATGACGATTGGTCCTCCCCCATGGCGTACTCCTGAGCAGCTGTATTGGAGGAAGAGGATGGAAATCGCGGCACCAGGTGTTCCGGAATAACACGACGTCGACATATTGGACAAGATTCTCGATTTTTCAACCACCTCATAAGACAGGATTGATGGAAGACGTGCTGACAAGGCGTGCTAACTAAGTCTTCATCTGCAAGCATATCGCCACTGCAAATGGTGCAGCGATTGCCATCCTCCTCCTCCAATCCGTTGCCAGTTTGGAAGCGTTCAGGGCTATGTTCCAGATTAGGCATAATGAAAGCGGTAAGGTCCTGATAGGTAATAATGTATATATAAACTAATCGTACTACCAGTAAGCAAGATATTGTGAAAAGACAACGACCGAAAGGAAAAAACGTGTATTTGTAGCCTTTCGGTATCCAATATATGTAGTGCCGGCTAATAGATACGTGTCATGTAGAAAAGGTAATAGTAGTAAGTGGTAAATAACCAAAAAAAAAATAGTGTAACAAGGAAATATATCTTTTTCACGAATTTCTGTGTCCTATCCTAAATAGAAAAAGTACATGGAAATTCGAGAGAATAATTAGTCGCGAAAAAAATTTCAAAGGCGTGACTAGTATTCTTTTTTTTAGCTTCTATATCTAATTTAGTAGAGAAAAAAAAATAGCTGGTTATTCCAGTATTATTCTAGAATACCAGAGTAGATAAGTATTAGATATTTGCAATGAATTATGCCGTTTGTTGTATTACTATTTCCGTAACAACTATGTATACATTAATGTGTCGCCACTACCTTAGAGGATTGTAACGGCAGAGATAATGATTAACAATCTGGGTGTATGTTAAATATTCTGTTACAATGTAGATCCATTACGTAGCAGGCAAAAATGTACACAAAAAAATTATCGAATTACTGATGTCAGTCAAAAATATTTCAAGGGTTTGTCCAACGATCAAAATATGAAAAAGTTTCAGGGACTGGTATAGTATGTGTATGTAGATAAAGTCAAAGTACGTAATGACAAAAATGGCTATTTGTGTCAGGGAAAAAAAATGAATTAGTAAAGTATGCAATATAATGCCTCAATTTCAATATCAAGTCTTCCTTCCTCTCTCCTCCCACTCTCTGTAGAAATTCCTGTTTTCTAAGCGATAATTTTATGCGATGACCTGAAAGGTAGAAAAATAAGTCCTTCATGAACGGTGAAAAAGGGATACAAAACAAAGAGATTGGACGAGTCGCTGACTCTCAACTTACTTATATCCTACAGTCGCGGAATTGGTTCATGAAGCTGGCACCATTGCCCATTTCACGAGTGCTCAATTCCTTGAGAGCAGAATCAAAGTAAGCTGAGAGGGCGATCTGAACCAATAAATGCATGAAAGTACGGTAAGCTCCTGACCTGCCACAAATAGGTGGTGCTGGGTTTTCCCCTCTTCCTGGTCACATTATCGACAACACTATCAACTTCTGCGAGTCTCAGGAAGAAAGGAAGCCTTTCACCACGTGGTATTAGCTACCACTTAAGACCAAACACAAGGCAGGTCAGTGCTTGTTAGGGAGGGGAAAAGCTACTTTAAAAGGAAGGGATTGGGAAGGTACACCAGTCCTAAGGTCTGCCTGGGCAAATAGAAAGTAAAATCTCGAAGAGTGGAGTGCCTCAGCACTCCGAAGGGTTTAAGGACTGGTGCTGTGGGGCAACAATGATATGAGGACCCGAGATGGTGTTGGGTCCTCTTCGTCCAAGGACGAAAACTCAATATTTTGGGCCCCACGTTGGGCGCCATTTGTAGCGATGGAGACCGGAGGACGAGGGTTTGTATGGCCGTGAAGGCCTAAAGACACCAGGTGTCGAAGAACCACTCTCCGATAACCACCCGTGACGTGCGCTGGCAGACCAGCTCAGCTGTCGGGAGTAGCGGGGTGGGTGAAACACGACGGTCATCGGCCTCCTCCATCAACGTACAAAACAAAGATCGCACGTCTGCCCGAGGAAGAACTCCAAAAAATATAAAACTCGAAAAAAAACTAAAAAAAAACCCGCAATAAACAATAAAATCAACAAAGAAAAGCTAATGGTGGTGCCTCTGCACCAAACTCCCAAAAACTCCAAAAACCAACAAAGTCCCGTGCAGGGACATGGGGCTGCATCAGCCAAACTAACACGGCACGAAGGCCAACCATATATTCCTAACGGGGAAAACCGTCCAATCAGGACAGATCCTTTTCCCTCTCAGGTCATTTGAGCCTCAAGATATTTAACGGCTCTATAAGGGCCCCAGATGTAGTGGGCCGGCGCATCTCTACCCTCCCTACCGTGGGATTTCGGGCGCATATTTTGAAATCCCCCAATTAAAATTCAAAATTCAAGCGCAGTGGAGAGGAGGGGGAGAGAGAGGAAAAACTCTATTTAGCCCTTCATTATATTTTTGCAATTTTGTTCAGCACCCATGTGCATGTATTCATTCAAAACAAGAAGAACGTATATGTATTATTCATTGAAACTAATATACGATTATATATATATTTCTAAATATAAAGCATATTCATACGATATATAGCCTTATATGTTATGTATGGATATATATAATATTCATAGTAATGTAATCAATCCAAATAAATGACTTAAGACTAAACTAATTCATTTTCATTTTTAAATGTGCACTCATCATAATATCGTTGCGGAATTATCGATCCGCATATGACTGGTATGATTCCAAGGATCATATGCAGACTTGTACCAGACGTAGTAAAAATTCCAAGTTATCGCCTGGTAAATAAGCCCATCCACAAGATGAATTTAAACAGGGTGAAAATTGAGTTTTCGAAGGTGCCCTCTTCGTCATTGGTCTCTTTCGGCAGTTGCTTCAATTATTCGTCGGATGAATACGCATCCGTGGGACAGCACAGATCAAACTGTCTTACCGTTTTCGGCAAAACTTTGCTATCAGCAGTTTGCACCGCAAACAAGTCGCAAATTCTAAATATGTCGTCCAAACTGCTAAAATTTTACGCGTGGGTAGTATTGAGATCGACGGTGCTAAATGTGCCTATTGAAGCATCCTGCTTCCGCGGGTGCTTTGAGCAGCCACTTGCCTGACAAACCAGAAATTTAGGCGATTGAAGCAACAACTACAATAATATTTTTATTAGTATCAAATTTTTCTTTTTTTTTTTTTTTTTTTAATTTAAGGATATGCTAAATACATAATGATGCCGACATAAGCCAAGTATCAATCTAATTGACTGATTGTCATCCGGAAAAAATGCAAACGCAAGGAAAGTTCCAGCCGTAGTAACACTTTCGGTAACTGGTTATAGTGCAACAGCTTAGCCATGGGTTCGTTCCAAGACATCATTCTAAAACATAATGTTGCTAGTTTTATAAGATGCCCACAATGATGTCACACGCACCAGTGATCGTGCCACGTATGGAGTAGCGACCCAGCAATTGTTCTCGTATAGGATGACAATAGTAATTTATTTCATAACATTACTCCGGGAACTATTTTCCCTTATCACCACTTCTTACCTGCAAAAAAAATCGAAATGGCAACCGTGTAGCTAATTCTAAAAATGCCAACGTCTACTTATGGCTTGTTGGCAGCTAAGGTCCGCTGCGTATATATGGCATCAGAATTGTTGTGTGGTAGTTCTGTAGATAACCACCTAGTTTAGGACATCTGTCACAAACAGCCAGGTATCGGATGATTAAATCATGAGCACGTTAGCCACAATCTCTTATCGAAGCCGAGAGAAATACATAGATGCTGATAATAAACAGGTTAGCACGATCTACAATACATAAAGTGCATGTAACCGACCAACCAACACTCGAATAAAACTGACGTCACGTTCGGGTAATATTGAAAGATGGATGTCAACTGGCCAAACGCTAACTGATACGAACTAATGGAGCCAAACAAACTCTTGCAAATAATGGGCACCAACACCTTTACAAAATAGAAGTGATACTTAGCCAGCGTTTCTCCAAAGGCACAGCGCTTATGCAGATCACCCTTTCAGCGGGCTGTGGGGCGCACGGGATGAACTCAGGATGGAAATGGGCTCCCTGTGGTGACGGATTACCCTCGTCGCACTCGGTTGAACTTCTTCACTGCTTCTGCGCCAATCTTGACGACTTTTCGCTACAGCGGCGCTTTACACTTTTCTTTAATTATTATTACTTTTTTTTTTTTTTTCCTCCTTTCCACGTCTACTTTCCACCGCGGTCAGGAACCAACTCCCCAAAAAAAAAAGCAAAAAAAAAACAACAGCCAAGCTCTTGACTGCGAAATCGCCACCGACCCGCTCGATGTTTAAAACCGAACTCCCCCAAAAGTGCACAATGCATTTGCACAATGCATTTGCACAACGGATTTCTTTCCAAACAGGTTTCATTAGACTACCTGCATTGTGCACAGTATCGTTCACATAGCTTGTTATCATAATTTCCTGCATCCTGACCATTTCTTATCAGTTATCGCTGACCCGCTGCAGTCGGGTACAGTGACTCGCGAAAGTAAATGGACAGGCGCAAAAAAATTATGACACCAATCTAATGCGCGCGAATACTTTCTCGGTACCTACGTAGAGGCATAGATGGACACATATATGCATAGATATGTCGATATGTCACTGGTATATATCGATATTAAATGCATGCATAAGCATACGCAAATATGCATATAGATATACATGCATCTAATGACGCATGCCACGCATATGAACAAATGTATGCATGCATGTATCCATGCATGCATCTACGCCTGTAACGGTGCACATTACAGAACACTAGAGAGGTGTCCGCCTCCGATTTCGATGAAACTCATATATGTTGTAGAGGACTCGAAACTAAGCGACACGTATTTTTTTTTATCGGCGGATACGCAGTTTTAAGGGGGGAAACCATGGTTAAAAAGTGACCACTTTTGGCGGTGATTTTTCAATTCCAACTATAAGAATTGAATTTTCGCAAATGTTCATTGTGGGAATAAATAGCTCATGAGGAAGGGCCGGGCTAAGGCCGGATAGCCCAATAGGAAGAGCACCCGATGGGAAAAAAAAATTCGGGAACTGGTTTTTCATTTTTTTGCTCGAAACTGGAATTTTCGGAGGCGCAAGTTTGATTTTGTAGAAAACTATGAATTATTCAAAATATATATGTATATGGATTAGTGATGTGTAACACAGTAACGAGTCGCTCTTTTTGAACGACGCATCAGGATGAGCGAAAGATTCGGCACAACGACATAGCCATCGAGTCGTTCAATTTAAAAATGACTCACTGTAAAATTTATTCCCAAACTAGCTCATCGCATAAATATTACCCAACGCATAACCAATCCACGCTCATTTCTCAATACATATAATGTACTACAATACATTCATTCACTCACATCCCATCGCATTATCTATCTAAAAGCAAAACCACCATCATTTATCTACCAAAGAAATCCCATTTAAATCCATTCATATTCATATCTATGCAGTATGCAATGCATGCATTGTGTATACTTCTAAATATATGTATACGCAACAACCCATGCTGACTGCAAATGCAAACATATCAAAAATCATTTACTTACGTCGCTTCGAATCGCACAGAAAAGTTTCACCAAATACAGAAAACAATCCCAACATTCTAAAACAAAAGTATTCGTCCTACGTACCATCATCTCAAGCTCAACTTTAGATGAAACCAAACAAAAACCTATAGCTTCCACTTCCACTGCAGCTACAGTGTAAAGCAGCGTTCTGACGGGGCATCCCCATCCGGGCTGAGGAGCATGAGTGATGCTCCTCAGCCCGCATGGGGGATCTTAAGGGGGGTCAAAATGGTGTCAAAAATGCGAAATTCCTTATATTTTAGAAGTTATGGCCACAAAACAGTTTATTTAAAACTAGGGTATAGTAGTGGTGTAACTGCTTGAAACAGAATGATTTATGGGATAAACTGAATCGTGGTCGTGTGAACGGTCCCAAGGCAGTTCACTTTCCAGTCCACGCTCGATACAAGCATGTGATCGAAAGCGTGCCACGATGTCATGTATTTGCCTCCTCAGAACGCTGCTTTACACTGTAGCTGTAGTGGAAGTGAGGTGAAGTTCAGTGTTATAAGCTTAGACAAAGGTCTGCATAATGAAGAAAGATAATGATGTAAAGTGAATTTAGGGAGAAGTAGGAGTGAGATATCATTCGATAGGTACCTTTTGACATGGATATGTCTTATAGCTGTCCGTCACACGAAATGTCTGTTTTTCTACTCGGGGGCCAGAAGAGGAAACAAGCCCATTGAAAATTTTTCTTTTCTGATTGTGCATGTCGTTTGAGTGAAGTGGCTGTGCATGGCTGTTGCTTGTAGATCTGCGCGGGCGGTGCGCTTGCGGAGATCCTGTATGTACATGTTGGGATGTTGATTTGATAGCGATAAAGGTTGACGTTGTGGACGGCAAGCAATAACATAGTGTACGGGTGAACGGGCGGACTTTCAATGACCTTCAATTTCCGCCAATTCCTATTCATCATTTAATAAAATAGCCCGTGTTGTACTATCTGAATCACTAGGGTCCCAGAAAAGGTAGCAAGTAGTCAGTTCGACTAACATTTGGACATGCGCCAACGCAATTTGAGAGAGTGTACATAGTTCCCGCCCCCCGAAGATGAGCGAGAGCGGATGAAGTTCATTCGAGCCAAATCGGGTGATCCAGCGACTGTGTTTGTGCATTTGCAATGGCGGCGATTTGAAGTCTGACTGGTCCACAATGTGGGCCCCCACCCCACGTGCAATAAACATATACAACAAAATGGCGGATTTATACTAGGCGAGTTAGAATCTCTCAAGTTCCGAAATAAAGAAATATTCGTCGCATGATGTTATATGTTATGATGTACATTCATAGGTCTGCAGAAGAACAAATCCCCCTCTTCCGCAAAAATTCCAAAATGTTCAAAATGGCTGAAATCCAAACAAATAAAATAGCGCACGTTGTACTACATATCTGAATCAATAGAGTCCCAGAAAAAGTAGCAAGTAGTCAGTTCGACTAACATTTGGACATGCGCAGACGCAATTTGAGAGTGTGTACATTACATAGTTCCCGCCCCCGAAGATAGAGAGCGAGAGCCATCGCGGATGAAGTTCATTCTATCCAAATGGTTGTGCATTTGCAATGGCGGCGATTTGAGGTCTGACTGGCCCACAATGTGGCCCCCACCACACATGCAATAAACGTATCATAAAACAAAATGGCGGATTCGTAGTGCGCGAGTTAAAATCTCCCAAGCCCCGAAATAGAGAAATATTCGTCGCAGGATGTTATAGTTCCGGGCAGCTCATCGTGACATGATGTACATTCAGAGGTCTGCAGAAGATCGAATGCCCCCCCCCCCCCCCTTCTGCAAAAATTCCAAAACTTTTCTTGTGCATTCTCTTTGTGCGTGTGTTGGAATGTTTTGTTTACTTTCGTTAGTTTCCCTTTCTGTTTGTCGGACACAATCGCATAGAGTCGCACGCGTTACTTGAGAAATGGATTGTGTGTGCCGGACCCGGACTGTTGATTAAAGGGGCGGGATGAGGCGGATAGTGTGGGAGCGATTTTGCAATATATACACAAACACAATACACGTCCGATTGAGAAAAGATGGTGGGAAGCGTGATTACCATTAGCAGAAACTTACTCAGTGAAATGTGGTTGCAGTCTGCAAACTGTACCTTACGGGCAGATGGAACAGGGTGCACGGGAGGAGGTGAATATTGCACACACGCGATGCAAACGAAAACGAAACGATCCCGCTAGAGAAAGGAGCCCGAGCGGACAGGACAAAGCAAAGCAGAATTTATGACGAGTACCTACACTGCCACCAGATACATGGATATGTCTTATGCCTACCGAAAGCGTGAGACGTGTTTATTCGAATGATTTCATCCAGTATAACTATACTGGGATCTTTACAAAACTTACGTCGGTATCTTCAACACAACAGGTTCCACGCAGTCGGTAGTCATAGACATATCCATGTTCCGATGTATCTGCATGCAGTGTAGATACTTTGTATCTTTTGACATGGATATGTCTTATAGCTGGGGGTCATCCTAAAAATCTGTCCGTCACACGAAATGTCTGTTTTTCTAATTAATTGGTAATATAATGAATAACATATAATAAAATAATAAAATTCCAAAGACCACTGATGAGTCCTCGTGGGTGGAGACGAAACGCGTCTGGTCGCCCATACACTCGAAATTATTAAAAAAAAACTTAATTATGTAATTAATTAACAATAACACTCCATTAAAATTTTCCCATTAGGCCAAATTTAATTCTTAATTTTAAAGTATAAAAGCTGTATGAGATAGGATAGAGAGATCAGTCGATAAAAATAAGTGAAGTTTAATGTCTTATAAGTTTAGATGATGAGAGGAGATAATCGAACAGAGTGAATTTTAGGGTTTAACTGGGTGAAGTAGGATTAGGATATCGTTCAGCAGATGAAACTGAATAGAAAGAATATTTAGTAAAATGAGTTAGTAGGGATAATTAACAATAGGAACGATATGTGAAGTAAAGAAGATTATAAAGTAGTCAACTATAGATTAGGGACTTCAGCCCCAAAATGTTTGACTAGACTATGAGCTATAGCGGCTGAATTTGGTACTGTTGTCCAAGATTGAGAATTGTGTAATGATACTATTCTGCAGTTTTTACGCTTGGATACAATCATAATCCCCTAATTTAATCACATGTATGTGTATACACATATATACTCGTATATGTATGTGATTCAATTATGCAATTTCACATTAGTGAAATAAAACAGGGGATTTAGGTAGAGATCTGTCTGTTTTCTTCCACCTAGTTTAAGAAGGCCTGAGGTACCGTTACTTGGGAAGACAGGCCAAGCCTGGATTGGTCGGAATAGATAGATCATCTAATAAGCTATGGGTTTTTGTTTGGTTTCATCTAAAGTTGAGCTTGAGATGATGACACGTAAGACGAATACTTTTGTTTTAGAATGTTGGGATTGTTTTCTGTATTTGGTGAAACTTGGCTGTGCGATGCGAAGCGACGTAAGTAAATGACTTTTGATATGTTTGCATTTGCAGTCAGCATGGGTTGTTGCGTATACATATATGTATTTAGAAGTATACACAATGCATGCATTGCATACTGCATAGAGATGAATATGAATGGATTTAGATGGGATTGCTTTGGTAGATAAATGATGGTGGTTTTGGTTTCAGGCCCGCTATAGATGGTGCGATCCGTCGTCAGATCGATCTGACGATGGATCGCCACAAAATATCTGACGATCGAAATTATATGGAAATGTAAAAAAAACAAATCGTCAACGATAGTCACATACACTGGGCGATCGGTCTGACGATCGCAATATCGTCAGATTGATCTGACGACGGATTGCATCGTATATGGGGGCTATTAGATAGATAATGGGATGGGATCTGAGTGAATGAATGTATTGTAGTACCTACATTATACTCGTATGTAATGAGAAATGAGCGTGGATTGGTTATGCGTTGGGTAATATTTATGCGATGGGCTAGTTTGGGAATTAATTTTACAGTGAGTCATTCTTAAATTGAACGACTCGAAGGGCTATGTCGTTGTGCCGAATCTTTCGCTCATCCTGATGAGTCGTTCAAAAAGAGCGACTCGTTACTGTGTTACACATCACTAATCCATATATGTATATATTTTCAATAATTCATAGTTTTCTACTAAATCAAACTTGCGCCTCCGAAAATTCCAGTTTCGAGCAAAAAAATGAAAAACCAGTTCCCGATTTTTTTTTGCATCGGGTGCTCTTCCTACTGGGCTATCCGGCCCCTAGCTGCATTCTTTCATTTTTTCGAATACTATTGGTTTTATGCAAATTTGAACAATATTAATTTTTTTTTTCTGAAAGACACAATTGTCATGAGAGTAGTTAACCCCTAAATTTGAAACCTCTGAGTAAGTATTGATTATGATTTCCATAATTCCTCCTCAGCTATTCATCAGTTGGATAAATTGCATAAATAATCCGGCCACCTTGGTGGATGATGTTGCCGGGAAATTATTTTTTCATCCTAGATCACTCCAGTTTTGGGGAAAAACCAAAAACAGGTATTCCGCATTTTTCCATGTTCCATCCAACGCAGTTGGTTTCATAAAATTCTGACTCATAGTTTTTCTTGTTTTGAAAAATGAAGTTTTTACAGGGGTAGTTTACCCTCCAAATTTCAACCCCCAAAGGAACTATCAATTGTGATTTTCATAATTCCTCATGAGCTATTTATTCCCACAATGAACATTTGCGAAAATTCCCTTCTTATAGGTGGAATTGAAAAATCACCGCCAAAAGTGGTCACCTTCTGACCATGGCTTCCCCCCTTAAAACTGCGTATCCGCCGATAAAAAAAATACGTGTCGCTTAGTTTCGAGTCCTCTACAACATATATGAGTTTCATCAAAATCGGAGGCGGACACCTCCCTAGTGTTCCTTGTTAGTGACAATCCACTGCACGAGTGGCAGTTCGGGTATCAACCGGGTAAGTCAACTGGAATTGCTCTGTACTACATTGTGAAGGAGATTGAGTTGACGGTGAAGGAAACTGTTCTGCCTTCCTCAATGTTGAGGGAGCATTTGACAACACCTCGTTCTAAGCCATCGATAAGGCACTAAGGTTTCAGGGCGCGGATTCTAACTTAACAAACCGCTCGTGTATATGTAAATAATGTATTGAGAGTATTGAAGCTCACCGCACAGTATCATGGCTATGCTGCTTTACGCTATCCTATAGCTGAATCTCATTTGAATGTCTCACCCTAAAGGATTCTTCTAGCTGTTTAACCACCATAAATATTTGAGGTGAATAATTGCATCTGCCTCTGCTGGATCCCTCAACAAAAAAGAAAAGTTTTTTCTACGGATGGTTAGCTCAAATCGAGTAGACGACACTTCATCCCGTCCTATGATCCAACATCCACCCAATAAAGCTTAATTTGCATTCGGGGATGCAAAACTCCTGTTTGGAGATTACATAGCATCCATGGTCATATATCATCAGATAGAATTCTTGGCAATAATCCAACTATTGGATTGGATCACTCGAACATAGAGCCATACACGTACATGCTGGTACCACCACCCAACGAAAAAAAAGTACTCAGTACTCGATGCTAAGTATGTGTCACTGTCTATTCCTGAAAGGGATAAATTACAGGGAGGTTTGCGCATATCTAAGTGGGAAAGTTCTTCGTCTTGAGGAAAAGTTTTCGTTTCAAAATTCAAAGAGAATCAGAACTAAAGTTGAATGGTTTACGGCGAGATAATAAAGTTTTATTGAATTTTAATTTCCTTTTGTTATTGTATGATTTCTCCATAAACTTTGAATTGGACCGACCCGTCGCCGGATTGTATTCAGAAAGTCATGAAAAAGGACTGAATTGTAATTGGACTATCATTAGAAGTGATTGCATCCATTTTTCAGTAGATGTGCATATGAAGAGGTAGACGAGTGGGTGTGGGTAAATATTGATCTGACCCGAAAATGTGATTATTTTCCATTGGAGGTCCTTTTGATTTGTATCTACTTACGCCGGTATACGACTCACAAATGGGCCATGTTTTCGTTTAATTTTCCTTATGCCATATTGGATCGCTTTCACATTGGATAAATAGGGATAAAATCTCCAAAAAGGAAATATCTGCAGGATACGTTCGTGTATGGTGAAATGGTAATCTGTTTGGAGTTGTTGTAATTTTCATATGTAGGCACTGAATTAAATGTAAACTTTGGGTTTTGTAGAAGGAATACATTCGCTGGTATGTTATTTGTGTATACATACTCGTATATGAAAGATGTATATGAAATTGAAAAGTAGTACTAATGAGCAGAATAATTATGGAAATGGGATCATGCGAAAAAAAAATCAAAGTATCACCAAATGTTTTAACATAATTTCTGAAGTGAAACTTTTTAAGAGGGTAAATATACGCTCAGTCGACAACCTTTCTTGTAAAGGAAGTTATTTGGTGGGCGGTTGTGCTTTTAAAATACAGGTTGTGTGTTGTGATTTTCGTATGGTCTGGACTTGCTCCAGTTGCCCCTAAGAAATTTTTCTTCCAAATTTTTTGCCTAAATTTTTCTTTAATTTTTTTCAAAAGAAAGAAAAAGAGAATACAGTCCAGAGAATTCTTGGAGAAGCCGTCGATCCCATCCAACTTAGATGAAACTTCGGAAGCTTTTCCTCTTATCTGGTTAAACCCTCCCATTCCACCACAATTACCGGTTTCGTCCACCAACAAGAGGGATTAACTCTTCAGGCACCGCTACCCGATGTCTCTTACCAGAATAACAGACCTGAAGCTGCATCGCCTTAAGCCGAACATACACTATCCGGAATTCCTGTCCGGAAAAACTGATCAGGCCCGGCCTACCGGTTTGCCTGAATATAGAATACACCACACACCATCCGCAATTCCTTCCGGAAAAACTTATCAGGCCCGGCCTCGAGGAATTCCGGTTCGTGTATGGCTGCTTCAGGCCGCCTTGAGGAGGCCGGGTGGATAATTAGAAATCGATCTTATCGCCATAGAATGAAAGTATGTATCTATTGCATTGAATTGTACGGCATTCTACTTTCCATAGGCAAGCTTCGGATACATTTGTCTATTGAAAAAAACTCCAGTGAAAATTCATTCTAGTCACGCTGCCGGACAGGCCGCCTGACATCAATCAAAATCTCTAGTGCCGAAAGTAAGAGTGGAAAACTGTGTATCCATTATGAAAGGTTACTTTCTCGATCATATTTTTCAGGAAAATTTGAACAATAAGAATTATATTTCGTTAGCATTGGGTTGATGCACTATGGGGATGACTTCCTCGAAAAGTTAAAAAGGATGCATGCAGTTCGAGTACGACAAACAGCTACTTGAGGCCACTCAAGTCGCTTTGGGTGACCCTTCACTAAATTACGTAAAATACATATACGTATTCAAGTCGAAAAACATTTTTGACGCAGTTTTCCATAAAGGAGGAAGTATGTGTGTGTGTTAATTGCCTTGACCCCTGTAGGGGAATGGGCGGGCCAACATCTCTTGCATTTTCTGTGCCTTGTTGACGTTTCGCCTACAGACAATGGATTTAACGAGGAACTAGAGCCAGAAGAGAAAAATATGACGAGCTACGGCGAATATCGAATAGAATAATTAGACGTAAGAAACGTAAATACTTTGACGAGCAGTTGCTGAACATAAACGAAAACTTAGCTAATAGGAACACCAGACAAGCGTACAAACTAGTAAATACAATTAAGAAGGGCTAACAACCCAGGACAAGCCTTTGTAAGGACAAGGATGGAAACATCATCAGCGACACCGATGGCATTAACAAACGATATTTTGAAGAGCTTATGAACCGACCATCTAACATCCCCACGCAAGAAGCTCTCGACGACATTGCTGATCTAGGCCCACCCATACAACCCCCGACAGTAGAGGAAGTTGATCTCTCGTTGTGGTCAATAAAACGAAATAAAGCGCCGGGTGCTGACGAGATTCCAGCTGAACTGCTAAGATTCGGCGGAATGGGTCTAGCTATTGCTATGCATCAATTACTCCTGCGAGTATGGGAGGACGAGGAGATCCCAGACGATTGGCGCAGAAGCATCATCTGTTCAATCCACAAAAAGGGAGATTAACTGCAGTGTAAGAACTACAGGGACATATCACTAGTTTTTACGTCCTACAAAATGTTGACGAAAATTCTGGAAAATAGAATAAGACCGTACGCAGAACGAATCATTGGCGAATATCAAAGCGGTTTCAGACCTGGCCGCTCCACAACCGATCAGCTCTTTACGGTCAAACTGATACTCCAGAAGTGCTGGGAATACAACGTAAACATATACGAAATCTTTGTCAATTTCAAGCATAGGGCATACGACAGTATCGATCGTGGAGTACTATACAACATCATGCTGCAATTTGGTAGACCGGCCAAATTAGTGCGACTGACAAAGATGACTTTGACCAACTCCGTCTCACAAGTCAGGATCCAGAATAGACTTACTGATCTATTTGAAACACGCACTGGTCTGAAGCAGGGCGATGGACTGGCACCGACGCTCTTCAACCTAGCACTGGAATACGATATTCGGGCTACGAATATGGACAACAGCAAAACGCTACTCATCAAATCCACACAATTAGCAGCGTACGCCGACGACATCAACATCATGTCCCGAAGGTTGGCCGACGCAGAAGAACTTCTGCATACGTTCGATTCCGCTGCAAAAGAAGTTGGACTACGTATCAACGAGGGTAAAACTCAAATAATAATGCAATCGACGACAAGGTCACCTGCACAACCGAGCATCAATGTGGGGGACCTCAACATCGAGTTCGTGAACAACTTCATATACCTGGGTTACAACTTGTCAAGAGACGCCAACGAAACTGACGAAATCAAGCGACGGATACAGTTAGCTAATAAGACTTTTTTCTCGGTTCTCCCCATAATGAAATCGAAGCATGTGCCCAAAAACAGGAAGCTCCGCGTGTTCAAAACCATTATACGTTCAGTGCTATGCTACGGCTGCGAAGCATGGACCCTAACTCAAGCCTCCGGAAACATGTTAGACACATTTGAACGTAAGGTTCTACTGTGAATTTTCGGGGCTGTGTGCGATCGAGATGGATGGCGCATCCGGTACATCCATGAGTTTTATGAACCGTACGATGAGCTGGAAGTTTCGAAAATCGTCAAACTATAAAGATTTCAATGGGCATGGCATGTCCAACGAATGAACGATGATCGCATGTCAAAGAGAGTGATGAATGCGAAACGAGTTGACCGAGCGAGACAGCCTGGATGACCGAGATCTCGTTGGGAGAGCTCAGTATATGTGGATGCCGAGCAGCTACTGAGCTTCCAAGATTGGAGGACGTGGTCACGTGACCGAGATAATTGGAGAACAACGATCCAGGCGGCCAAGGCCCGACGTCGGGCTGTCGCGCCACGATGACGATGATGATCCTGGACTTGCCCCTGAATGTAACAAGTTTGAACTTGGCTACGGGAACGACCAGCTGATACCGATCACATTTGGAAAGTCACTGAGTTTGCAATCCGAACACGCTCCCAAAACAAGATTAGCGTATTGTTAAACTGAAGGAAGCCAAGAGGATAACTCGTATCGCGGTAATCGTGATTAACACGGAACTACTTGCTCTTTTGGCTAAAACACAACTATTACGTTTAGCGTATATAAAAGAGGCAAGAGGGAGATCCGTAAACTGAAATCGGTACCGACTGCGATAGGTCATAAGGCAGATCTACAGGCTGACGAGGCTGTCAGAGCTTTCGATCGAGACGATGAAGAGGACACAATATCTCTCTCTCCCTCTCACCCTCTCTTCAGTTTATGGATTGCGGATTCTAACGTCACGTAGGTTCCTCCTAGTAGGTGTCTACGAGACGTTGGAATCCGGCTTAGTGAGTGAGACTGACGTCACTGTGTTAGAGAAGGTAAAATTACTTGCTGATCGTGAATGTTAAAATTTCTAGAAAACTCATTCTCCAGCATTCTAAAGACCGCCACAGTTGGCACGCACGAAATTGTACGCACCCAAATTTCGGGGACACACACTGCAAGACAGGATGGCATTTTCAAAGTCAAGTTCGATGACAAACTCAATTTTCACTTACCCGATTTAATTTCACGCACCGTCAATTGTATTGCAAGTCTTGTATAAACATACTGGCGGCCGCCAACACGTAAAGACAAGGGAACAGGAAGATATGGAATGGTCATCCTCTCATGTATACACGTAAAGACGTTTTCTTTGTTGCTATTTAACACTGACAATACAAAACTTAAACAAAATTTGAGTCCGTTAAGTTCGTGTTTCGCGTACAAACGTCGCGGCAGTCGGGTGGATTTTGGGCAAGTTGAATATCAAACTTGGACGGCGGTGGACTCAGGAGCTGTCAACTTGAGCCCCACTCACTACGAATTTGGATTTGACGCGGGACAAATTGGATTTTGGATGCCAGTGTGACTTAAAGGCAGCCTCGGATGCCCACTCGGATGCCCACTTTGTTTTGTGTCAAGAACCATTGGCTTTGAACGATCTTGTGGGCAACCTTAGGTCTTAAATAAAATAAATAACTGGCGCAACAGTCCAAATTGAACCATGGCCTCGAGATGAGTTAGCATCATCTCATTTTCTAGATCGTGACGGTCTTGTGCAGAGGTGTGTGATCAGCAACACGCTCAACCGAGTTATTTACTCCATAAATGGGTACTCATTTAACAGCTGAGTGGGCTCATAATCCGACACGTAAATCCCCTTTTTTTTATCGTAAACTACCGCATTCAGTAGGAATCGAACCGGGGCCCAGTGCGTAGAAGGCGAGCGTGCTAACCGTTGCGCCATCCGGACTACAACCTTAGGTCTTCTTCTAGGTAAAAAAACGGGCAAATGCTATATATGTACGTCTTGTTTGTCGCGGCTTAAAGCGAAAGGTTGTGCATTAAAATAGGCTACGACCAAAGCGTTCGCAGCTCGCTTGCTAATGGTAACAGAAAAAAAAATCGTTTAATGTATTAGGCTAATAAATTATATTTTTCTTCAAATAAATGAATAACTTCACGGTAATCTAAGGGCGCGGGAGCGTCTCGCCCGCCGAAGAAAAATGAAATAATAGAATGAAACCGGAATATAGAGAGCTACGCCCGCAATCCGAGGGTTTTGTAGCAAGCACTTATTTTGGTAATATATATAAATATCGCCTCCTTGCTCTCCTTGATACCACTCAGATGGTTAAAAAAACATAATTAAAATGTCTTATCCACTTACATTTTACACGCTAATTCATATTACGTGATTGTAACGAAACTTAGAACATATTATTGCCGAAGTTGTTGGTTATCGTTGGCCATCAGTACTTTTGACCTCGAACTGTTTAAGGGATGCAGGGGTGTGCTCACTGTAACTATACAAATAAACTTTCATTGACCTATTCTGAGAAGATATACAAATTCCACTATTTTCCATTTTATATGCTATTCGAAACCCACCTTCCTGTAAGTTTATAACGGTCTCAAAATGCAAAGGAGGGGGGGGGGGGGGGGGCAAATAACGAACTAATATTTTCTCCTCCCCCAATGTTCCCCTTTCTTCAAATTTCCAGAAAATGCGAAAAAATGGAATGTACTCAACATTACCTTTCTCACGACACCTCACTTGCCTATACCAGTCGATAAAAACAAATTTGACCTTAATTTCGCCTCTATGTGGACCCTCCTTCCACCCGGTAAAGTTGGCCATTTACGACACAGCGCCCCCAACCAATCTTTACCTTTTCAAAAATGATTAATTAAATAATTGCAATTCGCACTAGGAAAAACAACATGAAAGTAGTACTCACACCTATGAGGCCGGTACACAGTAAAAAATTGTAGGTGCATTTTTACACCAAAGGCTCGATAATGGACTTTTTCCATCCACTTGGGAAATTTTTACCCCAGAAATTGACCGTGCAAGTGGTGTTTTCAAAATGATTGCTCTGATTGGTGAATTTAATTCCCTGATAGTGTAAACGTAAAAAAGGGGAATAACCTGATGCATAATATCCCATCGGTGTTACGACTGACACCAGTCAGACACAAGTGAGTGCATGTTTCATCTTGTTTTTGACTAATGAATCCAATGGGTGCTTGCATTTGACGCATTTATCCAAACGGTGTCAAAATTACACCGATTGAACGAAAAAATGAGAACTCGCTCAAACAAGTCCGCGAAACGTTTGCCAAAGTTAGTATTTCCACAATAATCATTGATCAGTGCAGTCATTTTTAGAGAGTGGAATAATTTTTATTAATACTCGTAAAATTAAGAAAGTGATTAGATTGAAATATAACAATTTAGAAAAGTTCGTTTTGGTGGACAGTGAAAATGAAAATATTAGTTTTATTGACTTTTTAAGTGCTTGTGCTTAAGTGCTTACTTAAGTGCTTATAGAATTAAGAGTTTAAATTCAATAATTATTCAAAATATATCCGTTTATAAAACCAAAGAGCCTTTGGAAGCTACTTATACTTATGGAGATGATTTTTGTAACATAATTCCTACAAAGTTGATTTTTGAATAAATAAATTGAGTGTTTATGAATATAACAAATTTGTTTTTCTATATATATTACTATTATTTTGTGCAGTAAAGGTATGCAGTATTAATTCACCGCTATGAATGCATATCACCATCCATGTGGTAAATATTAACCATTATGATAGTATTATATTACACCGATTAAACAAAAAGAGTGGAGCGATTCTCCGTCTGGATAACTTGCTTCTAAACGCAAATGGATAATATTTCATCCCTCCGGGACATTTCAATATTCACCTAGTGGTGTAAAAATAAAATTCACTATGGAAGGTATTTCCACTACACCGATAAAAAACGGAATTAATGGCACACCGATTAGGTGTATTTTCAGTATGATTTTTATTACTGTGTAGGTGTATTTTTTATGTGGATAGTGTTAAAATGCCTAATTTTAAATGAATGTACTGTTATTAAATATTATGTGATTGTAATGAAACTTAGAGATATTATATTCAATGATGTTGGTTATCATTATTATTATTATATATATGGTGATTTCATTGAAACCAAACTTTCACCCGTATTACTCGTGGTATGTGGTTCAACTAAATTTGGTACATAGCTTCCTTTGGTTATTAAGTACAAAATGATCGAATTAGTTAATTTCTTTCAACGCTGTTTGGTGGCGAGCTTCCATTCAACAAAATAAGTTGAACAATCTGAAGAAGAACGGAGTAAAAAATAGTCTATTAATCGCTTTTGGCCTGAAGTGCATTTTTAGTCTTTTACTAGCTGCTAGAGCTCGCTTCGCTCGTTCTCTCATCTAGTGCTCGCTGCGCTCGCGTTGTTCGCTTCGCTCACAACTTGACACTAACCTTGAATATTTTTTTCATACGTTTATTAATTAATTAATTAATTAATTTGTTCTCCGCTTGCTCAACACCACGACGATAAGGCTAAACTTCAGCTAAATTAAAAGTAACTTCACTTTCAGTCGGGTACCTTTACATACAAATAGTTTCGGCGGTTCAAATTTCTAAGCAGAATTACAGGGACCCCGCCTAGGTGCGCTTAGGGAATTTAAAATATCAACCGGATAATGGGTAGCATCTTCTTGATCCATTACTCGGTTGATTGAGCTGTATTCAACACATTCCCCAGGAACGCATTTTAATATTTCTGCGTTTATCGCAGATGCCTGTCGTTTTTTAATACACATCATCAATTATCAATTATTTAGGAGAATAACCTTCCCTTCTTCGTCCGGATAAGTACCGTCACCAATTTTCAGTAATAAATCTGAAAACTCTTGTGCATTTTGATTACTCCCAATTCGCGCCCGCATATTGGTTGACAAATGCATGGGTATGACAATGCGCCATAGATGTGAGCTTTTTAGACATGCCTTAATTTCATCAGCCCTCATCCCTCCGGGTTTTACTGGTGAAGTTTGCCTAAAGTTGCCACAGAGAAGTTATATAATACTGCCCATTGGCCGGTCGTTTTGTTTGATGTCACGTAAGGTTCTATCTATTGATTCAACCACTTTCCGATACGCCTTAGTGCACTCCTCCCATATTATTAAGAAACAATCGCGCAAAACCCTGGCTTAGTTACTGTTTATTGGCTGTGGTTTTTCTGCTATACCAGTGCAAATATTCATACAAAATTGCACTGGATAAGTTCTAGTGTAAGTTGAGTGAAGAAATTTTGATTGAAAAAGCAATTATAAAATTGCCACATTTGCAAAAAAAAACATAGTCAATAATAGAATAATTTCATAGCAACGAACTTTTGCTCGTAGCAACTACAATGAATTTATAGCAATCTTTCGCTCGTGGCAATTATAACAATTTCATTTGTTTTTCTATATTTTTTTTTTACTCAGTGACCTTCTTTGGTTCATGCACAACAACTTTGCTAAAGATCATCACATGATCAAATGCATAGTTTACGATTCTATAAAGGACATACAAACAAACATTCATTTTTATATATAGAGATAAGACGGGAGCTTTACAACGAGATCCGGGCGAGAAGAAAATAGTACTTGGCATAGAAGCTTACAGCATGATCCGCACGCAACTACTTATCCATCATTTTATCGCAAAGACATCGTTGTCATTACCATTGTCATTTTGTCATCAAATACGTTCGGCGGTGAGTCCACGAGTCCAACAACAAAAACAAACAGTTCCATTCGCGCAAATTTTAAGTTTTCACTAGTAAATTCGAGCGATCATTTCAGTGCCGACCAACAGAAAAATTAAATTAGCCTTCTGTTTACCAGTTTGGGTATGCAAGACTGACCTCAGCAACATAATATGTAATAATGGGGCGACCGGTAGCGCAGTGTGTTGAGGCATCAGTCTCATGTTTGACTACCGGCGTTTCGGGTTCGAATCCCGTCCACGACAACGTTCGTGGCCATGGATGTGCAGGAGGTGTATGCTGGCAACAACATTCTCTGAAACCAATTTATGCCAACGAAACGTCAACTGGGCCACATGGAACAGTTGACGCGCTATGCCCCACAAGGGGTTAGGGCAATTGAGTAGTATATTTTAACTGTATTTTTAACCGAAGGTAATAAAAAATGGAATGATAGTTCCATTCCATCCCACCTGGCACACAAAGGGCTAATTTTAATTTTTCTGTCGGTCGGGACTGAAATCATCGCTCAAATTTACTAGTGAAAATGTAAAACTGGCGCGAAAAACCATATGTGTTTGCTGTTGGACTCATCGACTCACCGCCGAAGGGATTTATGACAAAATTACAACAACAATGACAACGATGTCGTTGCGATAAAATGATGGATAAGTCGTTGCGTGTGGGTCGCGTTTTACACTACGAAGCTCCCCGCTAATCAGCATTGAAATGAATTAACTAATTCAATCAGGGTTCAATATGCATACCTTAGAGCGAGGCGCGAAGCTACGAGTGCTTTGGCGGTATTGTGTTCATATCAATCTTTTTGCGGCTGGGAAGTTTTTCTTGGCGGGGAATTTTATACAACAGGGTTGTTTTTGGGAGATAAAAATTACTCTGAAAATACGGGAAAACATTTGACGGTTTTCGCTTGTTATATTCGACAATTTATACTAACAATAGCATTATCGAACTGTGAATAGTGAGTTGTATTTAACTTTCCTCGTATGATGATTCAATAGATTCAACACACCTCTCGCCGGCCATGATGTCGTTTGACTTTTTTTGGTTTGATTAGTGCATTTATGTTGCGTAAGAGTTTATTTGAGGAAAGTGGGATCTTATAGTCACCACACATAATTAAGCACAACTACGACCATCAATTTCATAGAACGATGAAAATAAATTGATGGTTCGTTGGTGGCTTTGTTGTGGTTGTGCTCGATTATGTTTGGCAGCCTCTAGCGGTGCAGTGTTTGTTCTTTGTGACTGTGATAGTTTTAAGATATCGCCGAAAGTGAGCAACGCAAAAAACAGCAAAGAACAACTAAACAAATATACTCAAATATATTTTAATTTTTAATTAATTATTTATATTTTAATTATTTTTGTTTGTTTTTTTTTTAGTTAGCTGTTGGCATCATCGGCATGGCTATTGACCAAACACGTAAAATTGATAGAATGTATTTCCATGAGTGGTTGTTTATAACCGCTAACTGCCCCCATTCGGTGAAAACTGGAAGCCACTGCATTCGACTTACTGACTTACTAACTATCACCTTTGCCTTTTGGCGGTTGAAAAAACGAAATAGTTCGCAATTTTTACTATCAAGAGAAAGTTAAGAAGATCATGTCACAAATTGCAAGTAATTTAAAAACAAAGATTAATACTCCAGGATATTGGCATTTTGAGATGGAAAGTTTTGCAGACCTTTTGATTTTTGTGTACCTTTATGTATTTTGGGCTACTGAATATGAATCTGAGGTTTGCGAACAAAACTTCGCTGGGAAATAAAGATATTGGCCAAAATAACGCTTTTTTTGTTTTTGACCCATATTTCCAAATATACACCCTATAGAAAAACTCAATAACATTTTTTTAAGTTATATTTTACTAAATTTGCTAAAATTTGATACCAAATTTAGCTTTGTACGTTCCGAACTTTTCATGAAGCAGTTCATCAAAATTTTATTTAAAATGATAAAAAGGTAATAAAAAATGTTTGTTGATATATCTTTTTAAATATATATCGTGCAAACGACACATTCTACGAAGAAACTTATTAAAAATAAATTTGTAGATAATTCGATCATCTTTAATTTGATATATGAACCATATGGTCCGAAAAATAGAATCACAGAAAATATGAAAAATATCGAAAAGGAGCATGTTCGCTCGTGGATAGCGAATACAAATTTAGGCGTGTTTTGCAATACATACATTTCTTGTTTTCGTGCCGAAACAGTAAATTTATTAATTGCCAAACTTCCTCCTCATTACATACTTACTACTTTACGACTGATAGGTTATTTGTAAGAAAAACACAAACCGCTTTACTTAATGAGTTAAGAGTTACAAAAATATCTTTTCGTGTGTTGGATAAATCTTCCACTAATGACTTTATGATCCTCTCGTACTCAGTTCCCCAAATGCTTGGGTCCAGTTTAAAATTTTGCAAAAAAAAAACCATTCGGCATTATTTGTGTTAATACCAATTATTAGGAACTGTATGTAGGCAAACTATTACCAATTTATATGTAATATAATTATATAATACATTGCTGTTTGTTCAAGTTATGATAAAAGTACTAGTGGAATTTTTTCACTAACAATAAGTGTAAAACGGGCACGATATAGTAGATGGTCTTCGGATTTGTCCATCACTTTCACAATTTATAGGCAAATAGTCGTCAACCAACAAACACCTCATAATTAACAAACCTTATCGCGCAATCGAATTGGAATTGCCCACGATAGCCTATCAAATGCTTTGGCTCTACCTCATGAATACCCATAAATTCTCGGAAGCTCGCGACAGAACTCATTTGGACCGCGTTAGGCCGACTCTACTCATGCGGATTTCAATAGCTACATCGGGGCTACTATGTTCGCTACCCCTCTAACCATTTTGCAAATTAAATTTGCATTGTTGACGGTAAATGGCGTGATAACACCATCAGGTTGGTGTCAGGGGTTAAATAATTATCGAACACCTAAATGCTGAGACTATGGAAAAAGCGATTTTACGGTCAAATAGTCGCACTAACGTGCACCGATAAGCCACAGATTAGCAGACAATTTGAGTGTGAACCGTCCACCGTTTCCAAGGATTTTTTTCCTGGTTGTACTCGCATTTCACTTCGAGGGTAGGTTTCGGGCGCAAATATCGATTTAAATTTCAATTAGTGGGCAACTGTTAAATGGCAGTGGTGGAATGGGTAAAAGTGTTGGTTTTCCCATTGACCCATTTCATGTGGGCGTTGTGTATATATAATTTGTGGAAATTTTATGAACTATTTCAAGTGTCGGGACTTAAATATTTCAGCGGGAAAATAATTAATCGCATACCCCCAATTTAATATAACCCTACGCCCGTTTCTTTCATTCGGACAAAGATCCAGATTGAAAAGAACGGCTTAGATCAACTTACGGGCGAATTCATACAGCCACCATAGAAATCATTCGTCGCGGTGGAAGAATTCGTATACAAATGCCGAGAAACAAATTGACAATCAACTAATTGACTTTCAAGTCCGATCCAGATGTGATCGACGGTGAGTCCGTGAGTATGGCAGTTGATCTTGGTCTGTTAAGGCGGCATTCCACTGAGGCAACAATTGCCGCATGCTACATGTCGAACAATGTCGCCGTTATCCAATAGCCAGCGGATCGGTGCGGCTTGGAGCATGCGACACTGAAAATGTGTGGAAAAACTGAAAGCAGGCGACACTAGGCAACATGTAGCATGCCTCTTGTCGGTCACTGTTGCCTCGGTGGAATTCCGCCTTTAGACTTTTAGGGATTTGTATAGCTTACTTCGCAACCACGATATATTTTAACATGGATATGTTTTTTACGCTGTGCGCAGGGGTACTATCTACATAAATTGTAATCAATTTCATGTTTCCATTAACATCCTCGAGTTCCTCTTTTCTCCTCTAAACCGGAACGCATATTGCTCCTAATCCACACACAAGTCACTTGACATTGTTGTTGTAAAATGTGATTTTGACACTTGTTACAACAAGAATGACATGTGGCTTGTGCGTGGGTTGGGAGCAATATGCGTTGTGGTTAATGCAAGCTATGCAGATTACTTCCTCAGTTTTTAAATGATAGCTTTGCACAAATCCACCTTTCTACCACACGCTGTATACGAGTACATACGGATATATGAAGGTATCACCTGAATCGAATCGATACATCATACAACTTCCATATGAACGACCAGTCCAAAAGTAAGTTTTTGTGAGAAAACAACTATAAAGGCAGGTCAGTGGCGTTAATAGTAGAGTGACTTGTGTTGATCGCGTTAATATGCAATAATAATATGCAATAACGAATGATAATTAAAAAAAAATTGGGTATGAAACACTTCCTTTGCAACCTAGATTAATTTTTGTTAACCATTTAAGGTGCGTTCACACGTCGCAAACATTTGGCAAAAAACAGACAATTATTCGTAAAAATTTTGGTTGTGTGTGTGAACCTCAAATATTTGGGCAACTTATTTGTCTTTTGTTATATTTTGGCAAATATGAGTTACCATGACAACTACGAAAAATACATGGAGAAAAATAACACGCTTTGCGAAACTGTCCCTTTGGACAAATATTTTCAGAAAAATATTTGCGACGTGTGAGCTGACCTTTAGATTTGTGCTGTATTTTCGTATAATACATTTTTCATATTTCCATTGCAGAGCCACTTAAATCATCAGAATCCAATCAAATTGAATAATGTGTTAAGGGGGGAAACCACATTAGGAGGCTCATTTTCACTGATTTCTTAGATTTTTTTTGGGTGGAAAGAATTTATGAAAATTCGTTCAAATTTTTACATCATTTTATTCATATTTCGAATAACTTATGTGATTTTTTTTTAATATTTTAAGCCAAAAATAACAAAGTTACACACTGATGTTCGTTGAAAGCCATAAGTAGAGTTCTCCAATTGTGGGACGTTTAGTGATTCTTATTTTTTATCCGAAATATGATAAAAAAAGGTTTTAGTTTTACATTATTAACTTATTTTCAATGAATATGAACCTCAATGCAGGTGAAATAATGAAAATTAAAAATTTGGCAGGTGTTGGAAAAAAAATTTCATTTTGCACATTTTTTTCTTTTTTTTTTTCAATAATTATGCAAAAGAAAACACCCTTAAAATATGATATCATCCTAAATGTTGGTTCAAATTCTTCGTAATTTTATAAAGAATCATACTTTCAATTTTCATTATGATCGGTTGATTACTTTTTGAGATAGAAGTCCCACAAATGTGAAAAAAGCCATTTTGAGAAAAACGTACCTTCTATACCGTTATTTGAAAACAAAGATGCAAAAGTGGGGTTCCGCTACAAGGCTACGTAAGTACATAAAGTAACTACCTGAGGTAGTAGAGTGCGCTCGAACCTGTCGACTATACCCGATGAGCGCTCGGTTCTGTGCTCATAAAATCTAAACGAATTTCACTTTTAAATTTTGGCAGGGTATTCTTGGGTTGGTAAGCTAACAATTTAGGCAATAAAAAAAATTGGATTTTTGGAACCTCCTAATGTAGTTCCCCCTCCGCCCCCTTCATCTGGCATTTACTTGCGATAATCACATACACCATACAAACGATCGCAGTTAAATTGCACTAAAATATCAGCGAATAAAAATTGATCAGCCGATGAGCCGATGGTGCGATTTTCACATTTACAGGCTCCGATATGGATATCGGTCGATCGATCGCTTCATCTACGGTAGGTCTAAAGTGAATGACGGAATAAAACTTTTGTTGTTGAACTGAACTCGTTTCAATTAATATACTGTATACAAGTGGTGTAAAATCGTGAGCTGAGACTTAACATTTTAATTTTAAAATGTGAGACTGCGTATCTTCTTGTTGTCTTGTAAAGCTGTTTTCATTTGACACTGAAAGTGTAATTAATTAATACCTAGTGTGGGTCGGTGGGCTTTGTTTTGACTTAAGTACTAGTTTTTCTTCTACTACTACTACTACTAGTACAAGTACTACTACTACTATGAGTACCACTACTCAAATATTTTAATAAAACGTTAACTATTACGATAAACCGTTTTTCGTACCTCCTATAAAATTTGCATTTTGTCAGTTACGAAGTTCCATAATTTTCTGTGGAAACAAAAACAATATACTTATACGTATAAGGCCTGGGGTATAAAATATGGTTACGAAATTTGCTCTGAAAATGATGATCGTGTACCGTAACATTGTACAATACATACCAATACCTTCATTTTAAGAAATGTTTCCAAGGTGGGAACCCCTGAAAAGACCCTGCAGGAACGCTTTCAGTGATTTCGTTATTCCTTCACTATTTTTCGGCTGATTTCGATGATTTTTTATATGCAGCCATAGATTTGCATTTAAAACAGTAACTTACCGGGCGAGAGGGGCGGGGAGGTGGGCTGCGTCATTTTCGTCGTAAACATAGGCACAGGGAAAGGTGCTGGCCGCTTCACAGTAGACGCTGGACGATTCGGTAAGCAATGAAATGTTGAATAGACAATCAAGAACAAAGTTGACCACTACCACGCGGCACAAATTTCTTCGTCGTGATGAAAACAAGACCGAGCACTTTAGCCTGCTTGCATCTTGTCTAAGAGATGTGAAATTGAGTTGAGTTAAAAGTCCTCCTAAACACTCTTGGGGAAACAGCTGTTGCATTTTCTGCTAGAGCCTCTCCATGCAATCATGGATAGGCCGACATTCGCCTCTTCATCCACGCGGCAGATGCAGTACGTAACGGGTAACGGGTATCGGCGCATCAATGTCAGGACCTCGGATACAAATGTCATTGCAATTGCCTGCTTGCAGCGACAGGCCAGCCTACAGGAATTGTGGTTGCAGCTTAAGACGTCGTCCTAAGCAGTTTTATCCTATTCTACTTTTGCATACACGCATATTTTTCATGTTGTAATTTTGTATTTTTCAGATCCTCAAAGTCCGCAGCCCTCATAGGCTTTCACAGGTTGCGACACTACGTTCCTCTGTACAATGGAGGAAAGACGCAAGCTTTCAAGGTACCCTCACTCTGTCTGGATACGCCTCTACTGCCTTTACCGCATTGGGTGAAGGAAACATCGGCGAAGAGACAAGGAAACTGTAATATACGGTGTGGAGGACATCCGAAGATGCCCGTGGGAATGGAGCCTAAGGTAGCGTAATGACCGTGAAGGTTGGGCCGTGCCATCTGGCGAAGAAAAAGGCTCCTCAATGAGCTGAGCAGTGGTCTATACTTGCTGTAGCTCAGTTCGGGAGACGTGAGCGGGGTTTTCTCCGCTCGGTGTCCATGTATTCTACTTATTAACAAAAATAACATAACAATTAACATAGACCAGATCACACTCTCCGAAAAGGCCCGAACAATATTGCTCAACAGTCCCTCGATTGGAACCCTCAGGGAACCAACAGTAGTCGCCGTGTTGGACGACCTAGTAACACCTGGAGAAGATCGGTTAAGAGAGAGGGTGCTTCAATAGGCAAGTCGTGGAGTAAGGTGAAAGCGATGGCGATGAACAGGACAAGGTGGGAAGTAGGCGTGGTTAATGACCTATGCCCCACAAGGGGTTAACAGGAACCAGAGAGAGAGAGAGATATAAGCCTGGGGACGACAACACACACAGAGGAAGCTAAAATTGGGGAATAAAATAAATGAGGCAATAAGGATGGACATGGAATGTTTTGCGCTCTCAGATACCCTCTCGTTCGCTTCGGGGTGCGGTTGCAATGGGACTCTCGGCTTGTGGTTTCGCCCCACCGGCAGATTATTACTCATCAGGTGCTACCTTCGATCTGCCGGTGGAAGCAGCACGATCAGCATGTTATTCATTACAAAACCTCCCATAAATTTTCAAATAAATATGTACAGTCCGTAGTATTTCCGTTTGGTCCATTTATAAAATACGAAAAATTTGAGTCAGAGTTCTCACTGCACACTCTGTTCCAGCTCCAAAAGTACCATTTGCAGGAGAGCACTCTTCACAAAATTATGTCGCTCAATCGAGTGCATCCCTCCCACGGAAGATGCTTTGATAGAACATGCATATGAAGAGAACTTCCATTCAAGCTCAGATCTGGCAGCAGTCGCTGGGGCCACTCCAACGACAGCCCTCACCTGGAGACTAGAGAGGTGAACCAAGCGAACGTGGGGAATGGTTCCGAAAATGGCGCACTTTCCACCCTGCCGGCGGAGAATTCCTTAAGTACAAAAGCAAGACAGTGTGTCGAGGGAAATGTAGCTGCTTCAGAAAAGGCACAGAAAAGTGAGGGCCATTTAAAAAATGTTGTAATATAATTTTTTTAAGAAAGACATGTATCGTTTATTTTAATAAGTTCAATGTGCGAAAGTTTCTAGTCATCTTTTCGGTAACAGTTTAATAACATCAGTAACAAGTTTAGAAAAGAAAATAGAACGGGATTTTTAAAATAAGTTTTCGAAAAGTGGGCACTTTTTTCCTGCCTACCGAATAGTGTACCGTCTACTGTCAAGAAAGCGGCCTATATCCCTGTGCCAGTGTATACGACAAATACGAAAGAGTCACCCACTCCTCCCCCTCCCCGGTTTCACTTCGCAACAGCAGGCAATCAGGCATTGCCTACTTCTTTACCGAAGCTTAGTAAGTGTATGTCTTACGTGCGTCGGGGGGTTGTTCTGCGATCATCGTACATCAGAAATACGATTACCTGGTTCACCCTTGTTCGTCATAGCCATTCGAATGTTGCCTACTTACATTATTATTGCGTATCTACCTGCCTGCCCTGAACAGGTTCGTCTGAGCAAAGACAACACCAAGAAAGTGCTCGTGATTTCACGTTCCCACGGAGAGAATCGTGAAAGTAACGGGTAGGAAACAGGCAACCCTATTTAAAAAACAAAACGTGAATTACTACATTGCATGTCGATGAAAAAAAAAACTAGCCATTTTTAGCGCTTTTTTATTTCATTGTGGCCTTGACAGCACTAATAGACGGTTTTTGGTTGTGTCGTTTTGTGCTATTGCAGGTCCGTGTCAACATAACAGAGTCTTCTTGAACAGGAGTGAGAAAGAAACCAAACATAGCCCATATGGATCTTTTCGGATTCGTTGTGATAAGACAAATTCTCTGAGAAGAACGGATATCATTGACAAAAGGGGAGACCGCGAGCATCACTTGGTGATGGCTTTTTGCATATCGATTATGAGTATTTGTATGTGACGGGACGGTTATTTTCCATTCGTTAGTAGTGAATATCCGTATTTTATACTATGCTTTTGACATGGATATGTCTTATAGCTGGGGGTCATCCTAAAAATCTGTCCGTAACACGAAATGTCTGCTGTGCTACTCGGGGATCAGAAGAGGAAACAAGCCCATTGAAAATTTTTCCGAGTTCTATGAATTGGTTTACAGAGTATTTCCAACCAGGCTCTCAGAATTGTCAAGTCAGTCTAGTTTAATTTAAATGGACTTGCAAATTTGGACAATTTCGATCAGTTCGATATTTCCAAACAAACTTGCAACATCTCTGCAAAGACAAGTAACTGTACAATTGCAAAACAAAAATTGGATATCTGAAAACTGATAATTTGTGCGAAAAATATAATTTGTTGTGTAAATTTGTGTAAAAACTTTTGGAAATTGTTTTCGTTTGTTTTATTATATTTTTGTTTGTTGTATTTTCAAGAACGTAAGTAGAAAACATTTTTATTAATTATGGCCCCCAGATCTACCGCAAAGCAAAATGACGAGTATCTACACTGCCACCAGATACATCGGTACATGGATATGTCTTATGCCTACCGAAAGCGTGGGACGTGTTTTGACGAATGATTTCATCCAGTATAACTATAATGGGATCTTTATAAAACTTACGTCGATATCTTTAACACAACTGGTTCCACGCAGTCGGTAGCCAAAGACATATCCATGTTCCGATGTATCTGCATGCAGTGTAGATACTTTGTATCATTTTTAGTACGGCTCGGTCCTCTTCCATTGAGTCTTCGCGTATAATGAAAATACTCGTATACCTCATCGTTACTGTTTTTGCAGCTCCACTTGCAGTTGAGGCCAAACCTTGCCAATATGTGTACTTTCGTAATCGGTTTGATGATACCTATGATCTGGACAGAACGGACATAAACGATTTCATGGATGAAAAGGGCAAAAAGACAAATTTGTATGTAGCTTCCCTGGGTTCATCATCATCGTGGCGCGACAGCCCGACGTCAGGCCTGGGCCGCCTGGTGACAGCTTTTAACATATCGAATTTGTGTAGCCATTTGCATGGGATGGGGCGGTTTTGTATTATTAATGGTAAATATTTATGATATTAAATACCAATTGGGTCTATATGATCAACGGGTGGATTATCAGTCTTCAGCTCGGTTTCGAGGACTAATTCATCATCTTCGTTTTGACTGCGATGTTGTTGCAACCCGCCTCACAATTTAGACACATGTTAAAGCAATAAAGTCTTTCTATTTGGCAGACACAATTTCGTTGGCAGTTGTTTGTGCACTTACAGGCACAAGATTCAAACAAAGTAAGGCTATAATCATTTGTTTCACCCTGCATACCAACTTAGTATGCATTTGCAGTTTACCTTGACAATTTCACCAGAACATATATTTATATTATACCTTCACTTTGTAGGAAACTTGAATACAAATGCCATAATTTGTTGCTTTTCACCCACACGAATTAGGATTTTTTTCAACCCTGCAATTATTGCTGATCCTGGTGATATACTCTTAAAGTGCTCTCGTGCGGAAGCTGCAGATGGTGGTAAAGTAACAATACGTAAAGATTGGCTTCTGGTGGTTCAGCGAGCGCACCATCGGCGTCGTTGCGGTTTTCAAGTGTACAGATTTAATTGGGGATCCGCCTTTCCGTTCTGTTCAGCCGCGGCGTGTAAACCGATTCTACATCTCACCGTTAGATCGTAAAAAATACAGTACAGTAAAATTCTGTACAAATATATCTTACGGTTGGGTGCTGACTCTAATGCAGAAATTCAAATAATTGGATAGGTGTTGTTGAATATATTAGCCGTGTTCGATTCAAGCGGACAGAGATCCAGAATAAATCGGGCGCCACGGGCTTACGACGAGCGAATTCAAACAGCCATCATCCACGTTGGAGCGAATACGTTGACTCATATGTAAATAAATACATATTCGAATTCGCCTACATTTAGCAAAGACACCTAACCGCTTGATCCGCTGAGGTCCAATATCAGAGCTGAATCAAAGACCGGTCAGTCGTTTTGTATCCGAATGGATCTTTGTCTGGGAGAATCGAACACGGTTATTATAAAATAAACGAAAATTGCTCTCAACTATTCCGTACTGTATGGTATGTGTGTTCTTGTCATTCGTTTGACATCAATTTTCGCGACAATTTTGCGCCTAAAAGAAGGTACTAACCTCAGTTTTTCGTTCGAAATCTCATAAAAAAAAGTGTCAAAAATCCGGTTCGCACGAAAATTTTCTATTTTCCCGGTACTCAGCTTTTCCCTCAAAAATCCCACAAATACACAGACAAAAGTCTCCACACCGATGCGATGTGGGTAATTTCCACGCGAAAACAATTACTTTGCATTTTATTTCGTGTGGAAACTGGTCATTACAGTGGTGATTGCTCTCTTTTGAGTGAGAAGGGGAAATTCAAGTGTCGTGTAGAGTGCCGAGGATATGTGCTGTGTGGAAGTTTCCACTGTCACTTTTTTGTAACAGGTATAAGTGCAACATTTTCGCACGATAAGGTTATTATCAGCCATAAAGCATTAATTTGAGAGAAAACTTCTTATGGCTAAAATGTAGGAAATTTTACACTCTTTAATTTCATCGAAGCCATCTTTTACGTAAAATGCGTAGTTATGGAGTTATTTGAAAAAATGGAAAAATTCCGATTTTTTGCACTTTTTTTTGCAAAAAGAAAAGGGAACATATATCCCGGAAAATTTTTTGTTGGAAAACCTCAAATTGGAGCTCGACGACGGCACCATGAAATAAGATATTTGGAAATAAGGCATTGATGGATAATTTTGGTTGAAACCGAAAGTAGCCATGCAAGGATTCTTTCGGTTTCACATTCAATGCTTAATTTCGTTTAAAACGAAGGTGAGTATGTAAATAGCTATTTTCACTTTCCTTCGCATACCTTATTTTGGTTTGAAACTTTGCATTGGCAAAAAAAAAATACTGGATGCAGATATGCTAGGACGAAACTGTTGCAGGTACATGTACAATACAAAGAGTGAAACGGGCGACCTAGGGCTAATGAGGGGGTTCGCAACGCCCTAGGAGCAGAGCTAGCCCAGCTCGTTCCAAACCGAAATTATCCATGCACACTTGTGCGATACTGCGGGTTGTGAATTAACAGTCGCTTGTGTGGGCTACGCTCGCTCCGCGTTTAAGGCATCACAACCCTCAGTATCACAGAAACATGAACGCTCGCTTCGCTCGATCTGAGTATAACAGTCCCTTGTATGGGCTCCGCTCGCTACGCTCGCTCCGCGTTTAAGGGTTCATAGCCCTCAGTTTCACACATACATGGACCCTCACTTCACTCGCTCTGGGTACAACAGTCCCATGTGTGGGCTCCGCTCGCTCCGCACTTAAGGGATCACAACCCTCAGTATCGCACAAACACTGCATGGCTATTCTCATTTTTATCGCATGCCTTATTTCGATTTGAAACCGATATTGTCCATGCATAGCTTATTTCGTTTAGGTATTTTCCGATGAATACTTTCGTTTCCAGACGAAAGTATCTATATTGATTATTTCGTATGCCTTATTTCGCTATGACTTATTTCGGTTCCCCTTCGATGTCCACGTAAACATAAAGATACCCAAAATCAAAACTCCACCAAATTTTTTCCTTATTTGCCCTTTTGAAAGACGGAGTGTTTAGACTTAAACGTAATAGGATCGCTGTAAGGTGAGAACATTGGTTTGGAGGGTCAGGGTGGAGATACATGATTATCTGCGCCTGATAGGTACGTAAATAGGCACGTCGAAACGTAAGTAAATATGTGTCACAAACTGTTTCAAATGCAAATCCATGCCTGCATACCAAAAATCATCGAAATCGGCCAAAAAATAGCGAAGGAATCGCAAAATCAATTGGTGGAGTACCACGTTGGCAACATTTCCGAGTGGCATTGTGCGATCGCAAAATGCAAGGTGGAGTCCCTTAACCTCCGGACTATAACCCCATTACTTTCCCAGGCATTCCCCATTCTAATCAAAATCTCAGGCCTGTACACATACCACACATTCCTTATACCACATCTTCATGTTAACAGTAATCTATCTGTCATCTCCAATTAATTGGTTTAATTCGGCCAGCAAGTTTAATTTAATAAACATAATATTCTGTGCCCCAGTATATTATATATCCATTATGCTTGACGGGAAGTTCAAACGATCTCTGCTCTTTGGCGGGTGGGCAAATCCGACTTGCGGCAATGTTAAACCCAAACTGACGTTTACCTTCAACTTGACTTAACTCCGCCCTTAGCTTACTCATATATGCATATCGGCGAAAGATTGTGGTTATTGCCGAACAATGGGTCATTTCATTACAAAATATAAAAATTCCGCTGAACTCTCAGACTCTAGATGAAACTCCGTAAATCCTTTTTGTTCCTGACAAGATAAAGTTTTCGACAATTTACTGGAAGGCACAGACAAAAAAAAAAGTTTTTAACCCCCTGTGTGGTGTTTTCAAGATTGAATTTGTTGATTTTACAAAGTTTCCGAGCAAGAAATGGCGAAACAACTGTTTAGTGGAAGTTGATTCTCTCAAGGATATATACGGATACATAACACATTGGAATGTTGCATTGCCATTTCGTAAAATGTCGAGGAATAGACAACAGGGAGTCATGAAGACAGACGTAATTAATTGGAAGTTGGAAAAGACAAAAGTACAAAGGCATCAATTATTAAAAACTAAAAAGAAAGTTCGCTTTTCGTCAACTCGGAACGGGAGCGCTTCTGTTTTCAGACAATAATTAAAAAAAAAAATCCGTTTGATTGGGAATTAAGTGAACTCGGGCGTTTCTTTCTCTGTGTCTGCCAATTATGCATTATGCAAATGATATGCTTTGAGAACTCTGCTAAATTATCATAATATCGTTGTTGACTTGTAATAAAGTTGATGATGCATTTGAACAAATTAGCATGGAAATAGGAACCCAAATGGCGACTTTCTCTAGGAAACTGCAAATAATATTCTTTTTGCACGCTACAGAGAAATGGTAATAAAAAAGAGTATTTTGACTATCAACACTACACGCATTATAATATCTTGTGGATGGGCGACATCTTCTATTTTTATAAGTTGAAGTCTTTTAGCTTATAAATCGCATCAATCAAATACATAAATCAATTGAGTTATTGGCTGGTATGAATAAAAAGTAGTCAATTTCATAATTTGTAGTAACTACTCAAAAGTAAACTCAACTCAACTGTCAAAAAACTCTCTCTTTGGTATGAATAAATAATAAATTTTCAAAGTTGTAGTAAACACTATTTCGAAAATATAAATGTACCATGTGCGGCATGTGAAGCAGGCGGCAAAGGCCCGACGTCGAGCTGTGTCAAACAAATTGTCATAGCCTAAGATTGCTGGTTCATATAAACGGCCGAGATGAAAAGTGTTGTAAAATATATATATATATATATATATATATATATATATATATATGCTGCTGAAATCACCAATATCTGTATGCCAACATGCCTATCTCGAAGGAAAGCCCAAAACTTTGGCGAAACGAGTTGGCAACAAGAAAGCGAATCGCGGCGGGGATAAATTTACGAATTGACAAAATGGCGCGATGAGAGTCAACTAAAACAAAAATGATTATCGCTTTTTTTATTAGATTAATATCTTCATACTTTTTTATCTTACATATTTTTCTTTGACGCTCATAATTCATAATATTTCATCCTTTTTCACAATTGATATTTGTAAAATTCGAACCAGGTTCTCATGTTTGCAAGTCCATAGTGCTAACCGTTGCGCTATCTAGACTAAAACAATATGAATGACACATTCGTCGTTTCGTATTTATTGTGGATTGGCGAAATATCATTTTGGCGATAAATTGGCGAATTGAAATCCTATCGCCATTCTTTCGCCTGAGGGATATCCCCTAATTATTGAAAAAGCGATAAATAATCTATGAATTTATCGTAAGGAAGAATCGCCATCGTATCGCGATTCTTTCGCCTGAGGGATATCCCCTAATTATTGAAAAGGCGACAAATAATCTATAAATTTATCGCATGGAAGAATCGCCATCGTATTATCTGGGCAATTTATCTTCCAAATGATATGAAATTGTTTGCTGGGATATGACTAAGGCGAAATTCACACACACGACACCGCGCTGCACGACTGCTTGAAATTTCAGTCGAGATACACAGCATCAAATGGGCGGACTCACACTCATTGCTCAGCATGCGATACGATCGACTATGCTTGGCTATTGTGCGTGGCTGCGTCGGAGCTGAAAATGTAGCTAATCTGAATATCGCCTTAAACTACAAACAATACACGTTGGCGGCTTTCATAGACATTGAAAGCGCTTTCAATAATATCAAGACAGAGACTATACCATTTTAGTTGACGGATTCTATCCATGCTGAGTACCAGGTAGTAGGGTAATCCAGTCGGACCTAAGCGAAAGTCGGATCAGTAAATATGTGCGCAGAAGGACGCCACAGGGTGGTGTGATCTCCCCCTGCTGTGGATTTTTGTAATGGACGGCCTCTTTAGAAGACTATAGAAGTCTGGAGCTAAAATAGTCGCCTATGGGGACGATACAGTCATCTTGATCTCAGGCAAATTTCAACCCGTGATGAGCGACATCATGAACAACACCCTGAAGATATTTTAGTATCCGCTTGGGCGGTAGAATGCGGTGTTAGTGTGAACCCACAGAAACCGAACTGGTGCTTTTCGCTACAAAAACAAAGATTGAGGAGTTTGCGCTCCCTAAATTAAACGGACACGTACTGACTCTTTCGACCAACGTAAAGTGCCTAGGAGTGATTCTTGACTCGAAGCTCTCATGGAAACTAGACGTGGAACATCGCATCAAGAAGGTTACTATAGTTCTCTATGCTTGCAGAAGAACCTGCGGCAAAAACTGGGGACTCCAACCAAAAATGTTCTTGTGGTTGTACACAGCGGTAGTGCGACTGATACTCACATACGGATCGCTGGTCTGGTAGCCAGCGGTGCGTTGGAAGTATACTATTGATCTGCTGTGCAAAGTGCAGAGAACTGCATCCATCGGAGTCACGGGAGCTCTAAGGTCTGGCTCAGGTGATGCACTTGAGGTATATGGGTGTGTGAAGGGCGGAAGATACCACACCTCTTTCACTCATTAAAAACTAAAAAACTTGTGTTGTTTAATTACTAAACTATTTTATTCACGTTTTATAAACGGTACACGGTCACATGGGTAAAAACTATGTTTTTGTCAAATGCTGTATGGACCACGAACTTCGTGTCGGAAGGCGAGACACTCTCTTTGACGGTTGAGGCACGACTGTGTTTTCGCTAGCGACGAGGTTCGCTGGTGATGTTGGGGAAACGGTGTTGCCGCCACACTAGCCCCCCCTGAGACGGCGGTCGTTGAGCGTCGTCGAAAGTATTTGCCACGTTTGAACGGTCAAAGGGTGATGGCGGTGATGCTTCTGCTGCCGCTGCTGTCGGCGCTGACGTTGAACTTGGTTGCCGGCTGTTATGGCCGGTGATGTTGTGTTTGGCTGCTGCGTTGCTGAAGCTGCACGGCGGTTTGCATTTCATTGCCGTGGCGCTGAACTTGTAGTGCCACCAACAATTTTCGAACAATCGTTTTGATGAGCTGGGTTGCTGGCTACTTTGGGTGTTTGGTTTCGTGCTTCGTAGCTCGTCGACCATTTGGGTAAGTTCGCGAACTTGGTGTCTAAGCTCGCTGATTTCCTTTTCAGGTTGTTGGGTGAATTGGCGAGCTTGTTGTTTGGGCCCGCTGATCCTCTTTTCCGGGTCCTGGGTGAACATCGCTTCCAACTCGGCCTGTGTTGCCGGTGGCTCGATTTTACATGCCCCCGCTGCTGAAGGTGGTTGAAACAGCGTCATGTTGTCTGCTATCTCGACTACAGTGTTCAGGTCCGCTGTGTTAGATTTGGGGATAACGCGGTATATGTGCTGCGGTAGTTTTTGCATCCACAGGCGCCGTAGAGTTTCGTCGTCGTCCATGAATGTGGGTGCGATAGTTCGCATCTCCGCCAACAGTTCTGATGGTCTTTTGCCGGTGATTGTTAGCGTCCCTAGCTGTTTCAGTGTGTCGGCTCGCGTTTGCTGTTTGCACGTCTCAATTGCTCGGTGCTTTACTGTTGCATACTGTTGCCCAGCTGGTGGTGACTTCGTCCGCAGATCCGCTAGATGATGCAATATTTTTGTTGGTAGCTGTCCGATGATAAAATTGTATTTTGTTTTGTCGGATGTTACGTTTGCTGCTGCGAATGCCATTTCTGCCTGCCAAAACCATAGCTCGGCGTGAGACTCGTCGAAATCGGCTAATTTAATATTGCATGGCTGTGATTCAAGAAAAATTGCCGTGACGTTGGCGGAATTCTCCCCATCACTTTCGGAGGACGACGACACTGTTGATTTTTTCACTTCGCTTGACATTCTTGTCTTTGCTACGTTACTTTTCACCAAAACTTGCACTTGGCTTATTTTCTATCGCACTCCGCGTTGTTCGCCCGCTAGGGTTATAATTGCGCGAATGACTGTCGTGTGATATTGTAGCCGGCCGCGTATCTGATTGTTTTTCAACGTGTGCAAGTACTTGTGTGCGTGGCGACTACATCTGCAGCCGGTCGGGGAAGTGTACTTTTCTTCCTGTCCTTGTCATTGTGTGATGCTTGGCCGTAGCTGTCCGCTGTTGTCCGATTGCGATTTTCGGAGCGATAGTAGATGGTTGGCTCGTTTGCACTTGTTCTTCTATGTGGGCCGCCTTTAGTCGGTCGATGGAGACGTGTTTTGTTTTTCCTTTTACCGATACTTTGTATGTTTTTGAATAGCGTTTTACTACTTCGAATGGACCATCATATGGTTGTTGTAGCGGTGCTGTTATGGTGTCGTTTCGTATGAAGACGTGTTTGCATGTTGCTAGATCCTTCTGTACGAACGGCTTCTCGGTTGCGTGGCGCGATGTTGGCGTAGGTCGTAGCTTGCTCATCGTTTGTCGGAGTTGTTGGCAGAATTCGGTTTCGTTGCAGCGTGTTTTCTGCTCAGTGAAGAATTCGGCTGGTAAACGGAGACTTTTCCCGTAGACAAGATCGGCCGGAGTGGCTTTGATATCCTCCTTGAACGTCGATCTGAGTCCCAACATTACTAGCGGTAGCTCCTTTGACCAACTCAGGTTGTCCTTACATTTGAGTGCTGCTTTTAACACTCGGTGGAAACGTTCGATGAGTCCGTTTGCCTGCGGGTGGTACGCCGATGTCCTCAGGTGTTGGATTCCTAGCGTTCGATTCATTTGCCTGAAGAGTTCGCTTTCGAATTGTCGCCCTTGGTCGGTCGAGATTTTCGATGGGATACCGAAACGTGATATCCAAGTATCAATAATCGCCGTCGCTACAGTTTCGGCTGAGATGTCCTTCGTAGGAATTGCCTCAGGCCAGCGGGTGAAGCGGTCAATGATCGTGACGAGGTATCGGTATTCGTTAGATGGTGATAATGGACCCACGATGTCCACGTTTAAATGCTCGAAACGTGATTCCGTTGGTGCGTATTCCATCAACGAAGATTTGTTGTGGCGATGTATTTTCGATTTCTGGCAGGCGACGCACTGCTTCGTCCATAGCGTGATGTCACGTCTCATGCCTGGCCAGACGAATTTTTCACCGATGAGTTTGTTCGTGGCTCGTGTTCCGGGATGTGACAAACTGTGCATTGCTTGAAAGATATGCCTGCGGTGTGGCTGTGTAATAAATGGCCTTGCCTTGTTGTCGATTATCTGGCAATAGAGCATTTTGTTTGAGTTGGGAATTGGCGTTTTGGTCAGTAAAATGCTGTATTTTGATTTTCCTTCGATGATGGCTTTGAGTTCTGCGTCCAACTCTTGTTCGTCTGCCAATATGTCGTAATTGATGGCTTGTCGCTGTATTCCCTCGATGCGTGAGAGAAAATCTGGAACGACGTTGTCTTTTCCTTCGACGTGCCGGATATCAGTGGTGAATTGGCTGATGTAATGTAGCTGTCGAAGGTGTTGTGGCGTTGCTTTCTCTGATTTTTGTGTGAAGGCATGTATTAGAGGCTTATGATCCGTATAAACCGTGCATATGCGTCCTCCGATTTGGTCGGCGAAGTGTTTGATGCTCTGGTAAATTGCCAACAGCTCCCGAGAGTATGCGCTCCAATTTCGCTGAGTGTCGGTTAACTTCTTGGAGTAGAAACCAAGTGGTTGTAGTGTGCCATCTGATAGTTGGTGGAGTACGCCACCGACGCTTGTGTTCGACGCATCGACTGATAGTACTAGATGAGCGTTTTCCAGTGGGTGTGCTAGGAGTGTGGCATCTGTGAGTTGCTTCTTGAACCGTTCGAATGCGTTTTTTCCTTCTTCTGTCCACTGGATTTCTCGCTTGTCGTTTTTTATATTGCCGGGGATTAACCTCTGCAGTATGTCTTGAGTTTCCGCTGCTCCCCCGATGAATCGTCGGTAGAAGTTTATCATTGCGATGAAACGTCGGAAGTCTTTTGCAATTTTGGGCTGCTGGAACGACATGATGGCTCCCACCTTGTCTGGTAGTGGTGAAATTCCTTCGGGTGAGACTACGTGACCGAGAAATTTGACTGATGATTGACCGAACTTGCATTTGTCCAAGTTGATGGTCATTCCGTGTTGTTTTAGACGGTCAAATACGATGCGTAGGTGCTTCTCGTGTTCTTCTTCGTTGCTAGAGGCGATGCAAATGTCGTCCAAGTATGGCACTACGAAGTTTAGTCCACGAAGTACGCCGTCGATATGCCGTTGAAATGTTTGGCCAGCGTTGCATAGGCCAAATGTCATGTATGCAAATTCGAAGAGTCCAAAAGGTGTAATGATTGCCGTTTTGGGAATGTCGTCCGGGTTGACGGGGATTTGGTGGTATGCCTTCTCCAAATCGATCGTGGAAAATACTTTTTTTCCTGCGAGTACGTTGTGGAAAGTTTGTATATTTGGTATCGGATACCTGTCTTTCCGAGTCACAGCGTTCAGAGCTCGATAATCGCCGCAAGGTCGCCATTTCTGGCCGTCCTTTTTTGGGTCCATGTGTAAAGGTGATGCCCATTGACTTTTGGATGGGCGACAAATGCCTTTCCTCATCAGATATTCGAATTCGTCCTTCGCTATCTTCAGTTTTTCTGGCGTTAAGCGTCGGGCCTTTGCGAATACTGGCGGTCCTTTGGTGACAATGTGATGGAATGTTCCAGTTGCCGGGGTAATCTTATTATCTGGCATGGTGAGTATTTCCTTGAATTCACTGAGTAGCTGATTATACTTGCTGGTGCTGTTGCTGATAACTTTAATGGTTGGTGTGTCGGTGCATCGTGTTTGGCCAGTTGATTGGAGTTGCGTTGTTGTGTCGATTAGCACTTTGTTTGCCACATCGACCAGTAACTTGAAATGGCATAGGAAATCGGCGCCGATTATAGGTGTTTCGACGTCGGCTATGTTAAATGTCCAATCGAAGCTGCGGCGTAGTCCAAGATTGACTTTGATGGGCTTTTTGCCATACGATGTGATCGGAGAGCCGTTTGCGGCGTAGAGTTTCGCCGTGATGGGTTTTAGTGAACGTAATTCGGTTGATGTGGGTGGTATGACGGATACGTCTGCTCCTGTGTCAATCAAGAACGTTTTAGCTGTTATCGGATCTCTTAAGAAAAGTCGGAGAGTTTTGTTTGCATCGAGCCAATTCTCCCCAATGGTGACTCGACTCGCTAGTTTTCCGATTGGTTGTTAGATTTTTTCGACGTGTGGAAATTGCACGGTTGTTTGCATTTTTTCGCTTGGGATCCGAACTTGAAATGCCACCAACATGTCTCAAACTTCGGTCGTGATGATGCGGCTGGTGTTTGTTGCGTGGTTGCTGGCGGTGTGTCGCTTCGCCGGGCATTGGATCGGTCTCCGGATCTTGGGCGCGAGCGATGATTGCCGTTCTGCAGCTGCTGTAAAATTTGCTGTATTTGCGATCTCATTGTTTGGATTTCCCCGTGCAGTGATGCGGTTGCCGTCGATTGCTTCACAGTCTGCGGTCTGATTGCGTGTACCGTTTTGCCAGACAATTCTTCCCAAACGCGGTCGGCAATTGATGCTGCCTGGTGTAAGGAGAGTTCCGTTCCTGATGCCAATATTGCACGCACTTGCTCTGGTAGGTTTCTTTGCCAGAGTGTCTCTGATAGTTCATCAGTGATTGGTGTTTGAACGGCTCGTACTCGCATTTCCGCCAGTAGCTGTGATGGCTTCTGGTCGCCCAACTGCATTCCACTGAGCAACTTTGTTACCTTCGTGTTTATGCTGTCCGCAAACTCGTCGGTTAACCGTTTCTTGAGGGTGACGTACATTTGTCCGACTGGTGGTGGATTTGTGTGCAAATCGACTAGTTTGCACATTATTTTCGTTGGTAGTTGGCCGATGATGGTGTTATATCTTTTCCTGTCGGCTGTAATCCCGTCTGCTTCGAAGGCGGCTTCCACTTGCCAGAACCAAATGTCCGTGTGTTCCGGTGTAAACTGTTTCCGTTTCCCAACGTGCTGACATTCGCTGTGATATCGCTAAATTTCTGAGTGGCACTGGTTGGGGTTGTGACCGGTGCTGTATCTTGCGGTGTGTTCTCGTTTTCCGACATGACTGTGGCAGAAATTCAATCGCGCATGAGAAGTAGTAGTATACGTCGTTAACTTAACGTAGTGTGTATGCACTTTGCGATTTATTGCACCGAATGTGTACTGTACTGTACGAGTTTACCGGAATATTGTCCGTTTTCCAGGTTTTGGTTAATTTTCCCGCCGTAACACGTGTTTCTGAACCGGTACCGTGGAAAAGTATTCCGTTATTGTACGGCACTATGGCAATTGTATGCGGCACTGTGGTAATTGTCCCGTTGTCCCGCAAGTCTTGTTATTTTCGAGATCGTGCGTCACGACAATGGCACTTGCACGTATTTTTCACTGCACTTTTTCCTAACTGGAATTTTTGTCCGTATTTCCAGTTTAATGAAACTTTTTCTGGTGAAAAATTTTTTTGCTAGTGCGTGTACTCACTGTGTAACTGTCTTTTTGTCACTGGTGGAGCACGTTTGTAGCGTGTACCGTACTACGGTAGAAATCTTTTGCACCGTGTGTCCGTTTTATCACAAGCACGTGTGTTTGTCCGTCCATGAAATCACTCGTGTATTAAATTTTGCTCGGGATCGCCAAAATGAAGAACCCGATTGTCCACGTGTTCACTTTTTTATACTCGGGGTCACCGGTATGAGGTATATGGGTGTGTGAAGGGCGGAAGATACCACACCTCTTTCACTCATTAAAAACTAAAAAACTTGTGTTGTTTAATTACTAAACTATTTTATTTACGTTTTATAAACGGTACACGGTCACATGGGTAAAAACTATGTTTTTGTCGAGTGCTGTATGGACCACGAACTTCGTGTCGGAAGGCGAGACACAATCTTTGACGGTTGAGGCACGACTGAGTTTTCGCTAGCGACGAGGTTCGCTGGTGATGTTGGGGAAACGGTGTTGCCGCCACACACTTAATGTTATTTTACACTTACTCCCCCTCGACTTAGAAATAAGGTTCAACGCGGTAAGGTTCCGTGTAGCGCGGTCAGACTTAAGGATTCTGCGTACTGGACAGCGAGACTATATGGGCATAGCAACATTCTGTCATCCCTGGAGGGTGCGGTGCACAATACGTTACCAACGGACTACATCGTACCCGAAACAGACATTGAGAAACACTTCGCAACTGGATATCCAAGTAGAGCGGAAAGGTTTGCCGAAGATATGATGTCGAAATTTGACCTGAGACTTTTTACCGATGGCTCGAAAATTCCTTGTGGAGTCGGTGCAAGGTTCTGCGCTGAAGACGTCGCAGAGTCTAAGTCGTTCCGCCTAACTCATTTTGCGAGTGTATTTCAGGCGGAAGTGCTAGCAATTAGGAAGGCCTGCCGGATGTTGAGGCACATCACGGTAACCACAAAGGGTATCGCAATTTTCATGGAAGGCCAGGCTGCCATTATGGCCCTCGAGGTGGCGACAGTGTCGTTAAAAATAGTAAAACAATGCCGTCAAGAGCTGAACTCTCTGGCCACCATTAACATAGTCACCCTCCTCCGGGTTCCAGGTCATAGCAATATAGCGGGAAATGAGCAAGCTGATCACCTAGCGCGGTTGGGCTCTGCCCTCAACAGGTAGTATGCAGTGGCTGTCAGTGCGCCACTTAGTGCCACTAAAAGGGAACTACATAAATCCTACATTAACTTAGCAAACAATAGATGGGGTGCATCACCTCTAGGAAAACATGGCCATCCTATAATACAAAAAGAACAAATGGCCTTCTGATAAGAGCCCGTCCTGAGTTGGCCAGGATTGTCGCCGTTACAACGGGTCACTGGCCTGTGGGAGAGCGCGCAGCGAACGAGTGCTTTCGTAGTTGTAAGCACAGTGGGGGAAGGAGACTCTTTTACACTTTCTTTGTAGATGTCAGGCACTGGTTAGGGCGCGGCATTGTTCTTTGGGCAGTGCCTTTCTGACAGACATAACCGAGATCTTCACTTTAGGAACTGGCAAGATACTTCATTTCCTAAATTCCACAGGGTGGATTTAAGGAAATACCCCGCCTTACCCCTCTGATATAATTAATAGCATCAGTTTTCCTCTTATCAGGTTTGTGGCATCAAAACGGCGCGCACCAGCGCTAATTGGGTATTTCCCTTTTGGGGGCTCTACCGCCACCTAAACCAACCAACCATGCTCAGAACTTCCTAGAAAAAAGCTCTTCAAAAATGAAAAATTTTAATTCTATCATAAATTTGTGAAGAATATTCGTTTTAGTAATGTTTTTTTCCAATATCGGGAAAAGTAGTGATCCCACAAGGAAAATCATGGGGATCGAATTTGACGATAATTCAATTATCTATTATCTGAGGAAAGTAAGATACCCGTTTGCTTGTTAGTAACTTAGCAAATAACAACGCAAAATTGACAAAAACAAGGACTTCGTGGAAGACAAACGTGAACATTGCTAAATATATTATCTCGTTAAGTATGTGTCCTGGAGGAAAATTGATCATTATCTATTTAAAAGTATATTAAATTTGCTGAAATATTTAATTAAAATTATTTTCCTACGTCCATTCTTTTCAAATACACAACTATTCAAAAATTGATTTTTGTTTTTAAAAAAAATAATTTTTCGGTTTTTGTAATGAATATTGTCAAATATTGGGTAAAGTATTCATCAGACGAAGAAAGTCATCTGAAATGAATTTATAGTAAATTTTATTATCTTTGATTTTATACTATATAAGCACAAATCCCATACTCGCATTAGTTACAAAGAAAATGACAAAAAATCAATATCGTAAAAAACGATTTTGGGAAAATTTTCGTGCCAGAAAATGTTTTAGTGCGTAATATCTCCGTAACTAATTTCTACAGAAAAAGTTGCTTTAACTTTTTAGGGTTTTGTAGTAAAAACAAAACCATTATGAAATCGGTCAAATGTCAGTCCGTCTGTCCATGAAATATCTCACGAACGGCTGAGGCTACATAGATGAAAATTTGTGGGAACATGTAGAATTATTAAATTCGCCAGAGAAAGCGATTCGTTGTAATAAGCTGTCTTTAAGGGGATGTCCCCATAGAGGGGAAATGAAGGTCAAAATTATTTTTTCATCTGGTATAGTCAAGTGGGGTATCATGAGAAAGATAACACCAAGTACATTCCATTTTTGGTATTTCCATCAAATTTGAAAAGAGGTAGAGGGGAAAATATGTGATCCGAGTTTGTCCCCCCCCCCTTGCATTTCGAGACCGTTATACATAGAAATACGAAAATTTGCAGGAGATCGGCATTTCCTTAGCATAAAACATCAAAAGTAGTAGATTTTTGATATCTCGTCAAAAAAGGTTAATAATAGTACATTTCTATAGTTGCAGTTAGTACACCCCTGCACCCCTTAAGCATACCCGAGGTTAAAAATATTGATGGTTAATGATAACCAACATCATTGATAATAATATCTCCAAGTTTCATTGGAATCACATAATATTTAATAATAGTACATTCATTTAAAGTTAGGCATTTTGACACTATCTACACAAAAAATACACCTACCGGCCTCATAGGTGTGAGTACAATCTAATGTTGTTTTTCGTAGTGCGAATTTCAGTTATTTAATTAATCATTTTTGAAAGGGTATAGATTGATTGGGGGCGCTGCGCCTTATTTGGCCAACTTTGCCGGGTGGAAGGGGGAGGGGTCCACATAGAGGCGAAATTAAGGTCAATTTTTTTTTATCGACTGGTATAAGCAAGTGAGGTGTCGTGAGAAAGGTAATGTTGAGTACATTCCATTTTTTCGCATTTTCTCGAAATTTGTAGAAAGGAGAACAGTGGGGGAGGAGAAAATATTAGTTCGTAATTTGCCCTCCCCCCCTGGCATTTCGAGACTATTATACTTAGAATTATGAAAACTTACAGGAAGTTGGGTTGGGTTATAAAATGGAAAATAATGTAATCTGTATATCTTCTCAGAATAGGTCAATAAATAGTTTATTTCTATAATACCAGTTAGCACGCGCCTGCATGCCTTAAACACGTTCGAGGTCAAAAGTATTGATGGCCAACGATAACCAGCACCTTAGGCAATAATACTCGTATGTTCTAAGTTTCGTTACAATCACGTAATATGAATTGGCATGTAAAATATAAGTGGGTAAGAAATTTTAATGATGCTTCTTTTTTATCCATCTGAGTAGTATCAAAAAGTGCAAGGAGCCGATATTTATATACCAAAATAAGCGCTTGCTACAAAACCCTCGGATTGCGGGCGTAGCCCTCTATATTCCGGTTTCATTTTAAAGTGCACTAAATTTTCTGATTTTCGATATAAAAATTAGCTTTGTACGAGCATCACCTTTCGAGAAAAAGAGCTTTAGAAATTTTATTTCTTTTAACCAAAAAATGGAAAAAAATTGCATTGGAAATCCATCATGTCAAATATCGTGAAAAGTACTCATCCCACGAGGAAAGTCATGGGAATTGAGTTTGTAGATATTTTAATGGCTTTTAATTTGATGTAAGTTAGAATTCTGTAGGATCAATACTTACGTGGAAAACCACAACTCAAAAATGAACATCGAATGTATAGTATGTACTTATTGTTAGACCAACACATTCTGCTTCGTTGATATTGATGATGTGCATGCATTGTATGGGAGAATAGGATAACAAAATAATGCAGACTGATTTGTAATCAGCTTAGCAGTTGAAATTTATTATCACTTACCGGTTGGTATCAACGCTATTAAGTGAATTCACTTTGAATCCCGACAGGGAATTTCCAATCCTCATGGTTGATTGTTTATTTAAATTTCCTCATCCGACAGGCAGACCGCCAATCCCATTCCATGTTTCTTTAATGCGATGCAGCCTTTATGATGTCCTGATTTATTTATAAGACGATCCCAATAAGGAATCTCGATCCGTGTTGATGCGAGTTGTATTCCAGGATTCAGCTTAAAATGCATGAAATATTCATTCGGGTGTCAATTGATTTACACATGCCGGCAGGCGCATTAATGTCAGTTTGTGATATTGAAATGAACGTGGGATAATCACTGAGACTGCAGGGAATTAATTGTTTGATGGGAGGATAGCATACAGCCTATTATTCCTTCAGAAAGTTTGAAATCTCATTTCCGTAATCAAATCGAGAAATAAAATTCATTCGAAGGTATTTATTTTAAACTATTTATTCTGTGTTTATTGATAGCATGCCCTTTATAGCATGGCCCATGCTATAAGGACAAATATTGGAAAATTAGTCATTTGGCAGGACAGCACTATTAAAAAAGATGGACGAAAAGAAGGACAAAAAGAAAGATAAAGACAGGATGATTTCTCAATCCGATTTTCGTATTTACATTATTTACATAATATTTGCAGTTATCTCTCTTTGGTTCCTGTTAATCCCTTGTGGGGCATAGAGTATTAGCCACGCCGACTTTCCACCTCGTTTCGTTCGGCGCAATCGCTTTCAGCTTGCTCCACGACTTGCCTATTGTGGCACTCTCTCTCTCTCTAAATTCATCTTCTCCAGGTGTTAGGCACTACTCACTATTCAAATCTCCGAGCGACTGGGATTAGTGATGAGCGGTTGCGGGTTTTTGAAGAACCGGGTCTACAGAGTCCGGTTCCCAGAAGAACCGGGTATTTGGCCGGTTCCGGTTCCCATTATCCTATATACTTTCTCTTATCGTTTTTGAAAGCAGAAGAAATTTATGATCGCATTTTGGAAAGCAGTAGAACTTTATGATCGCATTTTTTTAAAGAACTCTGTCAATTCTTCGCACAAAGTCGGTATGTGTTCGTTATTATTTTCATTTTGCAATACCTTTGCGCTGGTTCAAGCATTACGAGAATTTCGAAAAGAACTATTTAATAGATTGAGAAATGTTGATAATAAAAATTGAAGGGGCAATTGAGGTTGGCACTCATTCAGGAGGATGTTGACCATTCTCAAAATCAATTAACTAACCCATTCTACAAATATTTGTCGAATTTTTTAAGTCGCTAGCTTCATTCTATCTAAAGTTATTGCTTATTTGAAGCCTCACTTATAGGGGTAGGTTTCTTTTGTCGAACCTTGCGAATTTTTAATAACAACCAAGTAGATCCCACTACAAAGATATGATCAAAATTTCAAGTCATTAGCTTCATTTTATCGAAAGTTATCGCTTATCTGAAGTTTCATTTGTAGGGGAGGTAGGAGTTCCTTGGGCCAGATCTTGCCCATAATTGACACCAACCAATTAGATCACCCTACAAACATTAAAAAAAAAGATATCAGGTGTCTAGCTTCAATCTATCGAAAGTTATCGCTTATTTGAAGTTTCATTCGTAGGGGAAGTATGTAGGAGTTTGGTTGGTCGGATTTTACGTATTTTCAATACAAGCCAGCTGAATCCTACTACAAACATGTAGCCAAAATTTCAAGTCGCTAGCTTTATTTTGTCGTAAGTTACCGCTTATTTTAAGTTCCATTTGTAGGGGAGGTAGCGTTTCTTTGGGTCGGACCTAAAAATTAAGGAGGGTAAAATTTACAAATGGAATCGTCACAGACACCTCTTTAAAGAGTCCAAATTCGAATTTGCGTAAAAAACTATTCACTGGAACGATGCAAAAGGTAAAAAGGGGTATTTTTTTGTTCGTGGGTGGGCGTGTGGGGTGTCATCTTATCATATCGGAAGCTACATATAAATTCGCTCTGAATTCAATCGGGAAATAGTTTAATTATATTGGGAAAAAGTTTAATTCATTTGGGAAGGAGTTTTTTCATTTGGGATACGGATTAACTCAACTGGGAAATACTATAATTCAAAAAGTAGACAGCGAGAAATCTAGAGGAAAGAGCGTTGAAATCTATGTCAAAATTAGCAATCCAAAATAAATTTCGCACGGAATTAGGATTGATTGTAGATCCAGTAAAACAGAGCAAGCGTACATCAAATTATGGAAATTCTGCCCGCAGATTTTTTTTTTTTAAATTTCAAAATATCATTCGAAATCACTGGAACCCACGAATGTTTGATTTATAGATTTTCAGCGATCCTTCAAGATAGTCCATCGGTAAGTTAGTTTTAAATAAATATATCGGAAGCTACAAACAAATTCTCTCTGTTTGAATTCAATCGGGAAATAGTTTGATTACTCGTATATTGGGAAAAAGTTTAATTCATTTGGGAAGGAGTTTTTTCATTTGGGATAGGGATTTTTTCATTTGGGATAGGGATTTTTTCATTCATACTATATTAAAATCGATTTTTGGTTCGCCTAGAATCGATTTTCGGTTCTTCTGGAATCGATTCTCGGTTCTTCTAGAACCGACCGATTCTCGGTTCTTCAGGAACCGATTCCCGGTTCTTTCTTGGGCCGGTCGGGTCGGTTCCTATTAGGAACCGGTCCCGCGGATCCGGTTCTGTACAACACTAACTGGGATACTCGTCGAATAAGAGATTGGCATGTATAATCAGACGGTTGCACTCATATGGAGATATTACAATCGCGGATACTCGGCAACTGCGCGACCGGAGGCTAAGAGATTCGACATGCTAATCACCAAAACCTTGACCCCTCTATGGGCATGGGCACCTCAATTTGATCAGAAGGCGTTCGTCAGGGCTTACATATTCCCTCATGTTGGTGTTTGTATTACAAATGGCCTAAGTGATGAGCTACGTTAGTTTTTGGTATGTCCTTCCTCATTCTATAGAATGCAAAAAAAAACTCAAATCAGATACCTGCAATTCTTTTGCAGCCAGAAACAATCTGCAATTCATGTTCCTTTCGATGTAAGGGTGTATCCAAAATCTGCTCATTGTTCTCTTTTTGCGGAGGTAATAATAATATTGGATTATGATATCCTCATCACTACTACTATCACTAGACATTATGCAAAGCGTACTAGATAAACACACACCCGCTTCCGTTCATAGCCTGAACTAATATACGGCAGCGACATGCAATCAAGCTGACCCCGCGGATCTGCAAACAATAGCTGTGCAGAAAGTTCACCTCAGTCAGCCGACATGAACAACTCGCAACTTTAATAGCGGCCGTGTAAAGATGACGTGCAACTACAGTCTCGAGACTCCAAGTCTCCGTCTCTCAGTCGCCGAGTATCGGAAACTTGAGTATCCCCGTGTGAGCAGTGTCTTACTAGGTCGTCCAACACGGCAACTTGCGTTGGTACCCTGCGGGTTCCAACCGAGGGCCTGAGCTAAAGTGTCACTCATCCATTGCCACTTTCGCCTTTTAATGGAAGTGTCTGTCCTGTCCTGACCAGTAATAGTAAGGATATCGTTGTCAGAAATTACCTTCGCCAACCGTATGTGAAGGATGCTCCGTAGACACTGGTTTACAAAAGTTTGCCATCTAGTTAGTCACTTTCCAAGTTGAACAGCCATAAAGAAGAACCGATTTTACATTGGTTTCGAGGATCCTGTGCTTGTTAATTGCCTTGACCCCTCCAGGGGCATGGGCGCGTTAACATCTCTAGCATTTCAATGGGAACGTTGTTGTTTTGCCAGAAAGGAGTCAAATTGAAAAGCTGACCCCCCCTCTTGCATAGTCCTAATCGTGGGCGCCCTCTGTAACAGCTAACCAAGCCAATCAAGTGTTGCAGTTCAACACATTTAATGGATAATAACACCAGCGCGTCTCAGGAAGTAGGCGAACGGTGGAGCTGCAACATATGTAGTTATGAGAGTTAAATAGCAAGATGTTTCTTATTAAATTCGAGGTTCTTTATTGAACAAAACTGACTTCTTACAGACTAGACATCGTATTTATCGTTTACCTGCGTTCTAACAAGGATTCTTAGAACCATATTTGTACCTATATACTTAAAAATATCTTTACCAAGAAGAGTTGTATTGTGAGGGTTACATTTTATCGTACCTTAACTAAGTGTACCAAGAAGTATTGTATCATGTCCGACTCACAGAAAAACATTTGGCCTGGGTCGGGTTTTATTACGATATGGTCCTTAACGACAATCGTATGCCTATGCGTATGCATATGACTCGGAACCAGGACTTGGGCTGGTTCGGGTCTTTTATGACTGATGCCTTAACTATGAGAACAGCAAAACGTGACACCCAGCTGAAAGGCCATCAAAAGGATGTGCTACCAAAAACACCATTGGAGCGCTACCTCTGCGCTATATAAAAATAGCTTCTTAGGACACCTAAGAAAGCAACCATTTCCCTAAGATTTGGTATGTAGGCTTGTAGCTCGCGTACCTGAAATCAATTTGCACTCGAAACATTAAACGAGCCTCGGATACCACGGACAGTTGTATTACATAACCATATTTATACATACGAGTACGAATGTATAAATGTTGTTGTTGTATAAATGAAACAAAAACTGTTTAAATGGTGTGTGTGGCTTGGAGCTCGTTTAAATAAATTCACGACTTCAATCGCCCTGACATCATCACCTTCGATTTCCAGTACGGTTTCTTCAAATAATTTAGCCTTATTAATTGAAAAAATTCATTGAAATTTGATCAAAATTCCAAATGATTGCAAGTTTTTTACCTGATCTTAAATAAAAACAAAAGGTATGATACCATCGTTGTGACTTTGCCATTTAATAGTAAAACTTGTTCCGATTTCACTGTTCCTATGAAGAGGTATATGAAATAATGGACCGATTTCAAACCAAATTTAGGAACGTGGTTTGCCAGTTAATATGATTGAATAATATGAAATTTGGTAAAGATATCTTTTGAAATAAAAAGTTTTTCTAACAAAAACTTGATTTGGAACGGTTATTCCTATGACAGCTATATAATAGAGTAGTATAATTTCAACCAAATTCGGGAATGCGATTTGGCTAAAGATACTATTGATTAGTGTGAAATTTTAAAAAGATATCTTCAGAAATAAAAAAGTTTTTCTCAAAAAAAAAAAAAAAAAAACAATTTTTAGACCGGTCGTTCCTATGGCAGCTATATGACGTAGTGATCTGATTCCGTTAGTTCCGACATACATATATACAGCGTGCAATAGAAGGAAGGCTTTGTGCGAAATTTCAGCTCGATAGTTTCGAAACTGAGGGACTAGTTTCCATAGAACCAGACAGACAGACGGACAAAGCTTAATCGACTCGTCTCACCATACTGACCAAGAATATATAAGTTTATATGGTCAGAGATGTTTCCTTCTGTGCGTTGTAAACTTCATGAGAAAGTTAACATACCCTATCACATCCGTGAAGGGTATAATTTAACAAAATTTAGAATCTGGACTCTCGAAAAAAGTTCAAAACCTTTTCGCTCTTCTCAGCTGAGTCAAACCACGCACTGACTAACTGACTTAATAAATGCGCACACCGTTTGTACCAAATTTCAAAAGAAAGGGCGCATCAATTGCACAGTAGTAGTCCATAGACTATAGAACATAGGGTGCGTTCCTAAAAGTATCGTGATTCCTTTACGTATCCATTGCCCCTTCTCCGATTCATGATTTCTCCGGTGAACGACACGATTCCCTTGCCGCCATGAATATATGAACTTCACACAAACATACGCCAATTAATAAGGGATATTTACACTTTTAAAAACAATTTCCGAACGAAGTGACAAAGGAGGACTTTCCGGTCACTATAGGCACTTTGATGTCAACAAAGAGTTGTTTACGAATGGAATGACAGAACCTGTCAAGAGCGAACTGTCAAAACTATAGGAATCGTTGAAGGGGTAATCGGATCGGAAAAAATTCGTGATACTTTTGCCCTTCACAAAGATTCTGGTATCGGTCTCTGAAATCGTAGCGTTTCCGCAAAGTACATATCTATGAAACCGTGTCGACACGCTGCCGACACCTTTCAAAATAGAAACGCAGCCATAGATAAAAGAAAGTAGATTAAACGGGTGTTACAAAATCGCTGTTAAGCTTATTGAAAGAATGCAAAAACTGTGAGTGCAAAATGGATACCTATGTTGGTGTGTAAATTTGGGTGATATTGCAGTTTTAATGTAATTTTTTCCCGAAATTTCTTGGTCGGTCTAACCGCGATTGTTGATAGAGAGTAAAAAAGAAATTGTACCATAACAGACCCAATTGCCGCCTAGGTGGACTGTGATCTATCATGGCAGCCCCTGCATCTAAAATAGATATTCAATGGGCAATAGCAGGACATTTGGAATTTCCGCAGGACGACCTTTTAAGGTCGAAAAAGAAGGACTGTCTTGCCAAAAACAGGACTGATACGAGCGTTAACCATAGGCGTAATAGAGTGACAAGGTTACCCGAAGCAGTAGTTCTAGAGTTCTTAAATGGGTGCGACGATAGTTCTAGGCTGAGATGATGAAGATTATGTAAAGCACGGAACAAAGCCAAGATGAGAAATATTACACACACTACAAAAATGTTCCTCCGGCTGTCAAATAATTTGCTGTGATTTTCAATCATAGCACCACCTAAAGGGAGAAAGTAAGTAATGAAAATAAAATATTGTAAAAAGCCGACACATATTGCAAATTTCAGTCAATTAATTTGACAAATGAGGGAAAGAGAAGGTAGCGTAATGAATCAAATTTTGTGGCGTGACCGGTACATTTGATTCGAAGAATTTTTCGCAAAAATATTTATTTTTGGTTTTTCCAAAATAGTAGTAGTCCGGATGGCGCAACGGTTAGCACGTTCGCCTTCAACGCACTGGGCCCCGGTTCGATTCCGGGGATTTACGTGTCGGACTATGAGCCCACTCAGCTGTTAAATGAGTACCCATTATGGGGTAAATAACTCGGTTGAGCGTGTTGCTGATCACATACCTCTGCACAAAAAACCGTCACGATCTAGAAAATGAGATGATGCTAACTCATCTCGAGGCCGTGGTTCAAATTGGACTGTTGCGCCAGTTATTTATTATTTTCCAAAATAAATGTATTTGTGAAAAATTGTTTTGAATTTTAAATTTAGTGGTCGCGCACACCTTAAGTTGCGGTCTCACAATCTGTCACACAGACACAGGTGGATTGTGTCTGACAGAGAAAAAAATAAAGAGGTTTGTAACTCGGGAGTGGAGGCTGACTGGCATTTTTATACCCTAGACTTTTAGTATAGGGTATATTGTTTTTGTCAGGAGGGAAATATGTAACACCTTAAAGGAGGCTCCGGAGGTATAGCAATGTATATATATATAAATGATCAGGGTCACCTCCTGATTCGATTTAGCCATGTCTGTCTGTCTGTCTGTCTCTGTCTGTCTGTCTGTCTGTCCGTCTGTCTGTCCGTTCGCACGATAACTTTCGATAGAATGAAGCCAGACCCTTGAAACTTTGGTCAAATGTTGGAAGTGTGGTCTAGTTGGTTGGTATTGAAAATGGGCATGATCAGGTCAAGGGAACGCCTACCTCCCCTACATATGTAAAATAATTAAATATATTTATAACTCCCGATTAAATAAACATGAAAAGCTCTAGCTTTGGTAGATTGCTCGTGAGGGTAAGCTTATACTCTCCTGGAAAAATAAAATCGATCAATTGAAAACTAACGGTAATTTTCTTACAAAGAGCCCCGTACTACCCTACTTTTCAGGTTTTTTGTCTATAACTCTTGAACCAATTGACGTAGACATCTGATTTTGGGCATGTAACCCTTAGGTGAGAAGCTGCTTGAGTTTTAGTAAGTTGGGCATAATCAGATCAAAGGAACGCCTACCTCCCCTACAAAATTACAAAAATTTAATATTATTTTAATTACAATAACTTTCGATAGAATGACACTAGCGAGTTGAAAATTTGGCAGAATGTTGGTAGTAGGATGTAGTTAGTTGTTATTGAAAATGTGTAAGATCCGACCCAAGGAACCCCTACCTCCCCTAGAAATGAAACTTAAAATAAGCGATAACTAACAACAAAATAAAGCTAGCGACTTGAAATTTTGGCCAAATGTTTGCAGCGGGATCCAGTTGGCTGATATTGAAAACACGTAAAACCCGACTAACGAAACCCCTACTTCCCCTATAAGTGAACTTCAAATAAGCGATAACTTTCGATAGGGTGAAGCTAGAGACTTGAATTTTTTTTTTAAATGTTTGTAGGGTGATCTAATTAGTGATGTGTGATAATGATGGGCAAGATCCGACCCAAGGAACCCCTACCTCCCCTACAAGTGAAACTTCAAATAAGCAATAACTTTCGATAGAATAAAGCTAGCGACTTGAAAAATTCGACAATTATTTGTAGAATGTGTTATTTCATTGAGTTTGAGAATGGTCAAGGTCCCCCTGAATGAGTGCCAACCTCCCCTATAAACTGGCCGTATAGGAAACTCACTTTTAATGCATATGCTCATTGCCAATTGGTACTTTCGGTATCACCACTAGGTCTGTACAAGTCTAGGGTATATACGCTTCGGACTCCGGGCCGAAGCCAAGCTTCGGCCTGGTTTTAACTCAAGAGTTGATTTTTACACGGCAACCGAGAAGGCTGTTTTTTGGGCGTGGGATTCGGGAATTTTTGGCTTAAGACGGTTGCCGGGAAGGCGATTTTTGGGCGAGTCAAACGAAGAATTTGACTAAAATTTGCCGATCGGGTTGTATCGTTCATTTTTTTATTCTTTGGTGGAAAGTATCCGATAAGTGCCTTCGAATTCCATTCCGGAGACGTGTGAGCGTGCAATTCGTAATCGACTCCAATGAAAATGTCTGAGGATAGGATTCAATCGAAGAATGTCACGGAAAATGTTCCTGAAATAAAGTTGATCATCAAGACCTTCACCATAGATGGGCGGAAGCTTGAACCATTCGATCGGCGAGGGCTAACATTAGTAGTCGCCTGAAAAAAAGACAGAGCTAAGTGCCGTGTGAATGTGTGAATGGATTAGTTTGTGCTGTTTGATGTTCATGTTGTCATTTGTTTGTTATGTAGTTACATATTTATTTATTTGTGCCGTTATGTATTGTTCCGCCCGTTTGAGTGAATTGTTATGAATGTATCGATGTATGAACGTGGTATGATCGTGTATGTATTAAATATATTTATTTATTTATTTGTTTGTATAAATGGCGTGTGAAAGTAGTGTGATTGATTGTATGCTGCATGCATTTTTATACCCTAGACTTATAGTATAGGGTATATTGTTTTTGTCACGACGAAAATATGTAACACCTTAAAGGAGGCTCCGGAGGTATAGCAATGTATATATATATTTTAAATGATCAGGGTCACCTCCTGATTCGATTAAGCCATGTCTGTCTGTCTGTCTGTCTGTCTGTCTGTCCGTCTGTCTGTCTGTCTGTCTGTCCGTCTGTCTGTCTGTCTGCCGTTCGCACGATAACTTTCGATAGAATGAAGCTAGAGCCTTGGAATTTTGGTCAAATGTTGGTAGTATGATCTAGTTGGATGGTATTGAAATTGGGCATGATCAGGCCAAGAGAACACCTACCTCCCCTACATATGTAAAATAATTAAATGTATCCATAACTCCCGATTAAAAAATCGTGAAAAGCTCTAGCTTTGGTATATTACTAGTGAGGATATTTTTATACTCTCCTGGGAAAATAAAATCGATCAGTTGAAAACTAACGGTAATTTTCTTACAAAGAGCCCCGTACTACCCTACTTTTCAGGTTTTTTGTCTATAACTCTTGAACCAATTGACGTAGACACCTGATTTTTGGCATGTAACCCTGAAGAAAGAAGCTGCTTAAGATTCTGTAAGTTGGGCATAATCAGACCAAAGGAACACCTACCTCCCCTACAAATTCCAAAAAATTAAATATTCCTTTAATTACGATAACTTTCGATAGAATGATATTACCAAGTTGAAAGTTTGGTGGAATGTTGCTAGTAAGACCTACTTAGTTGGTATTGAATATGTGCAAGATCCGACAAAAGGAACCCCCACCTCCCCTACAAATGAAACATCAAATAAGCGATAACTTTTGATAGAATGCAACCAGTGACTTGGAATTTCGGTCAAATATTTGAAGTGAGATTGAGTTAGTTGGCATTAAATATGGGTACGATCCGACCTAAGGAACCCTTACCTCCCCTGGAAAGAAAACTTAAAATAAGCGATAACATACGACAAAATTAAGCTAGCGACTTGAAATTTTGGCCAAATGTTTGCAGCGGGATCCAGTTGGCTGATATTGAAAACACGTAAAACCCGACTAACGAAACCCCTACTTCCCCTATAAGTGAACTTCAAATAAGCGATAACTTTCGATAGGGTGAAGCTAGAGACTTGAATTTTTTTTTTAAATGTTTGTAGGGTGATCTAATTAGTGATGTGTGATAATGATGGGCAAGATCCGACCCAAGGAACCCCTACCTCCCCTACAAGTGAAACTTCAAATAAGCAATAACTTTCGATAGAATAAAGCTAGCGACTTGAAAAATTCGACAATTATTTGTAGAATGTGTTATTTCATTGAGTTTGAGAATGGTCAAGGTCCCCCTGAATGAGTGCCAGCCTCCCCTATAAACTGGCCGTATAGGAAACTCACTTTTAATGCATATGCTCATTGCCAATTGGTACTTTCGGTATCACCACTAGGTCTGTACAAGTCTAGGGTATATACGCTTCGGACTCCGGGCCGAAGCCAAGCTTCGGCCTGGTTTTAACTCAAGAGTTGATTTTTACACGGCAACCGAGAAGGCTGTTTTTTGGGCGTGGGATTCGGGAATTTTTGGCTTAAGACGGTTGCCGGGAAGGCGATTTTTGGGCGAGTCAAACGAAGAATTTGACTAAAATTTGCCGATCGGGTTGTATCGTTCATTTTTTTATTCTTTGGTGGAAAGTATCCGATAAGTGCCTTCGAATTCCATTCCGGAGACGTGTGAGCGTGCAATTCGTAATCGACTCCAATGAAAATGTCTGAGGATAGGATTCAATCGAAGAATGTCACGGAAAATGTTCCTGAAATAAAGTTGATCATCAAGACCTTCACCATAGATGGGCGGAAGCTTGAACCATTCGATCGGCGAGGGCTAACATTAGTAGTCGCCTGAAAAAAAGACAGAGCTAAGTGCCGTGTGAATGTGTGAATGGATTAGTTTGTGCTGTTTGATGTTCATGTTGTCATTTGTTTGTTATGTAGTTACATATTTATTTATTTGTGCCGTTATGTATTGTTCCGCCCGTTTGAGTGAATTGTTATGAATGTATCGATGTATGAACGTGGTATGATCGTGTATGTATTAAATATATTTATTTATTTATTTGTTTGTATAAATGGCGTGTGAAAGTAGTGTGATTGATTGTATGCTGCATGCATTTTTATACCCTAGACTTATAGTATAGGGTATATTGTTTTTGTCACGACGAAAATATGTAACACCTTAAAGGAGGCTCCGGAGGTATAGCAATGTATATATATATTTTAAATGATCAGGGTCACCTCCTGATTCGATTAAGCCATGTCTGTCTGTCTGTCTGTCTGTCTGTCTGTCTGTCTGTCTGTCTGTCCGTCTGTCTGTCTGTCTGTCTGTCCGTCTGTCTGTCTGTCTGCCGTTCGCACGATAACTTTCGATAGAATGAAGCTAGAGCCTTGGAATTTTGGTCAAATGTTGGTAGTATGATCTAGTTGGATGGTATTGAAATTGGGCATGATCAGGCCAAGAGAACACCTACCTCCCCTACATATGTAAAATAATTAAATGTATCCATAACTCCCGATTAAAAAATCGTGAAAAGCTCTAGCTTTGGTATATTACTAGTGAGGATATTTTTATACTCTCCTGGGAAAATAAAATCGATCAGTTGAAAACTAACGGTAATTTTCTTACAAAGAGCCCCGTACTACCCTACTTTTCAGGTTTTTTGTCTATAACTCTTGAACCAATTGACGTAGACACCTGATTTTTGGCATGTAACCCTGAAGAAAGAAGCTGCTTAAGATTCTGTAAGTTGGGCATAATCAGACCAAAGGAACACCTACCTCCCCTACAAATTCCAAAAAATTAAATATTCCTTTAATTACGATAACTTTCGATAGAATGATACTACCAAGTTGAAAGTTTGGTGGAATGTTGCTAGTAAGACCTACTTAGTTGGTATTGAATATGTGCAAGATCCGACAAAAGGAACCCCCACCTCCCCTACAAATGAAACATCAAATAAGCGATAACTTTTGATAGAATGCAACCAGTGACTTGGAATTTCGGTCAAATATTTGAAGTGAGATTGAGTTAGTTGGCATTAAATATGGGTACGATCCGACCTAAGGAACCCTTACCTCCCCTAGAAAGAAAACTTAAAATAAGCGATAACATACGACAAAATTAAGCTAGCGACTTGAAATTTTGGCCAAATGTTTGCAGCGGGATCCAGTTGGCTGATATTGAAAACACGTAAAACCCGACTAACGAAACCCCTACTTCCCCTATAAGTGAACTTCAAATAAGCGATAACTTTCGATAGGGTGAAGCTAGAGACTTGAATTTTTTTTTTAAATGTTTGTAGGGTGATCTAATTAGTGATGTGTGATAATGATGGGCAAGATCCGACCCAAGGAACCCCTACCTCCCCTACAAGTGAAACTTCAAATAAGCAATAACTTTCGATAGAATAAAGCTAGCGACTTGAAAAATTCGACAATTATTTGTAGAATGTGTTATTTCATTGAGTTTGAGAATGGTCAAGGTCCCCCTGAATGAGTGCCAACCTCCCCTATAAACTGGCCGTATAGGAAACTCACTTTTAATGCATATGCTCATTGCCAATTGGTACTTTCGGTATCACCACTAGGTCTGTACAAGTCTAGGGTATATACGCTTCGGACTCCGGGCCGAAGCCAAGCTTCGGCCTGGTTTTAACTCAAGAGTTGATTTTTACACGGCAACCGAGAAGGCTGTTTTTTGGGCGTGGGATTCGGGAATTTTTGGCTTAAGACGGTTGCCGGGAAGGCGATTTTTGGGCGAGTCAAACGAAGAATTTGACTAAAATTTGCCGATCGGGTTGTATCGTTCATTTTTTTATTCTTTGGTGGAAAGTATCCGATAAGTGCCTTCGAATTCCATTCCGGAGACGTGTGAGCGTGCAATTCGTAATCGACTCCAATGAAAATGTCTGAGGATAGGATTCAATCGAAGAATGTCACGGAAAATGTTCCTGAAATAAAGTTGATCATCAAGACCTTCACCATAGATGGGCGGAAGCTTGAACCATTCGATCGGCGAGGGCTAACATTAGTAGTCGCCTGAAAAAAAGACAGAGCTAAGTGCCGTGTGAATGTGTGAATGGATTAGTTTGTGCTGTTTGATGTTCATGTTGTCATTTGTTTGTTATGTAGTTACATATTTATTTATTTGTGCCGTTATGTATTGTTCCGCCCGTTTGAGTGAATTGTTATGAATGTATCGATGTATGAACGTGGTATGATCGTGTATGTATTAAATATATTTATTTATTTATTTGTTTGTATAAATGGCGTGTGAAAGTAGTGTGATTGATTGTATGCTGCATGCATTTTTATACCCTAGACTTATAGTATAGGGTATATTGTTTTTGTCACGACGAAAATATGTAACACCTTAAAGGAGGCTCCGGAGGTATAGCAATGTATATATATATTTTAAATGATCAGGGTCACCTCCTGATTCGATTAAGCCATGTCTGTCTGTCTGTCTGTCTGTCTGTCTGTCTGTCTGTCTGTCTGTCTGTCCGTCTGTCTGTCTGTCTGTCTGTCCGTCTGTCTGTCTGTCTGCCGTTCGCACGATAACTTTCGATAGAATGAAGCTAGAGCCTTGGAATTTTGGTCAAATGTTGGTAGTATGATCTAGTTGGATGGTATTGAAATTGGGCATGATCAGGCCAAGAGAACACCTACCTCCCCTACATATGTAAAATAATTAAATGTATCCATAACTCCCGATTAAAAAATCGTGAAAAGCTCTAGCTTTGGTATATTACTAGTGAGGATATTTTTATACTCTCCTGGGAAAATAAAATCGATCAGTTGAAAACTAACGGTAATTTTCTTACAAAGAGCCCCGTACTACCCTACTTTTCAGGTTTTTTGTCTATAACTCTTGAACCAATTGACGTAGACACCTGATTTTTGGCATGTAACCCTGAAGAAAGAAGCTGCTTAAGATTCTGTAAGTTGGGCATAATCAGACCAAAGGAACACCTACCTCCCCTACAAATTCCAAAAAATTAAATATTCCTTTAATTACGATAACTTTCGATAGAATGATACTACCAAGTTGAAAGTTTGGTGGAATGTTGCTAGTAAGACCTACTTAGTTGGTATTGAATATGTGCAAGATCCGACAAAAGGAACCCCCACCTCCCCTACAAATGAAACATCAAATAAGCGATAACTTTTGATAGAATGCAACCAGTGACTTGGAATTTCGGTCAAATATTTGAAGTGAGATTGAGTTAGTTGGCATTAAATATGGGTACGATCCGACCTAAGGAACCCTTACCTCCCCTAGAAAGAAAACTTAAAATAAGCGATAACATACGACAAAATTAAGCTAGCGACTTGAAATTTTGGCCAAATGTTTGCAGCGGGATCCAGTTGGCTGATATTGAAAACACGTAAAACCCGACTAACGAAACCCCTACTTCCCCTATAAGTGAACTTCAAATAAGCGATAACTTTCGATAGGGTGAAGCTAGAGACTTGAATTTTTTTTTTTAAATGTTTGTAGGGTGATCTAATTAGTGATGTGTGATAATGATGGGCAAGATCCGACCCAAGGAACCCCTACCTCCCCTACAAGTAAAATTTCAAATAAGCAATAACTTTCGATAGAATGAAGCTAGCGACTTGAAAAATTCGACAAATATTTGTAGAATGGGTTAGTTAGTTAATTGATTTTGAGAATAGTCAAGATCCTACTGAATGAGTGCCAACCTCCCCTATGAACTGGCCATATAGGAGACCCATTGACCCATTCTTAATGCATGTGGTCGTTGCCAATTGGTACTTTTGGTATCACCAATAGGTCTGTACAAGTCTAGGGTATATACGCTTCGGACTCCGGGCCGAAGCTTCGGTTCGGCCTGGTTTTAAATTTATTGTTGTGCTTGATTGTGTGAATGTTTGAGAAGCGCGAGTGATTTTTCTGTAATTGTACTCGTTACCTTTGTGAATGGCGGGTAAATGTGGAGTGAACGAATGTATCGTATGAATGTTTTTATGTATGATATTTAGTGAGTGCATGATTTGTTTATTTATTTATTTATTTATTTTGTTGTTTGTTCATATAGTTATTATTATGTAGTTAGTTTATTTAATAGGCTGCCTGTGCTAATGCACGCCGGTCCAAATTTGAATTTTATAGATATGAAGGTGACAGATAGGTCACTGGGTAGAATTCCCGTATTGGATGAGGCAGATATAGTATGTAAGTTGTGTTCGCAAGACTCAAAGGCAGATGGAATCATGTTATTTTGTAATTTGCCGAAACATCCTCAATTTCTCTTGTTCTCGTCGACATTTCACAAAGGCGTGAAGAATAGAAAGAGAACAAAACTTTGACGTGAATCAAACGAACGAGATTAGTCCGTTTGGAGAAATTGACAATAAAAGGCGTGATGCAATATTATTACATTCAGGCCAAAATGGCACAGAATTCTAGTCTGTCGGATCTGTTCACATAACGTATTGATGCTCAGGCTCTGAGTGTAGTTATTTACTTCGATTTTTCACGCATGACCAAGACTTATCTGCAGGCTTTGCGAACTTACATTGAATTGGCGAAACATTTAGATATCCGTGTCGTGGTAATAAGTGGCGACACTTTAGTTTATTCTTTGTAGTATGTTATTATTCTTAGGGAGGTCCCCACATATTTTTTGTCGGCCATGGGACCTCATGGTAGGGTGGGTGTTGACGGCCAAGGGTCCAATAAGACCGGGACCCAGCTGCGTGCACGAGGGCACCTGATCCATCCGACGATCATTTCTTCCTTATCGCCTTTTTTTATACTGTCCATTTTTTTCGTCCCTTTGTTTGTGTGTTGGCTTCCCCAGGCCGATGAATTTAATTAATATGTAAGGACAGGGACAACGAGCGGCGAAAACCCCGCCCACGTCTCCCGAACTGAGCTACAGCAAGCATAGGCCGCTGCTTAGCTCGTTGTGGGGCCTATTTCTTCGCCAGATGGCACGGCCCGACCTACACGGTCAACATGCCACCTTAGGCACCGTCTCCACAGGTATCTTCGGATGCCCACTAGACCGTCTATTAGGCCGGCCGCATCTTGGACGTAGGCAGGGCAGGGCAGCGCAGCGCAGCGCGCACATGGCATAGTTGCTGTAAAATCAGATTTTGACAATTGTTACAGCACTGCGCTGTGCTGCCCTACCTACGTCCAAGATGCGGCCGGCCTTACAGTAGGCTAAACAAAAAATGTGTACGAAACACTTATGGATTATGTTTGATGATAGCCTCTCTTCAAAACATGTTCCATACCCTAAGGCTCTATTCTTTTACAATTTTTTTAACAATTAAATCTTTGGGTGCCAATTTCACGCGCACCTTTTTATCATGCAAAAATAGTTCCAATGCAAAATCGATGGCCAATTAAGAGTTCTAAAGTTTCAAACTGATTTTGGAAAAAGCGAGGCTTCAACTTCTTATCCACTGAATAGCCAAATATACAGTGGTAAGTAGGAGATACCAGAGACGTCAACCAAAGCGAGAGGGTTGTGAAGGACCTAATTTCTGCTTTCAAAAATACAAGGCGGAATATTACAATAGATATTTTTTCACCTCGCTCCTATTGCTGCAAGAACTGATAAAATAGAATATGACCATCGTCGGCACATTAGAAAAAAAAGCGGTATATGCCCGAAGAATTGAATGCTTCAAATCAGCAGGAAGTATACTCTAGTGCAGGGGTCGGCAACCTTTTCGGGATAGTGGGCCACTTTGAAAAGAATATATTTAAATGGGCCGCACAATAAAGAAAAGAACATTAAGTTTCACTGCAGGAAGGCAGATCGAATTCAACTTTAAACACCACACCAGGCGAGCGCACAATTTGAAAATTGTAAATTAAGCCGCTACGAAAGCGGCGGCAGACGTTATTAAATGTGCGAATAAATGACTGTTGACAAGTCATTTAGAAAGCTCCCCTGCTGTGCCATACAGTAAGGTTCGTTGTATTTTTTTCGATTCTCAACTTCCCATAAGATTACTAATTGAAAACACGATTTGCGATTTTCTATATATGTAGTTCAATTCCAAAAATTTTGCATACTTGTCACAAATTCAGTCAAATTGAGTATTCAAAATCTTTGAACCACAGTATCTCTTTCGGTTTTTGTCTAATTGTTGTAGGTGAGTAGGAAATGGTAGGGTGCCGGCCGAAAAAACCGGTTGGGTTGCTTCAAAATTCAATTGCAACTTGACGATCGTAGAAAACTTTACTGGGTCTCAAATTGTCCAGTTTGTAGTTCTCTATGATTTGACTAATAAAGGAGCCCATTCAGAATCAGTTTAAATTACGAAATTTCTACAAGAAAAACGGATGATAGCGTATAGCCCATTCACTATCAGTGTTGATATTTCTTCAGGACGAAAGGTCGAGAATTTTGTTTTACACACTGCTGACGAGAATCTGTAGGCACAACTGACGTAATATATCGATAATAACCTACTGTGCTGACGATTGCTTTCAGAAAACTCGATTAAATTTGGTAAACTGCATGCTTAAACCCTTAAAAGTCTCAAAACCATTGGTTTGCTGCGTGAATGCAGCTGAAAGTGCGATGAAACACTTGGAACCTCAACACTAATAATGTGAGACTGTGATAATCGTGAGACTTGGGTAGATGGGCAAGGAAGTGATCAGAATTAGTAAAACCCTAAACGTGCTAACTTCCCCATGTCCATTGACACCGAGAGAGTCGAATTTATTGGGCGAGTTTACTATCTACAATTACAATATTAACTAGTTGCCAGTAAACTCGCCCAATATAAGGAAGTTCATTAGCTAACTAGCGGGTAGTTCAGCTTGTGCAAGAAATTTTTTCTGGGGCATCCAAATACCCCAATTTCCCACTTTTTGGCGTTTACACTTGTGGGAGTGTCCTGAAACGAATTACGTTCGAATCGAGTGTTTCCATTGTTTAATGCTCTTGATAACGTCTGCCACCGCTTTAGCAGCGCGTCTGCCTTCTAATTGCCATTGTGACTGGACTTTTTGTTGACTATATGAGCAAATGGTTCCACTTGTTTTTTGTCTTGGGCAACCCATTAAGTGCTGCTTGAGGTTATGTACTACAACTGTGAGCGAATCCTTCGGCTTCTCTTGTATATCTCTATTATGGGCTTGACATATTTCTAAGACCTACAAAAGTGGACCTGGGTACGTCCACAGCATGATCGCGTCTATCAGATCCTATCATAAAGTACAAAATTCGTTATTGCCCATCGGGCTGCACAAAAACTTATGGAGGGCCTCATCGAGCACACGGGTCGCGGGTACCGACTCCTGCTTTAGGAAATTCGGATTTGGACCAAATGCTACTATGTGCTCCTACGTCCCAGCAAAGGGATAAGCTCTAGTGCTATCATCGTCCATACATCGCGATTCAATTGTGCCTGATATAAAAGACATGTCATAGGGCAGGCGAGTCAACTTCTCTTTCAAGCAATGAAGAGTTTGAGGCTGACTATGAGCCACAACAAGACGAGAGAGAGAGAGAGAAGAGAGCTACACAGCAAGCATATGTCAATGCAAAGAGCCGATTTGCACACAAAACAGCTTCATATAGAAAAAGTGTCAATATTGTCATATGGGTCTGTCCTCTCAATCTGATTACTGAGTCGAAAGCATTTTGAGATTTGATGAAAACTCATTAAGTTATTAGCAAATGAAATATCTACTCGGGTAGATACTGTGTAAGCCAAGATTAAAATAAACTTGTCTTTTTTTGAGAACCTTTTTTCAGTGTTTCATCATTAATTTCAAAAGAAACGCCAATGCTTTTAGCTGCTGTCTTTTTTGTTTTCAAACTTATCACGTGTATGTCATGCGTTATTTACTTACTACAATTGAAGGAATTACTCTCCCCTTGTCGTGATCGTAAAATGTCTCCTGAAAATCTGCCAACTTTAAATTGCCGATTGGAAAATCGAATTTCCAACGAATACAATCCCACTCGTCCGTATCAATTGACTATTTCGTATTTCTATAAAAGACAGGCGAAATCTCTACTGAATCTCTCAAAGCCAGCTAGCTACCTTTGTCACTCCACTCTTTCGTATAACATATAATGTGTATGTATGTATATTTTCTGTCATTCTAAAGGGTTTTTACACGATAGACCAACTAGTTGCGTTAGACCACGCATTGGACAACCTATCAGACCAGCTATTAACCGGGGGACCGGTAGCGCAGTGTGTTGAGGCATCAGTCTCATGTTTGACTACCGGTGTTTCGGGGTCGAATCTCGTCCACGACGACGTTCGTAGCCATGGATGTGCAAGAAGTGCATGCTAGCAACTGCATTCTCCGAAACCAGTTTATGCCGACGAAACATCAACTGGGTCAAATGGAACGGTTGACGCGCTATGCCCCAGAAGGGGTTAGGACAATTAGGAGAGAGAGAGAGAACTATTAACCCAACCGTTAAATCACCCATTAGACATCAGATAAGTTATTAGATCACGCATTAGATTACCTATTGGACCAGTTATTAGTACACGACGCAATAGACTACATATTAAGCTGCTCTGATACGTGGTCGAATATATGCTTTAATACGTGGTCTAATAGCTGGGCTGATATTTGATCTAATGGGTGGTTTAATGAATGGTTTAATGAATGGTTTAATGATTGCGTGGTTTAACGTGTAAAAAGCTCTTAACGATTCAATTTTCCATTTCAAAGTTTCTAAGTTGAATTACATTTCACAACTTTTCACCATTGAAGAAGTCTCCTAACTGTATTTAAATCATCTGAGGGCGAATTCGTCAAAAGCACCTAGAAATTTATACAATTCGAACTGTGTTTACTTTGTCGTCTATTCCGGTGAAAATGCTGAAATGTACACACAGATACGGCAGTTCTGAGGAAATTGACGATTTGGAAATCGGGCCTTCATTCTGCTATTAGAAGTGAAAAAGAAAACCATTTTAGTGAAAACTTTTTCTTGTGAGAGCATATTATCTTTATGTTGGTGGGTCTATCTAAATGCAAAGCCTCAGAAAAAAAACACGCAGTGCCATCAACACTATTTTACCTAATAGGTCTACTTCTATGGAACATCATGATGAACTTCAAAGCAAGTCCTAGAACTTCATTGTAGTTCCTTTGTCAAAGGAAAGGAAGCTACAATTATAACAAGGGTTGGCGGACGATATAACAGTGGTTGAAGTAGCTAAAGAGCCAGCAGACCTTGAGATGAAAACAAGCGAGGAAATCACGACACGACTAGACTATTAAACTGGCTGCAAAATATGAAATTCGAATAATTGGCAGACTAAAAAACTTAAGTTGTCCTCATTAATAACCGGAGAGAGTTAATTTAATTAAACTAAAATAGGGTCGGAGATGGCGTGTTTAACATATATCAAATACTACCTTGCGAGAAAACACTTAGGCGTAAACTCTACTTTAGAGAACAAGCATGATACTGATACATCTGTGTCAAGGTTGATGCTAAATATGGAAGGCCCAAGTCCAATAAGACATTCTTCAGATCTAGAGTAACCTCATCGATACGTCAGTAAACAAAGCACATTTGGTCAGGAACGCTTCTTAAGGGCCAATTACGATCAAAGTGCAGTGAGAGTGTGTTATGCCTATCGTAGAACATCTAAAGCCTCGTATACATATAAGCAATCGTGCGAACGCTGTACTCATATGTGTACAGTAGGAGCATGCGTGCGCGCACAATTTTATCCGCACGAACACGATCCTTCGCTAGTAGATCTCTGTGCGCGCACAACTTTGTGCGTGCAATTTGGTCTGGACGAGATTCTCATATTGCTCATACGTATACGAAGCTTAAAGCCTCGCACAGCGTTCATGCGGGGAAATATCTCGTACACATATGATCACTGGTGCGCGCACGATTGCTCATATGTATACCAGGCCCAAAGTTGTGTGCGCACGGAGATTCACTACCGATGGATCGTGTTCGTGCGAATAAAATTTTGCCCGCACCAATGCTCAAATGTATAGGAAGCTTAACAAAGTGTACTATACTATATAATAACAGGGATGAATGATGATCATAGAAGATATCCTTGCTAATGAAATGGGGCTACTTTATGGTGAGAGCTATCTTGATATCTTATTTTTATACCCTAGACTTTTAGTATAGGGTATATTGTTTTTGTCACGACGGAAATATGTAACACCTTAAATGAAGCTCCGGAGGTATAGCAATGTATATAATATATAAATAAAAATGATACAAAGTATCTACACTGCATGCAGATACATCGGAACATGGATATGTCTTTGGCTACCGACTGCGTGGAACCTGTTGTGTTGAAGATATTGACGTAAGTTTTATAAAGATCCCAGTATAGTTATACTGGATGAATTCATTCGACAAAACACGTCCCACGCTTTCGGTAGGCATAAGATGTACCGATGTATCTGCATGCAGTGTAGATACTTTGTATCATTTTCAAGACATACCGTCCCGCATAGTGTACAGGAGAATACAAATTAACCCAACCGTTGCCCCGTGTGTGGATCAAGCGATCATACACTCTACATATTTATATGCGCCTGTGCTTCGTTAGTACGTCAATCCGCGATCGATCGCGTCAAGCCGCGGTCTAGCTAAACACACTTACTATTAGATACTTACATAGATAGTACTCGTCTAAGTCTAAAGACGGTAAGCGCGACAACACAATTTTATTGCATTAACGTTTACGTTATCCGTGCTGCACAAACTGCATCATCTGCACCATTCTCCTCACTAAATCAGAATTGTGCACTGTTAGTTGATACATCATCGATCGTGATAGTACGCGGTATGCGCGATACAAGTACGGTCGTAAGTTCCTTACATCCACGGGAAAAACACGTTATTGACCTTGGTGGTCGGCTGGATGGGATTGGCCATCACAAGAAAGGGGTGGATCCGCCGCGGAAGTGTAGTCCAAGGTCCGTGGAGCAAGCATCTCTTTCGCACTGTCGCCGATGACGAAGCAACGCCCATCCATTGAACTTCTTCGACTAAACCGTCTCTCCATTGCCTGCATACGAGTGTGTGTGTATGTGTGTGTGTGTGTGAAGTTGAAGCTATTTCCCGACCTACCCCAACGATTTTCTTACTGAGTCAGGTTAGTGACTAATTGATGAAAACAAAAAGATTGCTGTGAAGGAGGAGCCATAGCGCTGTGCACGAGTGAGGGAGACAGGTTGTCTGGATGTGGCTGGTGTTGTGAGCAGATTTGAATCACGAGGGAATGGCAGTTGAATGATGTTGACTTGTTTTATGGGTGCCTGGTTGTTTAGTCAGTTCATGATGCGAAGTTTTTCGATTTTCGTGAGTTCCCTTTGATGACTGACTCGGATTGACTGAGGATCGGCCACTACATTCATAGAACTCGGAAAAATTTTCAATGGGCTTGTTTCCTCTTCTGACCCCCGAGTAGAAAAACAGACATTTCGTGTGATGGACAGATTTTTAGGATGACCCCCAGCTATAAAACATATCCATGTCAATGATAAGGGTCACCTCCTGATTTGATTTAGCCATGTCTGTCTGTCTGTCTGTCTGTCTGTCTGTCTGTCCGTCTGTCCGTCTGTCTGTCTGTCCGTCTGTCCGTCTGTCTGCCTGTTCGCAGGATAACTTTCGATGGAATGAAGCTAAAGCCTAAAGATGTTGGAAGTATGATCTAATTGGTTGGTATTGAAAATGGGCATGATCAGGCCAAGAGAACGCCTACCTCCCCTACATATGTAAAATAATTAAATGTATTTATGACTCCCGATTAAATAAATATGAAAAGCTCTAGCTTTGGAAGATTGCTCGTGAGGGTAATCTTATACTCTCCTGGAAAAATAAAATCGATCAGTTGAAAACTAACGGTAATTTTCTTACAAAGAGCCCCGTACTACCCTACTTTTCAGGTTTTTTGTCTATAACTCTTGAACCAATTGACGTAGACATCTGATTTTTGGCATGTAACCCAGAAGTAAGAAGCTGCTTGGGTTCTAGGAAGTTGGACATAATCAGATCAAAGGAACGCCTACCTCCGCTACAAAATTAAAAAAACCAGAGTCCGAAGCGTATATACCCTAGACTTGTACAGACCTAGTGGTGATACCAAAAGTACCAATTGGCAAAGACCATATGTATTAAAGTGAGTTTCCTATATGGCCCGTTTATATGGGAGGTTGGCACACATTCAGGAGGATCTTGGCCATTCTTTAAATCAATTAACTAAATTCTACAAATATTTGTCGAATTTTTCAAGTCTCTAGCTTCATTCTATCAAAAGTCATTGCTTATTTGAAGTCTCACTTGTAGGGGAGGTAGAGGTTTCATTTAATGAATCTTCCGTATTTTTAATAACAACCAACTAGATCCCTGTACAAATATTTTACCAAAATTTCAAGTCACTAACTTAATTTTATCGAAAGTTATCGCTTATTTGAAGTTTCACTTGTAGGGGTGGTTGAGGTTCCTTGGATCGGATCATGCCCATCACTGCTACCAACCAAGTAGTTCTCAATACAAACATTTAAAAAAAAAAATGTCCGGTCTCTGGCTTCACTTTATCGAAAGTTATCGCTTATTCAAAGTTTCATTTGTAGGGGAAGCAGGGGTTTCATTGGCCGGATTTTACGTATTTTCAATATTAGCCAACTGGATCCTACTACAAACATTCGACCAAAATTTCAAGTCAGTTGGCTAGTTGTAATTGTAAATTGTAAATACGTAAAATCTCAGAAATGAAGCCACTACTTCTCCTACAAATGAAACTTCAAATAAGCGATAAAATTCGATAGAATGAAGCTAGAGACCTGAATTTTTGTTTAAATGTTTGTGGGGGATCTTATTGCTTGGTGGCAATGATGGGCAAGATCCGATCCAAGGAACCTCTACCTCCTCTACAAGTGAAACTTCAAATAAGCGATAACTTTCGATAAAATTAAGCTAGTGACTTGACATTTTGGTAAAATATTTGTACTGGGATCTAGTTGGTTGTTATTAAAAATGCGCAAGATTCACCAAACGAAACCTCTACCTCCCTTACAAGTGGGAGCTACCAACTTGAAAAATTCGACAAATACAAGTATTTGTAGAATGGACTAGTTAATTGATTTTTAGAATAGCCAAGATCCTCCTGAATGTGTGCCAACCTCCCCTATAAACGCTTTTAAAGCATACGGTCGTTTCCAATTGGTACTTTTGGTATCACCACTAGGTCTGTACAAGTCTAGGCGAGATATGCTTCGGACTGATTTTTTCATCAAGTCGAGAAAATGAGTTAAATGATCTCCGCCAGAATTGATGACCCTACTCCTTACAGGTCCGTTTTATGTCACTTCCGACGATAGGTTCTCGCATTCTTGATATTCTCTTTGAGGGCTTCAATAGTCTGGGGCTTGTTGACATAAACCCGTGAATACAAAAACCCCACAAAAAGAAGTCTGAAGCGGCCAAATCGAATGACCTTGCTGACCATTCCAAATCACCAATACGAGAGATTAGGCGAAATAGAAATGCATCATTCGGAGTTTCGGTCGTGGTTCATGCAGTGTTCGCCGTTGTTCTGTCTTGTTGAACCACATGTCCTCCAGTCCCAATTCATCCTACTCAGGGAAGGAAAAGTCTTTGATCATAGCTCCGTAGTGCTCGCCGTTCACAGTAATCGTTTCGCCCGCCCTCCTGCGTAAACAGCACACCATGCAGTAACTCTAAGCGGGTAGAATGTAATCTTCACGATCACGGGTCATGTGGGGATTTTCGGTGCCTCAGAAGCGACAATTTTGCTTATTCATGCATTCAGAAAGAAGGAAATGGTCCTCATCGCTCATGGTGATTTTTGATGAAAAATCATCATCCTCGTCGAGATTCAGGATGACTTGAGCGTTGGTTGGCCGCGTTTGGCGATTCACAGCCATCTCAGATTTTATATTTGTATATAATCATAGTCGTCCTTGATCTCATGTGTCGACAGCGTCGCCACAATACTCCCCCTCCTAGTGAGAATTAAAACTCATGATAAAATAGATAATAGGTGATCCGATGGGTAGGTCGCCAGTAGAATGATAACAATGATTGGGTCGTCAATCGCAGCTCGGCACGTTGGTCGGGAGTGGCACAATCGATCGTGATACAGTGGATCACGGTGACGGATATGCCAGCGGCTCATTCTTGCTGAAATACCGAGGTTGTTGGGGCGTCAATGGTGCTGGAACGTCATTATTGCTGATACGTTATTGTTACTAGTACCCTATTGTTGCTGGAGCGCCGTGGTTGTTATTATAGCGCCGTTGGCAAATGCGTGCGTAGCGCTCATGGTGCGGTTTGTGCACGTGGCGATTGAGCAGTTCGTCGTGAAGTTGGTGCTGCTTAACATGTCGTGACTGGAATACGTGGGTGCGACTCGTCATAGTGCGGCAAGTATGACCGCAGTTTCGTACTAATGCGGCGCTCAACGACTAAACGCGTGGTAGAACGACAATTAACAGCCTAATTAGCAAGCCGGCACAAACACTTCACGCGGCTGTCGGGTACGGTGTTCGATGTTCGGGGTCGCCAAATATGTATATGGCTGTACAAAATAATTCATATATACGAGGTGTGTTCAAAAAATAAGGTGACTTTTCAAATTTCGCAGGCAACGTACTATACATTCGATTATCGATTTTTTGTTGTGGTTGTGTTGGTACACATGTCCCGAACATATGTTCACAATTTCTACTTCGTTTGTTTTTGACAGATAAAAAGGTTAGACGTGTTTTGTTGTGCTCGGCGATTTTCTATTATTATAAAAAATGGAGCAAAGAATTTGCATTAAATTTTGTGTGAAAAATATAATCAAGTGCTCTAAAACACTTGAAGTGTTGACAGTGGCGTACGGTGAGTCTGCTCTAAGTAAAAAAAATTTTTACAACTGGCACAAACCCTTCCAAGATTGCCGAGAAAATGCCAATGACGAACCTCGCTCTGGACGCCCCAGCACGTCAACAACAGAAGATATCGTCGAAGCTGTGAAGAAAATTGTTTTTGAAAATCGTCGAATTACCATAAGAGAAGTTGCTGAGGATGTTGGCATATCAGTCGGCTCGTGTCATGCAATTTTTTTCGGATGTTTTGGGCATGAGACGTGTGTCAGGGAAGTTTGTTCCGAAACTTCTGAATTTTGAACAGAAGAACCGTCGCATGAGCATCGCTCAGAAGCTCTTGAATGACGTCAGTGAAGATCCTGATTTGCTCAAAAGGGTCATAACTGGTGAGAGATATTTTGGCCAAAAAAAAAAAATTACTTGCATGGCTCAGCCACCATATTCACCGGATTTGGTTCCGTGCGACTTTTTCCTGTTCCCAAAACTGAAAAGACCTATGAAAGGACGGAGATTTGCAACGAATAATTAAATAAAAACTGCATCGCTGGAGAAGCTCAAGGCTGTACCAAAAAGTGCTTATGAGAAGTGCTTTGAGGACTGGAAAAAGCGTTGGCACAAGTGCATTGTATCTGAGGGGGATTGCTTTGAAGGGCACAACATAAATATTTTTTCATAAAAATATAAAGTCACCTTACTTTTTGAACACACCTCGTATATACTCGTAGACGTTTAATAGATATATTTTTAAATGATTAATTTCTATAAAACAAAAATTACAAACAGTAATACTATATAGTATACAACAAAATGACAATACGAATTAATTTTTAAATTTCAACCGGCTGTTGCCAAACGATTTTTTGCCCATAGCCAGCTCAGATTGTGTATTTGTATATAATCGCAGCCGTCCTTACTAATTTGCCTTAACCTCTAGTGGGCATAGACTCATACACCTTCCCCTGTTGTGTGAGGCGTAAGAATAATACCACGGCCTTTCCCGGCATGTCGTAGAAGACGACTAAAAAGGACAAGATGTGTATGCCAGCAACTACATCATCCGAAAATTTGCTAACGGAACATCAACTATGGCCCGGATACGGACTGACTTACCGGTTACGACTTTTGGCTATCGTACAATGACAAAGATTGGTTTCTGGAATGTGCGCGCTCTCCTAAACCATGGATTCGAAGGTCCCCAGAATGCGCTATTTCCTTAGAGAGTGAAATTCCGCGGTTTAAATTAAACATCTGTGGGATAAAATGGTGGAATAGCAGTGAATTTATCTCTCCGGCGCGTAGTACTGTAATGTTGTGCTCCGGTAAAGCAACGGATCGTGAGTCAGGTGTAGGGTCCCTTTTTAAAGCTGGGCGAAACTCTTTTTTATCCTGTGATCCGGTCTTCGACAGAATCATGACCGCCAGTTTTCGGACCAAAATGAGGAACATCACAATTGTACGAGTACAATGCTACGCTTTAACTGAACCCGCCAATGTTGTGGCGAAAAACTCCTTTTACGAACAACCTAACGCCGTCCAAAGCAAAACACCCAAAGGTGACATAGTAATGGTTATGTGAGTGCTGATAACAATGGTCTTATATCAGGCGTATGTGATGGGGAGACATGGTCTTGGTGACCGAAACCACAACGGTGAAAGCTTTGTAGAGTTCGCAACTTCCAAAGTCTTTTCATCGGTGGTACCATGTTTAACCATAAGGACTGAAACAAAATCAGCTGGTCTTGATCGGTCCGGAACACAAAATCAGATTGACCACTTTACCATTAGAATCAGGTAGTGATCTGAACGAGCAAGGCTTTCGACATTGTGAACCGGGATTCTATATGGGCGGCTTTGCCCAGGAGAGGCATCCCTGAAAAGCTTGTGGGTATTCTTAACGCGACCTACGATGGTGCGAAATGTCGCGTTCTTCATTAAGGTATGGTATCGGGGGACTTTGAAATCTAGAGTGGAGTTCGGCAGGGTTTTGAGAGTGAGGAAAGCACGGTTGGGCTAAAAACAACACCAATAAAACCAAGGTTCTTAGCCCGCCGTTGCGAAAACAAGAAATCCAACTCGTCGAATTGTCATCACCATCAATGGACAGCTTGTGGAAAGGTGATGTAATGGACGGGTTGGTCGGCATCCGAAGATGCCTGCGGGGATGGAGCCTTAAGTAGCATAATGACTGTGAAGGTCAGGCCGTGCATTTGGCGAAGAAAAAAGGCCCCTCAACGAGCTAAGCTTGGGAGACGTAGGCGGGGTTTTGCCGCTCGTTGCCCCTTTCTTCACGCATTAACAAAAATGTATAGGCCTGGGGAAGACAACACAGTCAGGGGAGGCAAAAATGGGGAATAATAAAAAAATCAGGCTATGAGGATGGAACGGTTGGCGGACGGCTCAGATACCCTCGCGCTCGCATCGGGGTTCGGGTGTAATGGGACCTTCGGCTCTGGTTTCGTACCGCCGATATATCAGTACTCATCAGATGCTGCCCTCGATCGGCCGGTGGAAGCAGCACTACCACGATATGGTTCATTATACTCGTAGTGGACCAATTTGTCTACCTAGGAATGGTAGTACGAAACAGGACTGCGCTAGTCGTATCAACAAAGCTAAATGCTCATTTGGCATGCTGTCTAAAATCTGGCAATGCAGTTATCTCAGTATTAAGACCCAGCTGGCCTTCTTTTGCTTCCTGGTACTGTCTGTGCTGTTGTATGGGGGCAGCGCATGAAAAGTTTCACCAGAAAGTTGAAAGTTTTCGTTAACTCATGTATTCGTCGAATTTAGAATTTTCTGGCCCGAAAGAATATCATATGAAGAGCTGAGTCGGCATACGGGTCAGATGCAAATCTACGAACTAATAAGCAGACGAAAACTGTAGTGAATAGTTCACACATTGCGGAAGGGTGACTACTGCCTTACTGGACATGCCATGAAATGAGACCCCATTCCTAATGAAGGCCAACCGAGGGGTTGTCCTAGAAAGTCATGGCGCAATCTGTGGAGAAAGAGTGTGAGTTTCGGGGTAAAACTCTCCACAAACCAGCGCGGTACGCGGTAGCGGTACGGTACAGCGGTAGCAGTGTACCGCGTGCCCATTCAAACCACCGCGTTACGAGCACGGTACCATCGATAGTGCTGGTACATCGCGATCAATAGTGCCGGCTGCGATACAAAAGTCCAGAACCACAGCTTTGCCGCGGTACACAAAAGTGTATCGCTGCAATACCCCAGCTTCGCCGCGGGATACCGCTGGGGTATTACAGCGATACACTTTTGTGTAAAGCTGCGGTACTGAACTTTTGTATTGCAGCAGGCACTATTGATCGCGATGTACCGCAGCCGGCAGTATCGATGGTACCGTGCTCGTAACGCGGTGGTTTGAATGAGCCCGCGGTATGCTGCTACCGCTGAGTACCGCTGTACCGTACCGCACTGGTTTGTGGAGAGCTTAAGTCGTCGGGCAGATGTGTCACATTGGCCAGGGCCGATTACGATAGCGCGCAGGAGTAGTTGATGCGCTTTACCCCACTAGGGGTAACGGCATAGTAGTATGGAGAATACTGAGAGGATCTCATGTGAGGTAGTCTCGGAAGCGTGAGACAGGTATTGTTTCACTGCTCAAAATATACCGGAAAGCGCGTATTATTTAAAGAAACGCTAGATTCTAGGTAGCGTTATCAGGCCGCAAAAGCGACGAAAAGGTGGCCGCGCATGAAAAACGAAGGGAGCGTGCATTTTAATGGATAGATTATCCCACAGTTCAATACGCAAGTCGTGCTTAAACAGGGTGATCGTTCGATCTTACACTCGAACTAGAAGTGCATTCAAGGTTGACATTAAAGGTGAAAGAGCTCTTAATCGACCAAAGAAGAGCTGGGCCGACTCCGTGGACTAATACAACAGTAAATGGCGCCTTTTCCGGAGCAGAAGGACACTAAATTCCGAGAGTAAAAAGACTGCAGACAACGGTTATCAGAAGCAAAATCCCTCGGCGAACAGGCAGATAAGAGAAGAGAAGATATTAATCCACAGCTTCATTGTTCCCTTTCCTGCCTTATAGTCTCCAAAGCATATCCAGTCAATCCCATTTCGATTGTGATGTAAAGCTCGATAAAAATTTCGTCGTTTAGATTTAGGTATGGTTTATCAAATGTCGGTACCACAATAGACCTTCGCAGGTCACAGTGCTTGGTGGCTAAATTTTCCTGAATTTTAAAGAGATTTTAGCTAACTACTATTGTATTTTCTATCAATCTCCCGAAACTAACAAAAATGTCTCAAAACATAACATAACAATCCTCAATCCAACCCCATCACTGTCCCCAGGTTGCCGACGATTTAATTCAGAAGAAATAATCCGATTTTGTCATCCGTCAGAAATATCTTTCTCGGTCCCCTCAACTGTGTCAAGAATACATCCTGTTAGCAATTTTGTCCTTGGCTCCTTTGTTTCAACTTTTGTTGCAATTCGGCCACCATATGGTCTACCCACTCGGTAGACTTTTTCCTTTTTTGATTCTCTACAGTACCCAACGCGACCGACTTGTTCCATTCTTCGCCTCATCGCGTCCAATGTATTCATACCCGGCACAAGGAAACAAAAAATGTGGATTTCTATCGATAGTCGCTCGGCAAAGGAAGAATTTTTCCTGTGCTTCCTTCCATCAGCAACGTTTAGCCCACCCAGTAACTTGTCCAGCAAATGTTCTTTCCTTTCGCAGACAATTCGTCGACAGACTTCCAATTTATAAGTTTCATGCAAGGATCGATGCGATAGTGGACCGTCTATGTCTGTCCAGGATATAAAGCTAAGGCGAAAGTTTTTTTTCCCTTCTGGCCTGTACTTTGGGATTAAATGAACACAAAATTGAGGGTATCGCTGACTATAAAAGACTTCCTAATGTAGAGGTGGTTAGGATTGTGTTGAGCGATGGATAATGTCAAGCCAACGGGAAATCCTTCTTTTGTTGAAGAGGAAGTCTACGTCTTCTTCGCTCTTCATTTGTTGGTGTTGTTACTTCTGGTGTAAGGGACGGGAAGGATTTGTCGATGGCAAGGAAGTAAAATGCCCGAGGCATTGAAAATATTTCTCTTTAAAAGAATTTTCGCAGCCACGCTTGGAGCAATTATATTTGCTTTGTGAAAGTAATTTGAAGACTTCACTAGCTACCTTTTTTTAAGAAAACTTACGGAAGTTTTTTTTGGTTGAAGTTGTTAAGTATACTTTGAAGTGTTTGGTTGCGTGCATTCCTTTCAATTTTCTTGTCTTTGATTGAAAACGAATTGAATTGCACTTCTAAGTTTATAGCAAGTGTATTCGGTAACAGTATTCCATTATTGAATTATTTTGTCCTCCTCCAGCGAAACTGACGGAGAATATACTTGTTTTTCTTTTCGATAGGACGATCGGTAGCGCAGTGTGTTGAGGCATAAGTCTCATGTTTGACTACCGGCGTTTTGGGTTCGAATCCCGTCCACGACGACGTTCGTGCGGCCATGGATATGCAGGAGGTGCATGCTGGCAACTGCATTCTCCGAAACAAGTTTATGCCAACAAAACGTGGTTGTTGACGTGCTATGCCCCTCAAGGGGTTAGGGTAATTGAGTATTGAGTATACAGGGTGTCCCATTCATGATGGTAAATATTTAAATGGTAGATAGTATGGCTCATTTTGAGAAAATTAATATACGACATGAACCCTCTATCTTTAACTGTTACAGAGTTATACCATTTAAAAAATTTGCGAATGTAACGTTTTAAAAGTAAACAAGCTAGCCTTCGGCTAACTTGCCGAAGGTATCACACCTTCGTTGTGACTTATGGTGCATTTGCCACTTTGAAATTAGTAGTAAAACTTGTTCCGATTTCATTGTTCCTATGAGAGGTATATGAAATAGCGGGCTGATTTCAACCAAATTGTAAGGAACGTGATTTGGCAGTCAATATGATTGAATAATATGAAATTCCGTAAAGATATCTTCAGAAATAAAAAAGTTTTTCTAACAAAAACTTGCTTTTGGAACGGTGGTTCCTATGACAGCTATATGATAGAATAGTCCGATCTCAACTTAATTCGTGAATGTGATTAGGCTAAAGATATTATGGATTAGTGAGAAATTTGAAAAAGATATCTTTTTAAATAAAAAAGTTTTTCTCACAGAGACGAATTTTTGGACCGATCGTTCCTATGGCAGCTACATGACGTAGTGGTCCGATTCCATTGGTTCCTACATATTTCTAGCGTGCAATAGAAGGAAGGCTTGGTGCAAAATTTCGAGAAAGATATATTCAGAAATAAAAAAGTGTTTCTCACTAAGACTAATTTTTGGACCGGTCGTTCCTATGGCAGCTATATGACGTAGTGGTCCGATTCCATTGGTTCCGACATATTTACAGCGTGCAATAGAAAGAAGGCTTTGCACAAAATTTCAGCTTGATAGCTGAGGGACTAGTTTGCGTAGAACCAGACGGACAGACGGATAGACGGACAGACAGACAGACAGACAGACAGACGGACAAAGCTTAATCGACTCGTCTCATCATACTGACCAAGAATATATATAGTTTGTATGGTCGGTGATGCTTCCTTCTGTGCGTTGCAAACTTCATCACATGATATGAACAAGTATGTACTAACAGTGCCAAATTAATGTAGCAAAAAACTTTACATTGCAAATGTTTCTGGCCAAAAAGACATCATAACGTACTTGCTAAGCTAACGGTTATTGTAACCGTAAATGCTTGTTATTTCTAAATCATGCTTGTATTTACTCGCAAGTTCTTCGATCCGCCAGTTTCAATTGTTGTACACAAAGTCAGTTATTATTACATAATTAATCTGTTGTTATTGTACAAATATTATACCAGGTAATAATATTAATATTGAAATTAATGCTATAATATTATAACTTCGTCCTTTGGTTGGTATAGTGTTGTTCCTGATTAGTAGATATGCAAAGGGCATATACTGATGGTGAATACGCCGATATGGTGTTTGTATATGGCGTTGCTGGAGGGAACGGATGCGAGGCAGTTCGGGAGTACAGTAGACGCTTCCCACATAGACAACTTCCGGACAACTGAATGTCCCGCGTATGGCGGTTCAGCGGACACTCCACGTCGACGAACAGTATCCGTATCACTTAGCACAGGTTCAGGATCTATTACCTGCAGACTTTGAAATGAGGACGACCTTCTGTAGGTGGTTTTTGCATAAAACTGTAACAGATCGGCATTTTCCGAGGAAAGTGTTATGGACGGATGAAGCAACATTTACACGGAGTGGCGTGTTTAATTCGCGGAATACGAATGCCTGGGCTCATCACAACCCCCACGCAACTCGAACTTCTAGATAGATAGATAGATACCAGCATAAATTAGGGTGAATGTTTGGATAGGTGTTCTCGGGGACCACCTTGCCGAACCCATAATTCTTCCTGAACGACTGAGTTCATCCACGTTTCATAACGTGTTGGAGACTGATGTCGGCCGGAATTTGCTCGATGGTATTGCGATTGCAGAACGACCTGATATTTGGTGGCAGATGGACGGATGTCCTGCCCATAACGGAAGAGTTATCATCGAATTTCTTCATAACGAATTCCACGAAAAGTGGATCGGACGATATGGGCCTATTGCATGGCCTGCTAGAAGTCCTGATTTAATTCCTCTTGACTTTTATGTTTGGGGAAGTTTGAAAAATGAGGTTTATAACGAACCCATCACGTCGCGGGAACACCTGATTCGGAAAATTGAAACGGCATGCAGCGATTTGAGAGAAAAGAGGGATGAAGTTCTCCGGGCTGTCGCATCAGTTGTCAAAAGATATCAAGCTTGTATCCAACACGAAGGAGGACATTTCGAACAATATTTGTAGTTTTCACTTTGGATGTGATTTGAATTCCTTTGTCATTAGTTTTGCTTCTATTCTGTTATTTCGTTAACTAAAAAATATAATATAAGTAAAATTGTTTTGAAAATAGCGTAAATGTGTTTTACTTCAAAATCGCGTTTTTTACCATTAAAACGTCACATTCGCAAATTTTCAAATCTAAGTCCTTAATATTTATACGCCCATCGAAACATAACATAATGGGGCAACTTTTGTCAACTTTGCAGATTTGTCAGTTCAAAGTACTGTTACGAAATAATCATTTGGATTTTTGATGAAAAATAGATTTCACAATTTTTTCAAAGGTTTAACGGTTGTATCTTTGAAAAACTTTATTTACATATATAAAATTTTATGTAGTTTCAGAAAGCAAGATCAAATCTTGGATCGAATGATTGGGGTCTTAGAAAATTTAGAATTTGTTGGACAAGTCAAGGGTTTGGACAGTTTTTTTTAAATGCTATAACTATGTAACGGTTAAAGATAGAGGGTTCATGCCGTATATTAATTTTCTCCAAATGAGCCATACTACCTACCATTTAAATATTTACCATCATGAATGGGAAACCCTGTATAGTCCGATGAATGCTGCTGCGTTTGTCCGGTCACTTCTCGTATGATCTTAACCAAATTTGGTACGTAGGTTCCTTGTGTCCTCCAGAGCACAAATCGGTGACCGCAACTTTGATCATCGGCTGGACTAACGGTAGATTCTGTTTTATTTAAAATAGAATTACTCGCCTGAGTCTTTTTAAAGATTCTGTCCTGTTGTCAGATTTCAACCAAATTTTTGTAAGTAGCTTCTTTGGGTTATTACAATTACCATACGATGCTATTTTGGTCCTCCTGCATGTGTGCATCAGAAAAAAGGACTCTCTTTACATGAATGGATAATATTAATAAACGGAAACTAAACCTGGTTGAAATGCGTATCTCCTTATTCGGGTGATGAGACCAATGGACTCGAGTACTGTTGAAAGCATTTTGAGTTCTTTGATGTAAATAGAAGGACATTCTTGGCAACGAAGTGAAATCTAGGCAAGCTGGATATCAAATGACTGGGATATTGAGGCGAATATGCTTGACTACTGTTGAAGGCATTTTGAGTCCTTTGGTGTTCAGGAAAGGTCATTCTTAGCAATGAAGTGATATATAGGCAAGGTGGGTATCATATGACCGGGGGTGTTGATGCGAATATAGTATACTATTCTAGATGGAATACTGAGTCCTTGGAACAGAAAATGAGCATATGGGCGTCTCTTGAATCGGGGCGATAAGGACAACCTTTTTCAAAGCAAATCATTGACAACTTGAAAGCAAATGGATTAAAATCAAAATATTCTTGCATGGGACAGGCCCAAGCTACCGATGAACATCATCGCTCTTTTTGTGTCATTAAATTTTAAAATTATGTTTAAATGATTCCGAATTTAGTCTTATTTTGAGTATGCAAATTTGGAGATATAGGATTACATGTATTTTTATCATTCGGACGCTATCTGAAGTCAAAGTGATTTAATTAGTGTACTACAATGGTCGCGTTTTCGCGAGCACTATGATTCGGTAAATCTAGAATAACTGTTTTCTTGATTCGCATATTGATTAATGGTACATTTTTGGGAACATTCCTAGTTGACCGGGCGACGCATAGTGGTTCACTTCTTTGACCAATAGGGGGTTTTTTAATTGAGATTATTTCGACGCATAGTGTGCACTACTTTGACCAATAGGGGGTTTTTGAATTAAGATGATTTCGCACTCTCATGGGCTTCGTCCCTTACGCGAGCTCGGTGGATGAAGGGATTGCAGCCCTCACTATACCGACCTAAAACGCTCGCTTTGCTAACTCTATACACTACAGCGGTTTAGCGAGTAACTTTACTGCAGGGTGGATTCGTCCGAGTGATTTTGCCAATTGGCGGATTGATGGGGATCCACCGTCGTCTCGCGATACCTTGCGGGACCATAACACTGGAAGTTGTTTGACCTGACTGAAAAGAACGGTCAACCTCGGTGACTGGTTGTTGTCTTGGTGTTACAACGGCTGATCGAACCTTCCGCATCGAAAATTTTGTCTCAGTTTCTTGTGGATGTGAATAGTATACCACTACTTCCGATGTGCCGGAACAGGATGGGGCTTTTCATTTGACTCTTGCAGCCGGTGGATATGACGGCTCGAATGGTGCTCCCATAGCAGCCGGTTCTACGCACCAGAGCGACTCGTTCTTCAACGGCCAAGGGCTGCCAAACCCCCTTAACGTCAGCAGGTGTTGCTACAACAAAAACGGCTCGAATGGCAATACTTCAAAGTACGCAGACTTCAAATGTTCGGTTGAGACACTTGTTACCCTACCGTTTACATCGATAGTGTAGAAAGCATCGCAGATGCCTTTAACCACCATATGTGTTCCTGGAATCGGTTGGAGAAGCCACTTGCGAACAGTGTCTGTACGTAAAAAGTCGTGCGTACAACATCGAAGTTCTTTATTGATGAAAGTGGTTCATGAACTTCGGTGGCTTGTGGACGATGGTCAAAATCATAGCATTGTTCGGCGAATATTTTCTAGAAAACATTTGCTTCGACATGATTTAGATTAGGGACGAAAGAATCGCCCTGTAAGGTCGGCATGATGACATATACGAACTCGGCACCCAATGTCTCCACGTCTTCCTTATACCTTTATAGACCTAGCAGGACGGTAGGTAGCGCGTCTACCCACTCCAAGTTGCGTTCGTGGCTCATGATCCCTGCCTTCAGCGACCAATGCCATCGCTCGACTAGACCATTGGAGGCTGAATGGTATTGCGGTGTTCAATTCCGTTGGCATCCAATAAACGACGATAGCTCCTTAAAAAATGAGACTCGAGCTGTGTTCTTGATCTGTCGTAACCGTACGCTGCGCTCCAAATCATGCAAACCAGTTGTTATGGGACGCTTTCGCCACAGAGTGAGCTGTTTGATCTGCCAACGGAATCGCTTCGGGCCATCAAGTAATGCTATCAAACATTGAGAGAAAAATTGTGTACCCCTGCGAAGGTATTAGCAGGCCAATGAGGTCCAGATAAACGTGCTCAAATCTAGTCGACGGAACCAGAAATGGCTGACAGACGTTGTGTTGATGACGTGGCCAGCTAGTTAATGCCATACATCAATTACTCCTGCGAGTATGGGAGGACCAGGTGATCCCAGACGATTGAAGCAGGAGCATCATCTGTCCAATTCACAAAAATAAATTGCGGTGTGAAATCTACAGGGGCATATCACTAATTTGTACGTCCTAAAAAATTTTGACGAAAATTCTGGAAAATACAATAAAACCGTACGCAGAATGAATCATTGGCGAATATCAAAGCGGTTTCAGACCGGGTCGCTCCACAACCGATCAGTTTTTTACCGTCAAACTGATACCCCAGAGGTGCAGGGAATACAACCTAGACGTATACCAAATTTTTGTCAACTTCAAGCAGGCATCGATATCGATCATGGAGTACTGTACAACAGCAAGCTGCAATTCGGTATACCGGCATAATTAGTGCGACTGACAAAGATGATGATCAGGATCCATGATAGACTTACTTTATTCCGATCTTGATGAAATTTCGTATATTAGACCTTCAAGGCTAGGACAAAGTGGCTGTCTACATAGGATTTCGGAAGACAATACTCCATCTCACCTCTAAAAGGAAATTTACATTTTCATTTTCGGGTGAGAAGGGAAATAAGTGTATTTTTTTTATCTTTGCCAAACATTAACCTTCCCCTAACCCCGAAGGTCTAATAAGCAAACTTTCATCAAGATCAGAATAAAACTGTAGATACCTTTGCAAATTTCCTTTTTGGAGTGAGAAGGAGGTTGAGGGTGGTTTTCCGAAATCCGATGTGGGCAGTCACCTTTCCCTTGCCTTGAAGGTCTAATATACAAAAGTTCATCGAGATCTGAACAATACTGTAGATAAATTCGCAGATTTACTTTTAGGGGTGGGAAGGGGGTTCAGAGTGGTTTTATTAAATCTTTGCTGAACGTTAACCTTTCCCTAATCTTGGAGGTCCAATATATAAAATTTCGTCGGGATAAGAATAAAACAGTATATAAAAATGTAAATTTCTTCTAAAGTGGCCTGGAAAGGAGAATGGGTGAATTTTCCCCTTGTTCTGGAGGTGCAAAATTAAAAATTGCATTAAAATCGAAATAAAACTGCAGATTTGAAAGCAATTTTTCTTTCAAAAACCATGAAATCTCGTACAAAATGAACGCGCGCATATGAAAAATTTAAACTGGGAAGTCATGAGCTTTTTTTCTCATACGGTGGCTGATTAACGAACTTGCGGGTTGCATAACCTTCTATTCTGGAATCATGATGGACAAGACGCTGCTCATCAAGTCGAGACAATTAGCAGCGTACGCCGACGAAATCAATATCATGTTCCGCAGATTGGTCGACGCAGAAGAACTTCTGCATACGCTCGATACCGCTGCATACGCTCGATACCGCTGCAAACGAAGTTGGACAACGTATCAACGAGGGTAAAATTAGAATAATGATGCAATCGACGACGTGTTCACCTGCACAACCGAGCATCAATGTGGGGGACCTCAACATCGAGTTCGTGAACGACATCATATACCTGGGTTGCGAATTGTCAAAGGACGCCAACGAAACTGACGAAATCAAGCAATGGATACAGTTAGCTAATAAACATTTTTTCTCGGTTCTCCCCATAATTAAATCGAAGCAAGTGCTCAGAAACACGATGCTCCACGTGTACAAAACCATCATACGACCAGTGCTATGCTATGGCTGCGAAGCATGGGCCCTAACTCAAGCCTCCGGAAAAATGCTAGGCACATTCGAACGCAAGGTCTTGCAGTGAATTTTCGGGCTGTTTGCGTTCGAGATGGATGGCGAAACCGATACAACCATGAGTTGTATGAACTGTACGATGAGCTAGAAGTTTCGAAAATCGTCAAACTTCGACTTCAATGGGAAGGCCATGTACAACGAATGGACGTGGACGATGATCGCAAGCCGATGAGAGTAATGAACGCAGAACGAGCCGATGGAGCGAGACTGCGACGCCGATCGAGAGCTCGTTGGGAGAGCTCTGTATATGCGAACGCCAAGCAGCTTCCAATATTGGAGGACGCGGTCACATGACCGAGATAATCCGAGGACAACGATCCAGGCTGCCAAGACCCGACGTCGGGTTGACGCGCCCAGATGGTGATGATGATGATTTTGCCAACGGTTGTAATGTTTGTTCGATACTGTGGGTTGGGATCCCTTTATAAGCGGAACAATCATAGCAATCGGAGCCCCCACACGAGATTGTTGATTCACAATTGTCTCTTGTGTGCTTTCAAGGAGTCCCAACCCTCTGTATCACACAGGAACGCTCGCTTTGCTCGCTCTGGGTGCTACATATTTGCGCGATAATGTCATTTTCATTAAACGAAGTAGCCTAATGCAAGCGTTTCCATACAATTTCAACATTGAAAAAGTATATGAAGAAATGGTCTCCGCGCCGAGAAGTAAATATATTGTTTATCAGCATCATCAGGAGAACAACATACTAATTTCAAGAAAATCGGAGGTGAAGTAGTTAATATGCATAATAACCTAAATGTTTTATTGATTAAAATTCACTGAAAACATAGAGGCCATGAAATGAAAAAAAAAAGAAAACTCGGGAACAGAATCGATCTAAACCCAAACCAAATCAACATAGTCGTAACGAGTCCCGGGCACTGCTGGCCAAATGCAATATATCCTACAACATTTCCATTATCTTCAGTTTAATTCCAACTTAAATATTTAATGATAACAAATATTAAAAAAAAATACTAAAACAAATGTGAACAGTTCCCAAGAAAGTGAGTGCATTGCAGTCATCCCATCCATATCTCCATCCAGCCTTTATCTACGTATCCTTGGTGTTTTGCGGTCATAATTTCTAATTTGTGGAGAACCACCATATTGGTGGTCACAAACTTGTGCTTAGTTACGTTAGCCGGTTGAACTATTCCGGAACATAAGAACATAACTGCTCAAGCCCACTGTGCTTCTTCAACATGTATTTAGAAGCGAGCGGTCCGAATTTCCTACACTCCGGTACCCGTAACATACTATATACACTCCCGGTCACTTGACTAGAGACAGCGTTTTCAAGAATTGTTTAAGTTAAAATTTCCACTGCCTTTGGTCAGAGCCCAAAACTTAGCATCTGTTATGAAAGGCTGCTTCGTTGTTCATAGATAAAAAATGGAGCATTGAATAATAACAGTAAAATTTCCTTAATTTTGTGCGGATTCACTTATAAGTTTTACGTTTAAAATTAGGTTACTTTACTAGTAAAATTCTGTTTTTACACAAAGAACAGGACACTCATAACATGCATTTTTTTCTCTTCATAATAAGCACTACTACCCCATTAATCTTTTTTTTTTATCCTCGAACTGCATGTTTCCTTCGTCATTTTTTTTTAATAAGTCATTCACAAACATTCATTTTTATACCCTAGATTTTATAAGTATAGGGTATATTGTTTTTGTTACGACGAAAATATGTAACACCTTAAATGAGGCTTCAGAGGTATAACAATGTCTATACTCGTAAATAATCAGTGTCACCTCCTGATTCGGTTCAGCCATGTCTGTCTGTCTGTTTGTCCGTCTGTCTGTCTATCTGCCCGTTGGGACGATAACTTTCGATAGAATGAAGCTAGAGACATGAAATTGTGTTTAAATGTTTGTAGCATGATCTAATTGGTTAGTGGCAACGATGGGCAAAATCCGATCCAAGGAGCCCCTACCTCACCTACAAATAAAACTTCAAATAAGCGATAATTTTCGGCAAAATGAAGCCAGCGACTTGAAATTTTGGCCAAATGTTTGTACTAGGATCTAGTTGGCCGTTATTGAAAATGCGCAAGATTCGGCAAAAGAAACCTGTACCTCCCCTACAAGTGAGACTTCAAATAAGCAATAACTTTCGATAGAATGAACCTAGTGACTTGAAAAATTCGAAAAATATTTCTAGTATGGGTTAGTTAATTGAATTTGAGAATGGTCAAGATCCTTTTGAATGAGTGCACACCTCCCCTATAAACTGGCCATATAGGAAACTCACTTTTAATGCATATGACCATATACATTAAAAGTAAGTCGAAGCATCGGTCTGGTTTTTTCTCAAATACAGGCAGTATTTACGTGATAACGTCAATCGGTTGTGAGCGAAAATTGACTGACTGCCTGTGGATTTTTTTTTACTGTTTACTCGCGACAATGTATGTAGAGAGGGTCAATTTATCATCGTTAACTATCTGAAATTTAAAAGACCGTGGTGAAATTCGCACCCATCATACCTAGAGCTAAAATCAGGTTTTCGTGCGAAATCTCATACATAAATTATCAAAAACGGAATTAATAATTTTTTTTTCAAATGCTTTGTTTCGTATGATGTTAGTATGGAGATTATCACAAGTAACCACACAGTTGTTGATTATTTTTGTATGAAATTTCGCGCAATCTTAATAACGTGCACGCCCCCACTGAAGGAAGAAGCAGTGAAAGACGAAATTTACGTTCGACTTACTTCCAACAAACAACGTCAAAATAGTGCTGGGAGATTCCACTGCCAAAGTTGCGAATGAGAGTTGGCGTTGGGGAATCACAGGAGGATACAGTCTCCACAGGGAATGCAATGTCAATGGTCAACGACTAATCGATTTCGCATGCAGTAGGAACCTTGACATAACCTCAATATGCTTTCCGCACCGGCGCATTTTAAAGAAATCTGAAAATCTCCTCATATGGAAAAGCGTGTCGAGAACCAAATTGCTATTCCGACAATCATTTGGTAAAGACAACCTATCAGTGCAGGATATCTTCAGTACACCAATCAAGAATCAGGTTCGGCGAAGAATGCCCGTTCCTGCGGCAGTCGGTTCTACGCACCGGAACGACCCGTTTAGCAATGGCCAAGAGCAGCTAAACTTCTTCAATGCAAGAAGGAAAGTGTGTTTGTATGTTACATGCCCCGTATCGTCTTTTTTTATGTTCACTGGGAGCAAAACATCTCGGCGCAACTCCTCTCAGTGCTACTTCTCCGCGCCGGTATTGAGAGCAACCCAACTCGTGGATCTGCTGCGTATGTGGCAGAATGCTGCACTCAAACGCGACTACGGTGAGATGCAATTGCTACAATCAGTGGTTCCACCTAAGATACTGCTCTGGACTCAACCATCACAGGCACTGGAATTTCTCCTTTACTGCCAGTCAGTGTAGGAACATAGGACAACTAGTAGCAACCTCGTCTAATACACCCCAACCTCCAACACCATCGAGTGCACATCCCCGATGACTCCTGCTAACAGTTCCCGTAGGATTTCTCAACACAATCTTACGCCTGCACCACCGACTGCCATCTTCAATACGGTCTCACTCGTCCAACTCAACTGCAATGGGTTGCAATGGGTTGCAGAACAAGATCGCCGAACTCGCATCATTTATGGACAGACATCGCATCCAAGTTGGAGCCATACATGAGATGAAACTGCAATCCAACTCGTCCGTCACCACATATGGCAACTACGCTATTGTCAGGAAAGACAGGTTGACCAACGCTGGAGGAGGGCTTGCCTTCATTATTCACCATTCCGTGCAATACCGGTAAATCGATATTATTAGTAATGATAACACGATGGAAGTGCAGGCCATCACCATAAATTCGGGTAATGTTGATATCGAAATTTACAATATTTACATCCCACCGGTATCCAGATGTCCCTATCTATCCTCAAAAATTTTGCTGAATATCTGAGTCTGGAGCACAGAGATAGTGTCATAAATTCCACATTTTAAGCTTGGATTCGCTTTTTATCGGTCGAACTGTATAAATGGGAGCATGACCCTGCTGCTATATCCATCTAATAGGCGCGTCACACAAGCAATATTTTTTTCAACATATTAAGGAGGATATTGTGAGGATGATTATTGTTCAATAAAAGGGGTATTCAAAATATTTAATATTTGGCAAAAACTTTCAAGTCTTTGAAAATTATTGCGAACCATTCAGTATTTTGCCACTGAATTTTTCGAGTGGGGTTGAGCGGAAAAGATCATACTCCATTGTATCGACGTGGGTATGAAATCGATTGTGCATGTTTTTTGAGGTTGTTGGCGCATGCATTTGAACAAAATATTGAACATAATTTGTTTTAGTAGTGGTGTTCAAGTTTTTGTAGAATAATTTGATCTCTAAATTTGTGTTCAATGTATCGAGGAAAATATTGCTAATGTGAGGTGCCTCCAAGTGGACCAAAAATATTCTCTAAAAGTACTCATATTTTCCGTATCCTATATTACGATTTTGTTGTCATTGTATACGCAGTATCTAGGACGAAGCCCTCCAAAGTATGACGCAATTTTCTCTTCTGAGAGGACTCGTCAAGAACTCAAATGGTGTCTTCGAAAGAAGGCTGCGAGGAAGACCGAGAGCTCGTTGAGCAGACTCAGTGAACGCTGATGCCGAGCAACTGCTGGATTTTCAAAATTGGGGAATACGGTCAGTTGACCAAGATAATTGACAATAACCCACACGGCCGAGGGCTGTAGCACCACAATGATGAGAAGTTTCTTCGAATGAAAAGGAAATTAACACCAATGGTCCAGACGGACTTAGCTACTCTATCGGGTATTTGCCAAAGGAGCTGCGCTTTTTTATGAGTCGGCTTATGCACGTTGCTGGCATATACATATATCCTGTCCGTTGAGTTGCCTTTTACGTTACTTCTACGACAAGCCTGTTGCTGTACATGCTTTTGACATGTTTTGACGGGCTGCAAGTTGGAGTTTGTTTTGTTTTGCTTACGTTGTGAATACGCTGAAAGTGCAATTAAACGTTTAGTGCATTTTATTACTGGCGAATATTGTTTTTAATGCAAAATCCGTGTAATATAATGTTTGTCAAGAAGGAAATTGTGTAAAAGTGCGTGAAATCAATACTGGTATTGTTTTGCTTACATTGTGGATACGCTAGAATTTCTTTACTGCACGGAAAGTGAAATTAAAGCGTGTAGTGCATTTTATTACTGTCGGGTATTGTTTTTAATGCAAAATCCGTGTAATAGAATGATTATCAAAAACAAAATTCTGTAAAAGTGCGTGAAATTAGTACAATCGGTGAAACGATGTTCTGACCAACAGGACAGCTCGATTGTTGCAACCCGCGGGGTAAGTTCATATGGTCAAAATTTGGTTTTCGTTCTCCCTGGGCGAACAAAAGCTATCGGGTTTGTTCTTCTCCTTGTGGTCCGAGCGCCGACACGATAAACTTTTAACTTTTTAACTCCGCGTGAAACAGACAGTATATATTTTTGCCTGCCCGCTCTGTTTTGTTTTGTTGTGTGTATTCGCTCGCTCGCACCAACATAAATCATCGCGTCAATCTTTGTTGGTTCACGCATGCTTATGCAATTCGCCACAACAACACGGTGCGGTGGATGTCTGGAGACATACTCGTTCGTGATCCTGAGTGAGTAAAAGAGTGGACGGTCGTGTAGTAATATCACCAATCTGCACACGCCGTATAAAGTTGTGTGAGCGGGACAAGAGCGGATCACGGTCAATGCCCAGCTTTGTGGCTGGCGCGACGTTGAAATGGATGACTTAGGAGCGGAGCGTCAGAGTCAACTGTCATCATCGTCACCATCATGCCAACGTCGGACGAACAAACCGAATCAGGAGGAAGGGCGTTCGGAGCCGATAGCAGAGTGATCGGATCCTTTCAAGAAGATCTCCATGCTTCAGAGGTCTCCCCGACAACGATCTTTGCTCCTGGTAACAATGGCTTCTTCTAAGGAGGGTAGAAAGCCACTGAAGGAAACCGACATGTTCGGGAAACTTAGAGAACTAATCGTTGACTTGATGAATTTCATTGAAACCAAGTCCAACATCCACGGCGGGGTCAAAGAAAAAATTAAAGACATAAGGATTATGTACAATGAAGCGAAGGAACAAATCCATGCGAAACAAAAACGTGAACCTCTGCTTGTTCCAAATAATAAGATGATTAAAGTGAACAACATCACGCAAACGTCACCAAAGGTCATACAAGCGGACAGGCTGAAGCGTAGCAGAGAAATGGAGGAGCCAAATTTACTGCAAACCCCAAAGAGGAAAAAAGCGCAACTGCATTCGCCAAAAAAAAAATTCCAGCAAGTACCACTGAAAACGAGTCCCCGATCAGAGACTCTACAACCGAAGAAGACCCAAACGCCTGGACGAAAATTGAGATTAAAAAACGGTCGAAAATGAAAAAAACGGATAGCATAGCAAAGCCCGCGAAAAGAAAGAAGAAGAGCAGACCTGATGCAATGGTCATCTCGCAGAAGGGAGATACGACGTATGCCGACATTCTCCGAAGAGTGAAGTTTGAGCCAGCCTTAAAAGAGCTGGGAAATAATGTCAGTCAAGTAAGACGGACTCTAAAGGGCGATCTCCTCTTCAAAATGAAGACCAACTGCGATATTTCGTCATAAACATACCAGAGCGTAGCTGAAGTCGTGGGAAATGCTGCTGAAGCGAAAATGCTGCGCCAGGAAACACGAATTGAGTGCCATGATCTTGACGAGATCACAACGAAAGAGGAAATTTGCGCAGCGTTCCTCGAAAGGCTAGAAGTGGATTTACAGCCAGAAGCTGTAAAATCAATCAGAAAGGCATATGGCGACACTCAAATAGCTACCATCAGCTTACCAACGGAGGTCGCAAATAAAGTACTTGAAAAAGGAAAAATTAAAGTCGGATGAACAAATTGTCGAGTAAAAGAGCAAATATCTATTGAAAGGTGCTTCAGGTGCTTTGCTTTCGGCCACTTCGCGAAAGAGTGCAATAGCAAGCAAGACAGATCGAATATGTGTCGGAAATGTGGCGAAGAAGGGCATAAATCGAAAACATGCGACAAGGAACCGAAATGCATGCTATGCTGCGAGAATAGTCAAACGGACTACAATCATTCTACGGAATGTTTTAAGTGCCCCGCATATAAGACGGGTCTTCAACAAACTCGTAAATGAAGCTGGTTCAGATCAACTTAAATCACTATCAGGCGGCACAAGATCTACTGTCGGAGTCAGTAAGAGAAAAGGGCGTTGACGTGGCGATCGTCTGCGACCAATATAAAAATTTGAACAGCTCAATTTCGGTGGCGGATGAACACAAACAGGTAGCCATTGGTCATGTGGAACACATGCCTTCCAAAATGTATCCGATCCAATCAACGGATTCGTGAGAGCGCAAATGAACGGCATCAGCATCTACAGCTGTTACGCCCCACCGAGACTGAACCTGGAAGAGTTCGACAGGCTGCTAACTCAACTAGTTCGCGATGCCAGCACGCACAGTCCCGTAATAATCGCGGGAGATTTCAATGCGTGGGCCACTGAATGGGGAAGTCGAGCTACAAACGCTAGGGGACGAGTACTCCTTGAAGCTTTCTCACAACTGGACGTCGTCCTAAGTGGCTGTTCACACTGCGTGCGATGCCGAGCCGAGCCGGGTCGAGCGATGCAATGCGATTACAAGCTTTTAAAGCAAGAAAATGTCTTCAATTTTAAATGGAATCACGCTTTGAGTGTTCACATTGCGCGCGATGCGATGACGAGCCGAGCGATGGCCCGATGTTTTCACAAACAATTTTGCTTTTTTCGTGCGAGTATACCGGCTGCTGATTTGGTGCGATGGAATTTAATGGGCTTTGCGATGGAGTTTATGGGCTTTGCGATGCTTTGCGATGTAAAGCTCCATGGAGCCAGTATGGTGCAACTACGAGCTGTAAAGTAATTTTTGAAGTATCAGATGACACTGAAAAAAATGCATGTATGTCTGCTTTTATACCCTAGACTTTTACTATAGGGTATATTGTTTTTGTCACGCAGAAAATACGTAACGCCTTAAAGGAGGCTTCGGCGCGGTGGTGTGGCAGTGTATACATGGAAATTATGAGGGTCACCTCCTGATTCGATTTAGCCATGCCTGTCTGTCTGTCTGTCCGTTTGCCCGATAACTTTCGATAGAATGAAGGTAGAAACTTGAAATTTTGGTCAAATGTTTGTAGCATGATCTAGTTGGTTGGTATTGAAAATGGCAATGGATCCGACCGAAGGAACCCCTACCTCCCCTATAGATGAAATTTCAAATGAGCGACAACTTTCGATAGAATGAAGCTAGCGACTTGAAATTTGGTTCAAATGTTTGGATTTAGATTTAGTTGGTTGGTATTGGAAATGGTCAAGCTCCGTTCCAAGCAACCCCTACGTCCCCTACAAATTAAACTTCAAATGGGCGATAACTTTCGATGCAATGATGCTAGCGACTTGCAAAATGCGACAAATATTTATAGTGTGGGTTGGTTAGTTGATTTTGAGAATGGGCAAGATCCTATTGAATGAACGGCAACCTTCGCTATAAACGTTAGTTCAAATGTAAATATCCAAAATTCGAATGGATGAACGATGAAACTTTTCATTGGATCCACGCCCACAGCTCAAACTCACCATATGGGAAATTCACTTTTAATGCATATGGCCGTTGCCAGTTGGAAGTTTGGGTATCACAACTAGGTCTGTACAAGTCTAGGGTATATACTCTTTGGACTCCGGTTTTGATTCAGTATGGCTCAAATGAAAGGTTATTACCACCGTAATAAGGTCGCGTTTAGAAGGCGTGGTTTCACAAGCGGTTTGAGCAGCGGACACCGCTGCGTATAAAGGCATAGAGCAGGCATTTGCCGCCGCGATAACTATCTGGGATGACGCTGGTTTCTGCTCCTATTTGCGTCACTTCACGCGTCCGCATATCAATTTTTAATAAGCCGGCCCACATACATTCGAACACGGACACGGTCACAATGTCTGATTTGTATGATGTTTCTTAAACCATTCGCTTGAGGATCACTTTTAAGTGCCGATTAATTAATTGTTAATCGTGACTACTACAATCGACAATTAGTTTTGAAAAAAAAAATAGTGGGGATGGATGCTCCTCCAGCCCGGATGGGGGCTAGAAAGGGGGGTGAAAATGGTGTAAGAAATGCGAAAATCCTTATATTTTAGAAGTTATCGCCAAAAGACAGTTTATTTAAAACTAAAAATAACATAAATTGTAAATTCAGGTTCGCTATTATGTGGTCTGTCTTATATAATACAGAGTGACGCTGCGTTCTATTTCTTGAACTAAATTGGTCTCTACTCTCCATCATTGCGTGCAGTGAACATCTTTGCATCGCAAGCCATCGCTCGGATCATCTTTGCATCGCAAGCCATCGTTCGGCTCGGCATCGCACGGCGTGCAATGTGAACACTCATCACATCGCATCGCATCGCTCGACCCGGCTCGGCTCGGCTCGGCATCGGACGCAGTGTGAACATCCACTAATGAATACAGGCGGTAGTAATACTTTTAGAAGAGAAAGTACAGGCTCCATTATCAACCTTACACTTGTAAGTAGCTCCTTTGTATCGACAGTCGAATGGGGCGTGAGCGAGGACTATACCCAAACCGACCATCAGGCCATTTACTTCACCATTGCCAGCAGAACACCACAAACAAGCATACCACCGATAAACCGGAGATGGTCTGCAAAAAACTTCGACGGGGATGCGTTCATCGAAACCTTGCACCAGAAGGTAGCAATTGAAGGAAATGCAGAGGAAAAGACGTCGCAGCTTATAAAGCAGATAGTAGAAGCATGTGATGCCTCTATGCCAAGGACAAAGTCTTCCAACCGCCGGAAAACAAACTACTGGTGGAATGAAGAAATTGCAAGACTGAGGCGCAGGTGGCTGAGAGCACGTCGATTGTATCAGCGATCAAGAGAGACACCAGATTGCAACAACTTGGCACAAGAATACAGAACTTCACACGGACTACTAAAGCGGGCAATAAAAAAAGCAAACGAAACTGTTTCAAGCAACTCCGCGAGGACGCAGATATTAATCCCTGGGGAACGGGTTATAGGGTATTTATGAAAAAGCTGAGTAGTTATCAAAGACATCAAGTAAAGTGCCCTCTTCTACTAAATCGGATAGTCTCAGTTCTCTTCCCCCAGCATGCGTTAGAAAACGTTGAAAACCAGGAAATGGTCCATGAAGAGCAGATACCGGCATTAACTGACAGAGAGACTTTATAGATCGTTTCCAGAATAGGTGACAATAAAGCACCAGGCCCTGATGGCATTCCCAACGGAGTGTTGTAAGTAGGAGTTGACACGGTTCCCGGGAAGTTCGTCAGTGTTTTTGAATCCTGTTTGCAGGAGCGAGTTTTCCCTGCTGTATGGAAGAAACAAAGATTGGTTCTGCTACCAAAATTCAACAAACCGCCGGGCGAACCAAAGTCATACCGTCCAATTTGCCTGCTAGACACCACTGGGAAGGTACTGGAACGAATAATTTTTAGCAGACTAGCTGCCGTCGTAGAGGAAAAGGGAGCACTGTCAGACCGGCAGTTTGGTTTCCGAAGGGCGCGCTCCACGGCCTATGCCATCTTGACAGTGACCGATTTGGGGAAACAGGCACTTCGAGATAGCAAATGTTGCGCGGTTGTAACACTGGACGTCAAAAATGCTTTCAATTCGGCAAACTGGAAATGCATTCATTTGTCTTTGCAGAGGATAGGTGTGCCTGACTATTTGACGAGACTTATACAGAGCTACCTTTGGTTTAGAATCCTACAGTACGAAACCAGCGAAGGACCAAGGGAGTACAATGTAACAGCAGGAGTACTGCAAGGATCTGTACTCGGCCCTTTGCTGTGGAACATCATGTGCAACGACATATTGGATTTACCAGTACCTAAAGAAGTAACGATAGTCGGGTTCACAGATGAAATAGCTGTAGTCGTGGTTGCCAAGGATCCAGCATTCGCCAAAGTTTATGCCACCGAAGCAATCACAACTATTAAGTTGTGGTTGGATAAAGTAGGACTGGAGCTAGCTGAACAAAAGACGGAAGCCGTTCTCATCAGTAACCAAAAAAAAAAAGAACACTCTGAAGATCAGAGTCGGAAACACCATCGTTATTTCTTAGCTAGCAATTAGGTATCTGGGGCTGACATTTAGAGAGTACCTCAAGCACATGTGCAAGAAGGATGATGTCAAATGTGGGAGGACCACGACCGAGTAGGAGACTCTCATTGTCTAAAATGATCACCTCTATACTTCTGTGTGCGTCACCAGTTTGGATCGACGCGCTTCGTCACGCCTGTAATAGTCGAAGAATCAACTCCATTTATCGAAAGAACGCATTGAGAGTGTGCTGTGCATACCGAACAACATCAGATGAGGATGCCTACGTTGTATCAGATATGATCCCCGTAGATATTCTAGCAGACGAAATGGACCGATTGTAGAAAGGCGCGCAAAAAACGAGAAAGGTGCGAGTCTGTGAGGAAATGGCAACAGCGGTGGGATGAAACTCCGAAGGCAAGCTGGACACACATACTTATTCCGCAAATCGAATTGTGGCTGAACCGCAAACATGGAGAGGTGAACCATTATCTAACCCAGTTTCTTACTGGTCATGGCGGGTATAGAAAGTACCTACACAGATTCAAGCTGGATGATTGGCCCGACTGTCCGAGGTGCCCAGGAAGACCCGGAACATGTATTCTTTCACTGTCCAAGACTTAGAGGTAAGCGTGAAGCACTGGAGGTCGAACTTGGCAGTGACCTTAATCCACATAATATAGTGGAATACATGATAAGATCTGAATCCAATTGGGAGACCGTAGCTCACACAATATGCGACATACATAGGGAACTGAGGAAAGAGGAGCAACTACAAAAAAGGACGTAAAGGTTTAACGGCTAATTAGCCAAAACCAGCCTACTAAGAGAGGTAGTTCCGTAGGGAGAATGGTGGAGAAAGAGGGTTGAAGGTTTTACTGGGTAAGTAGTCGCACATTGACGAAGAAAGTCCCCTGTCGCTGTCGTACAATTGACATCAGTAGCCTCCTGAACAATGAGATTTCCCCCCTCTATAAAAACATGCCCGCTGCTTATTCTTAAACCTCACAAGACACAGGAATATATAAATAATTATATGTATGTACATATATTTTGTACGAGTGCATACAGAGTGCTGAGAAAAAAATTGCTCAAATTATTTCATTCTCTTTTTCGGAACCGCTTCAAAACTTAATCTGACATTAGGAACGATCTACATCAAGAAACCGGTAAGCAAATGTGATAAAATTTGACGAGAAAAAAGATTGTAAAAGCTGGCTTATGTAATGAAACCAATCTGTTCGGTCGAGTTTCGGTTAAGAGTCACAAAAAGCATTTTTGCAATCGGCTTAGCAGCATGTTACTTGGGCTTAGAAGATGTGGAGCACTGCCATCTATTTGGAAAGCCAAAATTTAAACTATACGTTGCGGGAGCCTCGAGAAACCGTCAACGATGAATGCCTTTGAAAACTCACTCCGAAATCTAACGAAGTTAAGTTGTGAGAATGTTTTCCCGTCATGAAAGTGGTAGACTCTTCCCGAAAGATGAAAGAGTTTATCATCTTCCAAACTCAAATTGCATACTTTTGAGCCCAGTGCATTTGTTTTGGCTGGCTCTTAACGAAAAGTCTGGCTTATAGACTGGTTTCAATGCCAGCTTTCACAAACCATTTTCTCATCTAACTTGATGAGATTTGCTTATCCGTTATCCGAACTAGATCATTCCTAATGTCATGAAGTTTTGAAGTTGTTCCTGCACCTTTGTGAAAGTAAAACACCATCTACCACTGGAGTAATTTTTCCTAGCCGTTAAGAACCTTGGTCTCGGTCGGCAGTGCCCCTTTCCCTAAACTCTTTGAAGTACCATACCACAATAAACTAAAGAATATTCAGTCTTTCGCCGATTTCACGAATAATTGGAATTTCTCTGGCCCAAACCAAAAGATTGGTATTGTTTCCCGCACAATTTTTTTTAAGCTAAAGTTACCCCTTCTTGCTTATTACGGTATTATCAAAAACGGAAAGAATTTCATATAAAAAGCTTTCACTATTTATAGGCCGAATACACACAATTTTTTATTACCTGAGCCAATAAAACATTGGCACTCCAACGACTTCCATAAATTTTGCGAAAAAGGGAATAAAATGATTCGAGCGCCTTTCTTTGCCCAGCACTTGGGGCGCCTTATTAAATATTTGCCCCGGGCGCCAAATTTCCTTCGCACGGCACTGTAAGGAAGTAGAGATTTTGAGTCAAAAAATTCTCGAAGCGGTTATCCCTATTCAAGTGACCAAGAGTGTATGCTGCAAAATCGCCAGAAGCGGTTTTCCCAAAAGTCTTATAGTTTTGCGAATGTAGAAAAACTAAATATGAGGTCGGAAGTGGAGTTCAGGAAATGGAGCAAACCTAAAAATAAAAGTGAAGCGAATACATACGAAAGTGCATTTACCCTCGTTTATTGCAGTAGTAAATTGTCTACCTTTTTGCTTGTACGCTCAGAGCGCAGAGGAACACAACTCCATGGCATTTCCGAAATAATGGTTCGGCTTATTTCGCAGAAGGAAGAAGCAGCGTAAAGAACAAAGCTTCTAAATGATGTATATAATTGCGGTAAGGTAGCAGTTGAGTGCATTGTATATGAAACTCTCTCGGGCATAAGAATTGAATGGAACTCTATTGTTTCGCCCCTAAAAATCTCGTTGAATTCAACCATCCACAAATTGCAGCAAACTACTTATGTTGTTGATAATAACTTTCTCGCTGCCCAAAAGTGCATTAATTCTTCGGGATCCTGTGAAAGGAGTTCACGCAAGGAGCCACCAGTCCTTCAGGCAATTTTCCCCAACGTTTTTCTCAATTAACGCCAGAGCTTTCAGTAGCAAATCTCAACAATTTCAACCAGGAAATGTTAAAGGTAAAATTTCCCGGCTGAATCCAGTTTTCTATAATACCATCAACTTGTTCAGGGCATGAAGAGCTTGGTGGTGTACACAGCCGCTTGGCCAAGCTCTTTATGTCCTGAACATGCAACGTAACAAAAAAGATAATGAAAATAAAAAATAAATTCCCAACAAAAAAAAATGTATGAAACTATTTTCCACCATGTGGTTATATCGTGGAAGCGTAAAATGCATCTAGATCCCTAAGCAAGTATGTGTCCGACATGGGATATGTGTGTAAATTATTTAGTCCCATGTTCCAAAGGATTTAAGGAAGTTGGCTACTTCCTAGTATATATACTGCAATTTTCTTTTTGTAGTTTTATATATTTTTTGTTGGGAAAATGATTTTATATGAAACAAATAGCGAAAATCTCCTGCGTAAATGCATACAGCTGACTACAAAAAAAAACACCAAGGGCATTTTATTTAGAGAATTTTTTAACAAATTTTGTTTGGACAGCAAAATCATTTTGTTTGTTGGCTTTTTCATACAATTACGCAAAATCCACATATTAGTCCCTGGAAATAAACTGTATGATCGGCCCTATATAAGTAAACTGGATAGACTACAGCGAATATCGAATAATTTCAACCTTAGGTTAGGTGGAACGGACGGACTTGCACTTTGTGTTCAGTTCATCGATTTGGAAAAAGACTTCGACAGAGTTCCTCGTGATCTGATATGGGTGGCCCTAAGAGCAGTTAAGGTCTCAGAGGCGTATGTTAAGATGATACAAGAAATGTATGATGGAGCGATGGAGCAACTACTAAAGTTAAATGCACAGCTGGTGAGTCTGAAGAGTTTCCGGTTAAAGTCGGAGTTCACCAAGGCAGTGTATTGAGTCCCTTGCTCTTCAACATCATCATGCTTTATTTATTAACACTCATCTCTGACGACCTGGAAATATCCCTTCTCTTCGACGATGACGTTGTCCTGGGTAGCAAACACATCGTTGCTTTGCAGGCTGCACTGACCAAGTGGTGTAAGATACTGGAGGATCATGGACTGAGGATTAGCATACCAAAGACTGAGTATCTTTGCTGTCCTTTCTCAGATCTAGAGAGACCGATGCCAGATATCTACATTGAAGGAGAGCAGTTTAAGTCCTGTACAAGGTTCAAATACCTGGGTTCGATGGTCAACAAGGAAGCTGCCTGCGATGAAGACATCAAACATCGCATCAGTGTCGGTTGGATGAAGTGGCGAGAAAACTCTGGAGTTTTCTGCGACAAGAAGATACGACGGAAGCTTAAGGGCAAGTTGTACAAAACGGTCGTACGTCCCGCACTCATGTATGCGTCTAAATGCTGGACTATGTACAAGACATACGAAAGTAAAATGACGACCGAGATGAAAATGCTACGGATGTCAACCGGTGTGACCAAAACGGATCGTATCAAAAGTACCTACCTACGAGGCAGCTTGTTTATTGAGCAACCGATTACTGAAAAGCTTGAAGATCGTCGTATGGATTGGTATTGCCATGTTCTAAGGTGTACACCTGAGAACCCCTCATGAAGGCTCTATCAATGAATGTTCCAATTGTTGGACCCAAACCCTGAGGCAAACGAAAACACACATGGATCGATTAGATGAAGAAGCAGCAACAACGCATTAATCTCGGCGATGAAACGATCCGAGTCCGAGCTGCCTGCAGAAGGAAGCTGATATTATGCCGCCAGAATGGGATAAGTGCCAGCACCACAGGCAGAGCGATGCCGCAGAGTGGTATGAAAGGGCAAGGAAGAAGAAGAGGTTAGGTGGCAACCTAATGGCTCCGCATAGACCGCTGGGGTCCATAGCGATATCACATATTTCAGGTATTCATTTCGCGCCGTTATTAGCCCTTACCAGAGAATCTTTATTGATTCCTCCAGCCAACGCTAGTTATTAGCTTAAGTCTGTACGCGTGTTCTTCTATCAGGCGGTGGCCCGTTAGTTTGCACACTAATAGTGCACACTGACTTCTGGGTACTCCTAAGAGGTTTTCTTTTTGTCATAAGAGCTCCAAAATATTTTCGTTATTCCGGAGTCGTTCATGTTAAGCAAGTTAGCGTTGGCTTTTTCTTGCATACTGCCGTCCAGCATCTTCTTGTCTGTTTGTATTGGCGTCAGCAGCTCTTGGGATACCCCTCGTTCGAGGTTTGCCTCCTGTTTGGCTAGAACGTGCGCTACTTCGTTACCTAGAACTGCTATGGCCCGGAACCCACTAGAATTCCACGGTCCTAGTTGATCCCAGTGCTTGTAAAGCCATTAGGTACCTATAGTTATGCATTGTCTTCTTCTTGATAGTAATGGACTGTAGCGCCTTTAGCGCTGCTTGGCTGTCCGAGAGTTTGACGATTCCACCCTTTTACCGGGATGATATTATCACCTGGGCTGCCCTTTGGATCGCAAGCACCTCCGCCTGGAAAATGCTACACTCATTCGGCAATATGTAGGATAGGTTGCATGGAAGTTCCGACGAGTAGACTAGACGGCTTCACCAACTCCGTTTTCCATCTTGGAGCCACCCGCTTACATGCGTCCATGATCAACTATCGGGATCTGCTTCCTATCGGGTATATTGACTTCGAAGTTTTGTTGAAACCCACTTGTGGTTTCATACAGTCAGTACTAATAAATGGCAGCCTAATACTGCGGTGGCCGTATGACGTTTCTTTGATGTGTCCTGCCTCTCTAAACTTTGGGCACATTTAGCAGCCTCAATACTCAGATGTAGGTCAATTGCAGCAGGTCTAAAAGGGTGTTCAGAGTGAGCGAAGATACAGTTCTTGAGGAACCAGCGATCCCTAACCAACATAGTCTCTGTACCCTCTGCATTTTCTGTGTGATTCTTTTCGTGTTAAGTGCTGTCCGCTAGACCACAGCTCCGTACGTTAGTATCGGTCTTACGACAGCCGTGTATATCCAATGAGTTATTCTCGGTTTGGGGCCCCTCCTTTTAAAACGCAAGTTTTTGCAGGTGTAAAAGACGATGTTGGCCTTCTTGATTCGTTCCTCGGCGTTACGACACCAGCTAAGTCTACTGTCCAGGATCATCCCCAAGTACTAAACATGGGTTCACAAAGCTAACTCGGCGTCACCCATCTCTGGCAAGAAAAATTCTTGAATTCTGATTCTCCTTGTGAAGAGGACTAGTTCAGTCTTCCGATGTTTTACATTTTGACTTCTTCTATCCGCCCACCTTATGAACAATATCATGGTCTGGTAGTGCTGCTTTTACCGGCAGATTGATAGCAGCACCTGATGAGTAATGATCTTTCGGTAGTACGAAACCTGAGGCCGGGGGTCCCATTACACCTAGAACCCGATGCGAGCTTAACTGAAAGGACAGGGGCAACAAGCGGCAAAAACCCCACCCACGGCTTCCAAACTGAGCTACAGCAAGCATAGGCCGCTGATTAGCTCGTTGAGGGGTCTTTTTCTTCGCTAGATGGCACGGGCCGACCTTCACGGTCATTATGCTTCCATAGGCTCTGTCCCCATGGGCATCTTCGGATGCCCACCAAACCGTCCGTTACATATTTGGCACCCAACGTGGGGCTCGATTCTGGTAAAGAACAGAACAGGTAAAGAACGATGTATGATTATAAAAAGAAAGTTAAAAAAAGCAAGTTAATTGATGTAATTGTATTAGAAAGTCAAATGTCTACTTGAAGAAGGATCTTTTTAAAAGAGTAAAACGAGGTGGGTAAAGGACGAAGCTCCAGTCTCTCATAATTATATATAATGCGGAAGAGTGGTGATTTCTTGTAAACAGAAAGATCAGCGGTAGGAGGATAGAAGACAGCACCTGCACGTGTAAAGTGAAGCGGGTTTCTAAAAACAATGTCATTGGAAAGAGAAGAACATAGTAATTGACGACATAACTTATTTAAAAAGCATTCGTCAAGAAAAATTCTTCTCTTTCACGAAGACATAATCTGAGGAAAGCTGTGGCGTCCAGGGTAGGATAAGTAAGCAAGTCAACTTAAAAAATATGACCCGGGTAAACTGACGTTGTACGGATTATAAAGCATCCGGGTCAGTCAAAGTAGAGGGGAATCAAACAACTGAGGTATGTTCACGAATGCTGCGTACGAGGGTTGCAAACAGATTCATGAAAGTAGTCAATTATTGAAAATCAAAGCAACATAATACAAAATCAGCTAATTTAGAAGCTTTTTTAATTATAGAGGAGAAACGGTGAGAGAAGCGAAGCTTAGGATCGAAAACAACACCAAGATCATTGAACGAAATGACAATTTCAAGCGGGAGTGAGTAAATATGATATGTACACAAAATATGGGAAAATTTCAAAGAGTATATCATATCGTCATGATGAAATATCAGAGTAGATTATCCTTTTAGAGTCAGTTCAACAAGACAATCCTGGGGTTGTGTTTGTCAATTGTGGTTTTGCCACGTACCAAAGGCCTCCATAAATGCTTTGAACTGCCGGCATTTGGAGCTTCTTCGGTGTCCGGACAAAGCGCGGACTAGCGCTGGGTACTTTCCTGCTCACCAGGATTGTCCTTCCACGTCAGTTTAAAATTTGTGATTGCCTAGTATTGAATTTTTGTATTATTCATATGCTCAGCAGCTTACAAACTTCATGAATGAATCACCGCGAGGCATGCAGTGTTGTGCCTCTGCTGGCCTCAGGATTCTCTGTAACCTGTTAATCATCTGGATGATGGGAGTTGCAAAATTTTTTTCTTTTCTCTTTGCTATTTTTCCCCTCTTCAAAGGTTGCCAACTAGCTCAGGAGACCAGTTCCTTTTTTTTATTTTGCAGCACACTCTGTCCTCAGCTTCTACTACTTTGCAGGTTTCGTAGTACAAGCTGTCCTGTAATGAACCATATTCTGGTCAGGTAGTGCTGCTTCCACCAGTGGATCGACGGCAGTTCCTGATGAGTAATGATCTGTTGGCGGTACGAGACCAAGGGTCGAGGATCCCATTACACCTGGACCCGATGCGAGCGCGAGGGCATCGGATCCGTCCGACTACCATTTTATCCTTTTCGCTAAATTTTTTTTTAATATTCTCCATTTTCGCTTCCCCTGTTTGTGTTTATTTTCCCCAGGCCTATGAATTTTTGATAATACGTAAAGGATATGGGCACCGAGCGGCATAAACCCCCGCCCACGTCTGCCGAACTGAGTCGCATCATAGGCTGCTGCTTAGCTCGTTGAGGGGCCTTTTACTTCGCCAGGTGGCACGGTCATTATGCTACCTCAGGCTGTGTCCCCACGGGCATTTTTGGATGCTTGCCAACCCGTCCGCTACATATATAGTTATGCAGGTACGGCCGCTCTTTAGCACTGCTAAGCGCACAGGGAAAGACGAAGATTGGGGTGGATATAGGAATTCACTCAAATCCTTCAAAAAGCAGCTCAGAGCAGCGAAACCAAAAAGCAGGCGGAACTTTTGCAGGCAAATTGAATGCACATCAGAGGCATCGCGGCTATGGAAAGTCAAGTCCAGTCCAAAAATCCGACATCACCATCTACACTCAGTAAGGGGGATGGACAATGGACACTTTCCGGACTGTGAGAGTCCGCCAACCCAACCAGATACAACAACTTTAGAAACTAACTCGCGCAGCAGCAACATACCAGGACTCTTCACGGTCATTAATTCCTTTGACCCGTACAAATCAGCAGCACCGGATGAGATCATACCTGCTATGTAGAAAAAGCTGCCGACTCCATAGTAATCTGGATTGTTGCTATAGGTTGTTGCTAAAGGCTGCATCAGAATGGGCTATGTATCGCATGCTTAGCGAAAAGCCAGTGTTATATTTATACCCAAAACTGGCAAAAGCAGTCATGACAACTCGAAAGATTTAAACCAATCAGTCTCACATCCTTCATGTTGAAAACTATGGACAACATACTGGATGGACATATTGGAGAGTCACTCGTACCGTACAATCTATCAAACACACAACACGCGTATTTAAAAGGGAAATCTGTGGAAACGGCACTGCTGCGGCCCCTGCGATCCAGTTTCATATGCTTGTATTAACCCCTGCATTGTACAGGGCATCCATTACCGCTTGTGTTGTAGCACAAGACCACCTCGTCTCCACCATCGAAAACCTTCTACAATACAAAGAAAACACTACAGAATACTTGGCACGTTCCTAGACATAGCAAGAGCCTTTAATAATGTTGCAACACAAGCGAAAATGGATGCCCTCTACAATGCAGGGGTCAATGCAAGCATAAGAAACTGGATCGCAGCATTGCTATCTAACAGACTCATATCGACTTCATGGGGCAATACCACGGCCACTAAAGCGTCCAGAAGGGGAACGCCACAAGGAAGGGTGCTATCACCACTTCTATGGATACTAGTGGTGAATACACTACTAAGAACTTTCGAAGCGATAGGCTTACGCGCGTTGGCTTACGCAGATGACGTTGTAATACTCGTATCCGGAAAGAACACTAGCGTTCTATCAGACCTCAAAACAATGGCTCTAAGTAGGCTACTAAAATGGGCAGGCAAAGTCGGGCTAAGAGTGAACCCGCAAAAGACTGAACTGGTTCTCTACACAAGAAGAACCGAAATTTACGACTTCCACCTCCCAAGGATGGGCATCACCAAGTTAACTTTCATGACTCACGCAAAGTACTTAGGGTTGATCCTAGACAGCAAGGTTACTTGGAATCGTAACATCGAAGAACGTACCAAGAAAGCAACCATTGCTCTGTACACCTGCAAAAGTTTGCTTGGTAAGACATGGGGGCTCAATCATCGAATTATGAACTGAATATATACATCAGTTGTTAGGCCAATTCTATTATACGGAATTCTGGTCTGGTGGACAGCACTCAAAACCAGGTGCAATAAACTGAAAATGGAAAGAATTCAAAGACTGGGATGTTTCGGAATCACAGGAGCGATGGGAACCACGTCCACAAATTCCCTAAACACTCTTACGAACTTACTGGACCGGTTTCTAATGAACGCAGCGTCCAAATGTGCATTAAGACTTAGGGAAACGGGGCAATTTAGCACGAGGCCTTATGGCCATCGAAACATCAAACTTCCATTCGAGAATACAGACCTCATCAAACCGGTAATTGACTCTAAGAGAAACTTCCGGGTAATCATACCAGAAAGAGACTTCTACTCTATAGGCGAGAACAGACCTAAGAATTCCCTAAGCCTCTATACGGATGGCTCTAAGACGGAAACAGGTGTTGGACCCACGGTTCATTCGTCTGATCTCCTACACAATCTATCGCTCCAACTGCCGAAAAAGGGTAGATCTTCCAGGCGGAGGTGGTAGCGATACAAACTGCTTCAGAGCTAGTCTCAACAACGCGCATGATAGGCAACATCTGCATTCACTCAGATAGTCAGGCTGCGTTGAAAGCGCTGCAGTCAGACACTATCAGATCAGGGACGGTGCTTAACTGCCTCTGAATTCTTCAGACATTGGGCACCTTAAGGAAGCTGAAACTCCGATGGATACCTGGCCACAGCGGCTGCCTTGGCAACAATATTGCGGATGGACTCGCAAAGCAGAGAGCTGCTCTGGATGTCACAATGACAATAGGAACTACTATTCCAATGCAAACACTAAGAACAAAAATGAACTCTAAGATGATGCAACTGGCAAACCAAAATTGGAACAGAACCATTAACTGCAGAATAACGAGAAAACTCCGGAACTCACACAACACTAAGAAAACCGATGTACTCTTATATTAGGGCTCTCTAAGGGTAAATGTGCAATGCTAGTGGGCTTATTAACGGGTCACTGTCTAAGGCGATATTCAGATGGGGTACCGGTTAATTCGTGCGGTTTTCTAACAGACGGCGTAACTTTATTTTTATTCCAGTGATTCACCTTTCCAAATATGTGTTGGAAAGCTACTGTCATATAGTTTCAGAATCAGTATGTGCCATTTAGCTGAGGCGTAAACAACAATACTTCTTTTTTACTCTGAAAATGTCAAATTTTGTGCCGAATAAAGTGTTTTTGCGGGGAGTACTTCTTCATTACTTCAATATGAAGAAAAAGGCTGCCGAAAGTCATCGCATTTTGGTGGAAGTGTATGGTGTGCATGCTCTAGCACTATGTTGGGTACCAGGCCATCAGGGCATTCAAGGTAACGAAGCTGCGGATGAACTCGCTAGGCAGAGCTCATCTGTGAAATTTATCGGGCCTGATCCGTACTGTGGTCTGAGCTGGGCTACAACCAGACAGCTGGTTAAGCAATGGTCCGCAAATGAAAGGTTGCGTCACTGGAATGATCTCGCTGGTCTTCGTCAGTCGAAAGATCTTATAAACCCATACGGTATCAAAGAAACTAGCCGCCTGGGCAGAGCGGACCTGAGGTTAATCGTTGGTTACCTCACGGGACACCACTGGGTAAGATATCACCTCAACAAAATGGGTCTGGCTACTGAAACGGAATGCAGACTTTGCCTGGAGGACACTGAGTCAACCAAACACCTTCTCTGCGAATGCCCGGCGGTTGCTCGTTCGAGGTTCTTGTTTCTTGGAGATTCCATCGTGAGCTCCGCGGTCGTTAAGAGCGCTCCTACAAAGGACCTACTGGCCTTCATCAGGCTGATTGAGAGTCTTTTGGATTAGTTTAAGGCTATAAGGCACAATAGATCTCATGGTCGCAGTGCCCACCTTTGGGTACCTTAGCCTGTCCTGATTTATTATTATTATTATTATGCTCTAGCTGAGCGTACGTGCCAGAAGTGGTTTGCACGGTTTAAAAGTGGCAATTTTGACTTGGAGGACGATGAACGGCCCGGACAGCCAAAAAAGTTTGAAGATCACGAATTGGAGACATTGCTCGACCAAGATCCATCCCAAACGCAAGAAGAACATACAAAATCACTTCGCGTCGCTCAACAAACCATTTCTGATCGTCTAAAAGTAATAGGAATGATCCGGAAGGTAGGCCATTGGGTACCGTATGAATTGAAGCCAAGAGACGTCGAACGCCGATTTTTCACGTGTGAACAACTGCTTCAACGGCACAAAAGAAAAAAATTTTTGCATCGAATTGTCACTGGCGATGAAAAGTGGGTCCATTACGATAATCCAAAACGTCGGGCAACGTATGGATACTCCGGCCATGCATCATAATCGACGGCCGTTCAGCATATTCATGGCCTGAAAGTTATGCTGTGTATTTGGTGGGACCAGCTGGGTGTGATCTATTATGAACTGTTGCAACTGAATGAAACGGTCACAGGGGAAGTCTACCGACGACAATTGATGCGTTTGAGCCGAGCACTGCGCGAAAAATGGCCGGAATATGAACAAAGGCACGACAAGATAATTTTGCAACATGACAATGCTCGGCCACATGTTGCACAGGTCGTCAAAACCTACCTTGAAACGCTCAAATGGGATGTCCTACCCCACCCGCCGCATAGTCCAGACCTTGCGCCATCCAATTACTATCTCTTCCAATCATTGCAACATGGCCTGGCTGACCAGCACTTCTGCAATTATGAAGAAGTCAAAAATTGGATCGATTCGTGGGTAGCGGAGAAGCCAGCCGAATTTTTCAGAAAGGGTATTCGTGAATTGCCAGGAAAATGGGAAAAAGTTATAGCTAGCGATGGACAATACTTTGAATATTAAACTTGTAACCATTTTAGAAGTTAGAAAACCGCACGAATTAACCGGTACCCCTATTAGCAAGCATAGTCGATCGTATCGCATGCTGAGCTATGAGTGTGAATCCGCCCATTTGATGCTGAGTATCTCGACTGAAATTTCAAGCAGTCGTGCAGCGCGGTGTCGTGTGTGTGAATTTCGCCTAATAGGTGAGCACGCACACAGACTGGGACTGATGGGTGCAGGAATTGGGCTGCGGGAATTGTAAGCTGCCAAATACCAAAGAAACTTTGGAGCATCTCTTGTGCGAATGCCCGGCATTCGCAAGGACAAGACATATATGCCTTGGAGCCTACTTCCCCCGCAACTTTAAAGTGATTGCAAACCTTAACATAATGAATCTTCTAAGATTCGAAAGCGTAACGTAAACCTTCGAGCTTAACAAGGACTTGTTAATTACGAATGATACCAACACCTAATGATCTCTGTTGTTTTCTTTGTGGCATTGCTATGGACACAAATAGTCTACGCGGGGCCGTGAGGCCGCCACCTAACCTAACCTATATATACAGAAACAGAGATCAAAAGTGATAAACTTACTGACACAGCGCCATAAAATCCAAAAAACTAAAAACTGACATTCCCTCCGGAACAAATACGACTCAACAAAAACAGGAAACCAAATCTTTTTTTTTTTCAAACGGAAGGTCACCCACCAATGCTTATTTCTTCTTAGCAAAATGATCCAACAATATTCATAACAAGCTCGAATGCATACGTGCATAGATGGTAACCTTATGAATACGAACACACTGGAAGCCTGAATCTATTCCCTGGAATTTATGTCTTTTGTTGAACGCTAAATCAGCCAACATAAATCCACGGTGTTTTGCTTTGCTATTCTAACTTTCATACATACAAGTAACAACGAGTAAATTTGTAACATCCATGCAAATACATGTTTCGAGTAATACAAGAAATGGTGGATTTTGTGTGGAGTTGGCGACGAAAATGACGATTCTTGAAGGTTTTCTTTTTTTCGAAGCTTGAATAAGCATAGGAAACCGTTGAGGATGGTTGGAGGTTTCTTACACTATTCGAGTCGTCAGTATGGTAGGATGTTATATATTAGTTTGTATATGTATATCCTGTAACGGATGGCGAAGAAAAGGCCCCTCAACGAGCTAAGCTGCTGCCAATGCTTGGTGTAGCTCAGTTCGGGAGACTGGGCGAGGTTCTTGCCGCTCGTTGCACCTATCCTCTACGTATTAACAAAAATTCATAGGCCTGGGGAAGACAACACAAACATGGGAGGCTGAAATGGGGAATTATGAAAAAAGGCGGTAAGGATGGAATGATTGGCGGACCGACTTGGTTGCCCTCGCTTTCGCATCGGGGTCTAGGTGTAATTGGACCCTCGGCCTCTGGGTTCGTATCACCGACAGATAATTACTCATCAGGTGCTGTCATCGATCTGCAGCACTCCCACACCATAATATGGTTCATTACAGGTGGTTCATTACAATCCATCCTAAAGGTTGAAATCAGTGTTGCGGCTTTACAACAAATTATATGTGGGAAATCTTCATTCATATCGCGTTCCAGTATTAACGAAACCCAGCTGACTCACCACGATGTAAACGATTAGTTTGATTAGGACTCACTTTTAGCTAAATTTGCGATGCTGACTGACTGAACGCTTGGTACTAGAAGTTGTTTTCGTTTATTTTGTTAGAGTCGGCAATGTTAAAGTACTTTTATCAAGAAGCCACTGACTTATGATATTTCTTAAGTACTTTTCAAACCGAAGTGACAAATTAACATCTGGCAGTTGCCATATTTAGTACCGGTCGCTATAAACAAACCACGAATAAGTAAGTAACCTGGTTAACGTCGTATTTCCACAGTATAAACGTAGACACTGTTTTGTCGAATTTTTCAAAAATTTATTCGTACCACAGAACACTGGAAATTTACACACTTTTCAGAATTATTTTAAAATCATATATTAATTATATGAATCAAAATTTTCTTAGTTTTTGCAATAATTTTTGTAAGTCTTCTTTATACGAATAATTGGACCATCCAGTATCCATTTTACGCAATATCAGTCTCCCAAAAATTACCTGCCAAGAAAAACCTTTCTGCCTCAAAAACGGTTAATATGTATATAATGCCGCCAAAAGCGCGCCTCGTTCTTGGATGTTGTAATGGAAGGGTGGGTTGGCATCCGAAAATGCCCGTGGGGACTGAGCATAAGCTAGCATAGTGACCGCGAAGGTCGGGCTGTGCCATCTGGCGAAGAGATAGGCACCTCAACTTTGCTAAGCAGCGGCCTATGCTTGCTGGAGCTCAGTTCGGGAGACGTTCGCCGCTCGTTGCTCCTGTCCTTTACGTATTACTAAAATTCATAGGCCTGGGGAAGACAACACAAACAAACGGGTAGAAAAAAATTTTAAGTGTGGAATGGTTGGCGTAAGGCTCAGATGCCGTTGCGCTTGTATCGGGGTCTGTTACGCCGATTCTTGGGCAGCCGTCCGACCAACCGCGGAGACGGGTCGTGGGCGCCACGCGCTTTCAATATTCAGTTGCCTGACTATATCAATGGCGAGAGGCGCGAAATCACGATTACACTTAGTCGAACCGGACGCAAAACTTAAGTTGATAGACTCTTAACCGAGCAAATATCTCTCGAAAATCTAAATAACCACGTCACACGTTCTTCACAATATCTCTACTTTATTTTACTTGCAATGTACTCCACTCTATGTACTTAACTTCTAACTTTCAATAAACACGAGCCGGCCGTCTAATTACTTTACTTAAAGCTACCTAATGCCCGTACCACAGTATGCGGAACTCGCCGAGTCACGAGCCAACACGTTGCGCACATGCAAGCACCTACGAGTGAACGAATTTCATGCAATGCAACGAATGCCGAGCAAGCACTCGTGGAGCAATTTATTAACCCGATGAATCGCTGGACGTGGCTCGGTGAGTCCTGCAGAATGTTACCCGTTAGCCAGCGTCCAGGGAGGACATGTCGCGAAGTGGCTGTTATTAATTTGCTGCGAATAGCCTACATACCTATTTGTGTAAACTAGTTAACAATTCCCTGTGAAATTTGTTAGTGAATTGCCTAATAGTGTAGTGATTGTGCTGCGAATCAGCGCATTTGAACGAACGTCTAAACTGATTTTTGGTGGATGGCTCACATGGTTCAGAATTTATTTAGAAGGGCAGAAGAGTTGACGATCAAATTTGATTCAGAATCGTCTTCACGTTGACGTTCAAAACTTCTATAACCCACATATCGTTATTAATGCTTGATACAAGATTAAACATAGGTCTTAGGGCTTAATACTTCTACATTAATAAATATTACTAAAAATTGTGAAATCACAAATTTAATAACCACATGGAAGACACCATTTTGAAAATCTAATATCAGTATATAACTGTGAATACATACGAACTGCTTAGTGACAAATATAATATCATTGATTTAAACCAGTAAAATATAGATCTGGCAATACAATCCGTTAGGATTAGCCAATCGTCCATGTTAGGAGCCCCACCTGTGGACTTTTGTTTTATATATCAGTGACATCAGGATACCAAGCGCTACTTGGAGACAGGAGTAGGAAGAAGAAGAAGCATAAAGTGGTACGGGCATTATCTTAATTAATCAATATTCGCTACACAGTAATAATACCTACCTAGGTGGCGGTTACTTCCAATCCCTAATTGTCTCGATGGTAGCACTTTATCTCACACAATGGGAAACGTTGTCTTCAGCGGTCTCCATGCTCTTTACTTCCAGCTGTAAACCCTTACGCGACCCAATATCTCTGGCTGTCTCGATAACTCCACTCTCAGCTTTCAGTTCTGCGCTCTCCGAATTTCAAAGAATTTCCTCTTCGCCTTCACTTAAAGGATTCTCGTTTTTGCCACTCAGCCTCTTGAAATATCTTCTTTTGCAATCAATCGACATCAAACAAAGAGCGTATTAGAATTTTCGATTCATATTTGAAACACAATTTGTTTTGTCTTTTCCACGATTTATTTTATTATTCCTTACGCGTTTCGCTCTCTCGACCATCTTCAGAGGAATTGTAAAAAGTAACAAAAAAGCATCTTAAATATATAAAATTTTTACAACTACATTGTTACCTGAAAACTAAAAGTAAAAATGGGGTTTAATTAATTAATGGAATAAATTAAAAAGGTCTTTTTACCTGGCGGGACCGATTCAGGTCGGTTTGGTCGTTTAAAAGGGTTTTGCCAGGTAGTCGATTGGCTCTATTAATTTCTAAGGCTTCCAGCAGATCTAGCTTTCTCCCCTTGGGGCAAATGTGTAGAATTTGTGGCTTGAAACCATCTCCGATTTTATGACCCGTTTCCTTTAGGTGTTCTGCGAAGTTCGAAAATTTTGAATCGCTTACATGTTCCTTGAATCTTGTTTCTATTGAGCGTCCCGTTTGTCCAACGTATGTTGCTGAACATTCGGGACATTCAATCTCATATACTCCTGGTTTCTTGTACCGGTCGGAACGGGGTTTTGCGTTAAGCAATCTTTTCCCTATGGTGTTGCCGCTTTGGAATGCCGGGGTTAGATTTTCACTTTTGAAGAGAGATCCTTCCTTCTCCGAGAGAGTTGGGGCAAAAGGCAGTGAGATATAGCTATTCTGTCGCTCTACTGCCACTTTGGGGTAAACCAAGTATCGCACCATTTCTGTATGCTTCCTGCCTATCAAGCTCTCGATCATACTAGCTTGATATCCGTTGCTAGCTGCGATACTTCGTATCGTGTTGAGCTCCTTCTCAAGATTTGCATGTGACATGGGTATCCGGAACGCGCGTCGAGTGTAATTTAATTACCCCCATTTTTACTTCTAGTTTTCAGGTAACAATGTAGTTGTAAAAATTTTATATATTTAAGATGCTTTTTTGTTACTTTTTACAATTCCTCTGAAGATGCTCGAGAGAGCGAAACGCGTAAGGAATAATGAAATAAATCGTGGAAAAGACAAAACCAATTGTGTTTTAAATATAAATATAATGAATTTCCACAAGGTAGAAAAGTCGTCAATCGAATTAATTTTAGATTCGCGTCCTGGGAAAATGTATACACGTTTTGCAATAAATCCACGTCAAACAAGGAGGGTGCCGTTTTCACTCAGAGCCCTTAAATAGGTTTTTATCCCAACGGACATTTTTCGATCAGTTAGCGAATACGAGGATTCGTCTTCATGATCACGGTCTAGCACATTACGACTGGATCGATAATGCAGTATACGTCATACACTGACAGTTCACAGCCAGTGTTTATTTACATTTTATCGTAGTCCGTAGATAAGCATTTATATTTTTATCATTTTGCGCTTGATACTTTGTGATCCCTTCTCTTTCACTTCGCAGATATTTTATTGTAGTCTCTCAAGGCACATCATTCTTTAGCTCCACTCGTCGGATTATGGCTTTACTCTCTCGAGAATTAGTACGGCCGCGCTGTTGCTGATCCAACCGTCTTGACAAAGCATCAACTCACAGCAGTGTCAGTGTACTTATTTGCAGCTCCAAACACGATTGCGCCGAAGTTGATGACGATTGAACAGAAGTCACTAGACTGTGCATTATTTCGTGTAGGTTCTCGGCCATTTTCACCAGCTCATCCAGCATTACATTAGTCTGAACTGCAAGAAGAGCATGAGTTTGCTCGGGGAAGCCCGACAACCACTTTGATTTGACCACTTGTCGACGTCGGGAACGAGAGTTTCCAGTTGTCGCAGAAATTGTGAAGGTGTTCTTTCAAAAATTGCTTCTCCGTCTAAAAGTTATATTAATTTTGCATCTTTTGACTTGGAAAAACGCACGATCGACGCTTCTTTTAATGTTGAATATGGATTAACAGAAAGTGTGTTGATGATATAATATCATCGACTTCAGCGGCGTATCGCGTATCTATTACCGAGATCGTGCTGTTGAATTTTTCACTTTCTGTCATGACACCGCTAATCCTGAATTGAGCTTCCAACTGCATAAACCATAACGCAGGTTTATCAGGATTGAAACTAAGCGCCTTAAATGCAGTCGACCTGAGAACATCCTTAAAGTCGTTGGAGTCGTCGGATTTGGGCACTTTAACTATTATGGGCTAACTACACCGGAATGCGCAATGCACTATTAATGGTAAGGAGGAAAAAAGATACAAAGTATCTACACTGCATGCAGATACATCGGAACATGGATATGTCTATGACTACCGACTGCGTGGAACCTGTTGTGTTGAAGATATCGACGTAAGTTTTGGAAAGATCCCAGTATAGTTATACTGGATGAAATCGTTCGAAAAAACACGTCCCACGCTTTCGGTAGGCATAAGACATATCCATGTACCCATGTATTTTATCTGGTGGCAGTGTAGATACTCGTCATAAATTCTGCTTTGCTTTGTCCTGTCCGCTTGGGCTCCTTTCACTCGCGGGATAGTTTCGTTTTCGTTTGCATCGCTATGCTTTTCCATCGTAATACACAAGTACTGAATATCATCGGCTGGGGACCGACCGTCCACAAAGTCGAATAGATTGTCTTCCAACCGTATAATTTCTTTCAATCGGTTGCAAACAACTCGCTCGTAGGTCTTCCATGTGTGAGATGTTGACTTAGATTAGATTAGTTTAGGTGGAGGGTGGTTGGCCCGAAGGGCTACCAAGCACTACGAACTGAAGGTCTATTGTGCTACACTCTAGTGTCTCTGCAGACTAGGGATTAATTGTCGAGACCAATCATTCCAGCGAATCTGTTCAGCTGCTCGGATTTTAGTGAGGCGATCTTTCCGCTTTAGGAAATGCGTTAGCAAAGCATTTCAAGCGGCGGAGTTGAAATGCGTCACAGGCAAAAAGAATGTGCTGAGATGTTTCATCCTCACCCCCACAGAAGCGACAGTTTGGGTAAGAGACGATCCTCATTCTATACAGATGATCTCTCAAGGTAGAATTACCTGTAAGGAGCCAGCAGATTATTTTCACCAAGTTTCTGCGTAATCTTAAGAACTCAATGGTACGATTGCGCGAGTGACCAGAACAGTTTGGCCTGTCTGAGATCAGGGGTACTGTCCCAGTGCGCAATTGCTACTGAGTGCTCCCACTTCCTGATGTGGCGTCATACACTACACAAAGGGATTCCACATAGTATGGCGATATTAACTTGATTGCCCTATAGTTGTTGAGCTTGCGCGAGCCACCCTTGTTCTTATAGAACGGGAGAAGGAAACTTTTCCTAGAAGCGTCAGGCATCGGTTGCCCTCTCTGAGTTTTGTTGAGAACAGTCAGCCATCTAAGCCTGACAATACTCGTATTCATTTCCAGCCAAAATTAGACGGGTATTTTGTCCGGTCCGACTGCCTTTCCGCGTTTCATCTGTATCATTGCCTTTATCACATCTTTCACTGAAAAATCAGCGATATCACTGGTGTTTGGCTCCACAGCACAGAAGAGAGAGAATAAAAGAAAATGAAAAAGAGCGAGAGAAATGAAACAATTCGGCACAAGGGGGTGGAAGTAGGAAGGGAAATGTGAGTTTGATATCTCATGTGTTAGCTATGGGTATGGACCGGGCGGGTGTTCCGGAGAAGAGAGAAAAATTGAAATGTTATTGTTCACAAAGGAGAAGTATGAGGGGGGGATGTGAGTTTGACATCTCATGTGCGACTATATTGACCGATATGGCCTGCACGGGTGTTGCGGAGTGGAGGACGTGTGTTTCTCTATTTACTTTTTCCTAGTTCGCATGGGGTGGAATTACGTCCCCGAATTTAGTGCACAATATATGCTGATGTAATCTCCTTCTACATATCACTGTGCTCCACATCATGAAAAGCTTCTCAATGAGATTCTTCTTTCAAAAGTTCGTCATAGTACCCACGCATCCTGCTACAAATTGCTCAATAATTAACATAAAAATTACTTCAGATCCATTTTTAGGCGTTGATCAATACAATTGGCCGTCGTATTAAGTGAAATGTCGACTATGGTTTGGCATTAATTTTCCGTTCCAGATGTAATCTTATGTTATAAATTCAAATGTTTTCAAATATGTGCCCGGCATGCTTGTACCTTAAAAGCGGCTGGCCACCAAAAATGCCAACTTATTTCCAAACACATAAATACCCGAAAACATAATCTCTTCCCTATCTCGGTGCAAAGGTGTGCTATGCTGTTGTGGCGCTTCGGTCGCCAATATCACCGCCACTATTGTAAGTTTCAGGTCCACATAAGGATGCAGAATTCAACGTAACTACGTAACAACTACTAAGGTATGTTGCTTGGATTTTTGCCAATTCCATCCAGGTGATTTAGAATGGGTTTACATAATCCATGACACCATCTCGTGGTTACCGCTCTCAAATCGATTGCCATCCAACATTCCCATACTCTATTATTTTCCAATTTTAGTGCGCCAGGATATACCTATATTGTCAATGGGATTGTGGAAGTCGAAAGTCATCCCATACAGGAGATAACATCAATATTTAATCGAAAATAGTTGTGTATTATCTAATGTATGGGGATAGTTGAATGCAATACACCATTCAACATTCAGGTACGATATGAGCAAAGTGCTGTCGGAACTATGATGCAGTCCTGCCAAGCTAGGAAGCTATGACCATAGATAAAAGATACGTACTCGTACACGAGTGATGATAGTATAAAACTCGCATACGAGTACAATTGAAGATTGCTGTTAGCTGTGACTATTGCGGATGCTACTGCTATTCGGCAGGCCTTCTTTAGTTTCGATACTTGTTAGTCCAAGTACTTCCTCAGATGGCCGATTAAAGGATTGCATTTGCGGTGTATTATTCCCATTGGATGTGCAAGAGTTAGCAGCCAGGAATTCTACTCGGGAATTGGGAAAAGCTTTTGCCAGTTTTCGCATTTGAATGGGGACGGACAATCAAAATATTTGTACGAATCAGGCAAGGGATTTGAATAGGGCTTCATTCACATTTGAGAAGCATTTAAGCATTGGTGAAGGATTTTCTGTGATTTTGTTCATTTGGAATTTCCGTACCGAAATCTCAAGTGAAAACTTTCGCTAGGATGTGATGTGACGTGAACTAGAATTTCTGGGACAATGGGTCATTGAAATTCAAATTGTTTTCTATCCGAATTAATTTATTTAACGAAGTAGGTCTTACGCGGCATTTCGGAAAGTTTTGGAAAAATCGAGAATATGCATTCTGTCCATTTTATGATATGAAATTTAATTAAATTCCATTGTTTCACTAGTAAGCACTTTGAATAAAAATAGGCCGAACAATTTCATAAGCGGCTAAGCATACTCACTTGCTCACTTATTAGCTTCTGTCGAGTTTGGTTTATCCTTCATATACGACTTAGCCTTAACCTCTAGTGGGCATAGTGCGTCAATTACTCCTGCGTGCCATCGTACTCTGTTCTGGGCAATAGGGCGCAACTCCCCAAAAGACTTACCCAGCGCCCTACACTCCTTTGCCACAGTCGGACGCCATGTGATTTTAGGACTCCCTCTTGGTCGGCCTTGGTTGAAACTGGGGTTCCATTTCATGGTATGCAAAACAATGCATTTATCACTTTTCCGCAATGTATTGTATGACCTATCCACCGCCATTTTTGCCTGCGCATCAGTTCGTCGACTGGCATCTGCCCCGTACGCCGACTTAACTCATCATTTGGTATTGTTTCTGACCGGAAGATTCTTAGAATTCGACGAAGACATGAGTTGACAAAAACTTGCAGCTTTTTGGTAACTCTTACGGAAACTTTCCATGAACTGCTCCCAGACAAAACCACAGAGAGTACTAGGGAGCGAATTAGCCCCAGCTTGGTCTTGATGCTAAGATACTGCTTTTAGCCTGGTTGATACGACGAGCGATGTCCTGCTCCGTACCACCATTTTCGACACCAATGATACCCAAGTAGACGAAGTCGTCCACATTTTTTACAGGCTGCCCATTAATATTGATGGCAATATGTGTCGGATTTCTTTTTTTGCAATGGCGAGCTAAGAACCTTGGACTTGTTGATATTAATCTTTAGCCCAACCTTGCTTGCCTCCCTCCCGAGATCTACCGCCCTTACTGACAGATCCATGATTTTCTGGGAGAGTAGGCACATGTCGTCCGCATAGTCAAGATGTTGTAATGGAAGATATCAAAGTCCATTGAATTCCAGTCCGGGTAGGGTTGCATGCAACACATCGCCGATCACTATGAGGAATAGGATCGGTGAGAGGATGCACCCTTGCCGAACACCACTGCGAATCTCAAAGTCCCCCGACACCTTACCTTTATGCAGAACGCGACATTTCGCGCCGTCATAGGTTGCCTTAATAATAGCCACAAGCTTGTCAGGGATGCCTCTCCTGCGCAAGGCCGCCCATATAGAATCCCGGTTCACACTATCGAAAGCCTTTTCGAAATCGATGAAAAGCAAGTGAAGCGAAGAATCGTATTCAGCGCATTGTTCGATGATGATTCGCAAGGTGTTAATGTGATCGACACAGGAGAATCCGGATCGAAAGCCAGCCTGCTCTTCATCAATTGTGCTTTCTAAGTGGGCCTTTAGTCTTTCCAGGACGATTTTAGCTATTATCTTGGCAAAGGCAGGAAGCACACAAATGCCTCTCCAATTATTACAGTCTGTGAGACTACCCTTCTTTGGAAGTTTGATGATCAAACCTTCCTTCCACTCAGTGGGAAAGGTCTCTGTATTCCACGCTTTATCAACAAGTGGGTGCAGCAAATCGGCAGTTACGCTTGGCGCTGCTTGATAAAGTTCGGCAGGGATACCGTCGAGTCCGGCGGCCTTTCCTCGTTTTAGTGCAATTATTGCAGCGACTAATTCCTCTTTAGTTGGGGCAGTGGAGCGTATACGCACATTTTGATGGTTAACTAAATTATCTATATGAGGGGGAACTTCACCAGAGGTTACACGGTTCAAGGCCGCGGCGAAGTGTTCTTTCCACCGCCTCATTTGATCTTCTTCCAAGATAAGTAGCTTTCCATCACTATCCATCATACGGTGTTTAAGTTGTTACTTTTTGCGGCTTCTTCTGCTGACGCTAAAAGAGAATTCGCATAAACTATTTTATCGTGTCGGACACTACGCTGAACTTCTCGAGCTTTCTGACGCTAAGGAGTTCGATGCTGCTCCAATTGTCGTCTGATACTGCAACCAAATGAACTTTCGGTTCTTTTCTTTCAACAATCCGCTGCCATGAAGCGTCCGACATCCAGGGCTTATTCCGTCAATCCGCGTTTATACCAAGGATTGTATCTGAGCTATCAATGAACGCATTTTCTATGGCATCCCACTTTTCATTTTTATTTTTGCCCAAGATGGCCGTTATATTGTTGTAAGACAGCTGGATTTTCTAGTCGAGCGGTAGCACAATAGACTTCCGGGTCGCAGTGCTTGTTGGGTGAGATAGAAGGAAGAAACTGAAAATCCAACATTCAATTTAAACTCACAATCGCGCGTATATACCTATATTCACCAGAGACAGCTTCTTAAAACCTGAGGATTCCGAACATCATATAAAAATATTCAACCGAATCTGGTAAGCACTTCACATATATTAGACATGAATTGCGTAACTTGCAATGGCGTTATTGTGGAAAGGGGGGATGCGATTGATTGTACAACTTGCATGCAATCATATCACTTTTATTGCGGAGGATATTCGGAAACAACCTTTCGAAAAATGCCAAAGGACAGAAAGAAATCATGGGTCTGCCAAATCTGTCGTTGGGGACAAGAAAACCTTGGCAGGCACTTACAATCAAAACACTAGCGACGTCATCACAATAATGAATGATATCAAAACAAGCATTAAAACTGAATTGATCGAATTGAAAAATTCAATCAAGAGGGAATTGCAAGAGTGCCGGAAATCTCTAGACTACTGTTGCTCAAAAGTCGGCGATTTTAATGAAAAAATTACGCAATATAGTGCAAAAATTGATGACCCGACTAAAATATGTGAGAAGCTCTCACGAGAAAATAATGATTTGAAATGTCAAGTCAAAACATTAGAAACACATGTCAATAAAATGGAACAAAACCTTCTAGCAAACGAGCTGGAAATATCAGGCAAACCAGAAGCACAAAACGAAAACTTATCAGAGGTATTTACACGAATATCAAACGTCATGGAAATCGCTCAAACTACAATTCCCACAGCAATTACGCGACAAACTAATAACATCAGAGCTAACCACCCAAAAACCATCATCGTCAGATTCAGCACTACAACCGATCGCAATGTATGGCTAGAACAAACTAAGCAGAAGAGAACGACTCTTACTGCGGATGAAATTCACTTCACGGCAGCTTCCCCAACAATAGAGTGAACATAAATTTTCACCTAACTAAGGCGTTCAAAGCACTTTTGTATAAAAGCAAAGCCTTTGCACGAGAAAATAAATACAAATTCGTATGGATCAAAAATGAAAATGTATTCATACGGAAAGCTGAGAATACAAAAATACACAAAATTTTATGCGAATCGGATCTAGATATAAGCCACTTAATACATATAAATGTAGTGCAAATAGAAACGTATATACACATAAGTAACGTAATTTTGGTTTACTGAACATTAATGAATTTGATGAATTTTTAAATGAGCTCAGCTCAGATATACAAAATAACACAGTAATCTTAGATGATAGTGATAATAACAATTTCCCAAGTAATGAATTCTTATACAACAACTAGCTTCGCTCACAACTTGACACTAACCTTGAATATTTTTTTCATACATAATTAATTTGTTCTCCGCTTGCTCAACACCACGACGATAAGGCTGAACTTCAGCTAAATTAAAAGTAACTTCACTTTCAGTCGGGTACCTTTACATAGTTTCGGCGGTTCAAATTTCTAAGCAGAATTACAGGGACCCCGCCTAGGTGCGCTTAGGGAATTTAAAATATCAACCGGATAATGGGTAGCATCTTCTTGATCCATTACTCGGTTGATTGAGCTGTATTCAACACATTCCCCAGGAACGCATTTTAATATTTCTGCGTTTATCGCAGATGCCTGTTGTTTTTTAATACACAACATCAATTATTTAGGAGAATAACCTTCCCTTCTTCGTCCGGATACGTACCGTCACCAATTTTCAATAATAAATCTGAAAACTCTTGGGCATTTTGATTACTCCCAATTCGCGCTCGCATATTGGTTGACAAATGCATGGGTATGACAATGCGCCATAGATGTGAGCTTTTTAGACATGCCTTAATTTCATCAGCCCTCATCCCTCCGGGTTTTACTGGTAAAGTTTGCCTAAAGTCGCCACAGAGAAGTAATATAATACTGCCCATAGGCCGGTCGTTTTGTTTGATGTCACGTAAGGTTCTATCTATTGATTCAACCACTTTTCGATACGCCTTAGTGCACTCCTCCCATATTATTAAGAAACAATCGCGCAAAACCCTGGCTTCGTTACTGTTTATTGGCTGTGGTTTTTCTGCTATGCCAGTACAAATATTCATACAAAATTGCACTGGATAAGTTCTAGTGTAAGTTGAGTGAAGAAATTTTGATTGAAAAAGCAATTATAATATTGCCACATTTGCAAAAAAAAAACAGTCAATAATAGAATAATTTCATAGCAACGAACTTTTGCTCGTAGCAACTACAGTGAATTTTAGCAACAATCTTTCGTTCGTGGCAATTAGAACAATTTCATTTGTTTTTATATTTTTTTTTTACTCAGTGTCCTTCTTTGGCTCATGCACAACAACTTTGCTAAAGATCATCACATGATCAAATGCATAGTTTCCGATTCTATAAACGACATACAAACAAACATTCATTTTTATATATAGAGATAATAATCATCTTAAAATTATACATTTGAATATTAGAAGTATTGCTAAAAAATTTAATGAATTCTTGCTATTGACAGAATCAAATGAGAATATACTATGATTTTATCGTTCTCACCGAAACGTGGTTGCAACAAAACAATGAATGCTTTGAAATCCGAGGTTATAACAAATTAAAACAATATAAATTTTAATATCTTAGATATAAATATTAATGAAATTAACTCCAAGCAAATAGCGCTAAATTTAGATAATAATATATATTTACTCTCAACTATGTATCGATCGCCGAATAATACAGACAGTAATATTTTTTTTGAGGAATCTAGAGATACTTATTTTTGGAAAACAATAGGAACTACGAAAATCATATAATTGTTGGAGATATCAACATAGATATAATGCAGAAAATCAATGAACTAATAGGGAATAAATATCTAGACATACTTCATGAATATGGTTTTACACAGTACTTATATGGTTGTACCCGAAAATGTATCACCAGAGAGTCTTGATACAGCTCTAGGAAATGAATACAAAAACTTTAGAAATGAGTTCAAGGGTAATATGTAGAGCTAAAGATAACTACATATTATAAAAACCTACCTATTTCAAAACTGTGGAAGCAATTTAAGAAAGTTTTGGAAAGTACTTAATGACGCCACAGATTCAGAAAAGAAACAGTTTAATAGTAATATAATTCCACTAGATGGTCAGCTTATATTGCATTCGGAAAAGCTTCAAATTGCAGAAGAATTTAACAAGTTCTTTGTCAAGATCGGTCAGGATATACTAGAGAATCACAATCGAGAAAATGGTAATAATTCTGAGGAAACGGGTAGAACTTTCTTAGTAAATAGATCTAATTCTTTCTTTTTATATCCAGTAGATTTTGAAGAAATTTCAGATATAATCCGGAGCCTTAAAATAACTGCATCTCCTGATATTGACGGCATATAATTAAACATATTAAAAGAAAATGTAGACGTTATCTCTAGACCACTTACACATATAATAATTATTAATTAGTAACGTTAAAAATCATATTTTTTTAACCACAATTTTTTTATATTTTCAGGAATACAGCGAACAATGACGATGCCAACAAAGTTGCGGATATTTAAATGAATATCAAAAGAAAATTAAGATAAGTGTAAATGATAATGTTAATAATTAAGTTTGAAATTTTCCATTCTTTAAATTATAATTTAATCTAATTATGTATAAATACGCAAAAACGTATGAATATTTCATACAGTACAGTCGCGATAATATCAACACATGACAATTTCAACCCTCTTAAATTTCAAAACACTTTTTGCAATATTAACCACTCTATAATTTCAATTCAGAGCACATTTTCTATTGTAGTTTCATAATCAAAACTTCTATAATATTTCGAAATAAAATACCTCATTACCTTACATTTTTTTTCTCCATCCGATAATTTCAACAGTCGTCAAAGTTTTCAACTTGCTTGATTTTTATTAGTTGATATTATCGCGGCTGTGCTGTATGTTATTAATGTTCTGTTAACATTAAAGTAATTAGAAAAGAAATCGAGAAATTACAGCGTTTCTTTATTAAAAAGATATTCCGCCTGCCACAAAGTACGCCTAATTATATGCTACACCTTGAAACAGGACTCCCCCTCTATGTATATATGCAAACAGGCTGCACTTTGATTATATTTGGAAGATAAATTTTTGTTACGGTGAAAGGAGACTGCCTAAACGGATCCTGTTGGCTGCGAAGGAATGGGATGTGTCGTGGTGTCGAAACGTCCAACAACTAGCAAATGAGTTGGGATTGACGTTGAGCTGGAAACAAGGGCAGCTTATGAAAGGAACAATGAATGCCATCTGCGAAAATTTAGATTCCAGATACTGTCAAACCTTCGAAACAGCAGCACTAACTTCGACGAGTCGATCGATTTATCCTCTTTTAACCCACGACCAAGGACAGTTAGGCTATTTCTCTGACAACTTCCGACTGGAACTTATCTCTACAATCTTTAAAGCTCGAGGTGAACTTATTTGCTTAAATTCGATGCCATATAGAGCTTCAAACGGCGGTCTTTGTACGTTGTGCAATTGGAGGGTTCCAGAAGACATGTTCCATGTCCTAGCCCGATGCCCTATATACCGCGAAATCCGGCGCCTATACTATGCGCAAACTGAGTTCAATCTGGGCGAGCTGCTTAACATAGTAAATGGTCACGATTGGATAAAACTTTCAAAATTTTGTAACGATATAGTGAAGTATAGAAAAGAATTTGCTTAGATTTGATATGTCCTCTCGCACTTACTATTTGCTTTTTATCGAGACTTTGTATGTTTTAATCTTTGCTGATGCTGTTTCTTCTTTTTCCTTTTGCATTCATTCTTTAAAATTTTTGTTGCACAGTTGCTTCAGTTCTACTTTAATTTTTTTTTTTACTTTCTTTTAATATCATAAAGTCTATTGGAAATCAATTCTCACTGCTGACAGCTTCTAAAGCTATAGCTGCTATCATTTAAAATTTTTGTATAATAGTTGCAAGGATTTGAAAGAATAAAATGGTTTTTCTATTCTATTCTATTCTTAATTAGAAAAGTAAAAAAATAAAAAACATACAAAAAAAATAAAATAAATAAATAAATTTAATGTTTTTTTTTAAGAATGTATATAAATGAATATATAACATGTAATATGTATTTGAAATACACATAATGTTATTTTAATAAATTCTCACGATTTCTGTCAATGGTTATTTTAGCGTTATTACTTAACTTTTTCGTTAAATACGAATATTAAACTAACGTTGTGCCATCGTTACAAATGCACTATTTAGTTAATTCTGAACGTTATAATAGCGTAAAGTCAACGTTCAGTTTTAACTACAATAAATGGTTTTAAAATAACGGTTACAGAACGTTGTAGCTATTCATATCTATAACATAACTGTTAACTAATAACATTGTCGCAACGTAATGAAAACATCACAATGTAACGTTATCGTTACATTCTAACTGACGAAATCCGGTTAGGACAACGTAAATAAAACGTTTTTATCACGTTAATATTTAACGTTATAAAATCTAACCTTGGTTATGGGACGGTTATATAACCGTCCTGTAACTATATGTGCTACTTGGGAAGTGTATGCTTTAGTCAAGGTATATATCCAGTGAAACTGAAGGAAGTGGTAGTCATCCCAATTCATAAAGGCAGTGACACATCGAACTTGAATAACTATAGACCAATTGCCCTACTATCAAATGTAACTAAAATTTTTGAAAAATGCCTGAAGAAAAGTCTAATGGACTATTTGGAAAAAAACAGTATTCTATCGGATAGGCAATACGATTTTAGAAGCTCACGTAGTTCAGAAGACGCAATATATCAGGTAACAAAAACAATTGTTGGGAACATTGATAAATATAGAAAATGCATAGGTATATTTTTAGATTTTCGAAAGGTGTTCGTCTTGCGTGGAAGTATTTATCGGGAATGAGAAAGACCGAACTTTATTCAAAGAAGGTTACAAGCGAAGTGGGAGCAATTGTGAGAGATATGATGACAGAAGGTATATTACAATGTGTGTGTCTCTAGGCATATACAATTCCAACACCCCAACTTGCTTAATTATAACAATCATTAATTCAAAATGCAATCCAAAATACAATGATGATTCAAATTAATAGTTAATTCATTACTTTACTTCAAAATGATTTTATGATGAAGCATATATTATGCCCATATTAGAGACACAAAATAACAACTTTCTTGCGCTAACGCCTTTCGTCAAACAATCGGCAACATTAAGTTCGGTGGATACATATTTACTACTACTACTCAAGTGCCCTAACCCCTTGTGGGGCATAGCGCGTCAACTGTTCCATGTGGCCCAGTTGACGTTTCGTTGGCATAAACTGGTTTCGGAGAATGCAGTTGCCAGCATGCACCTCCTCCACATCCATGGCCACGAACATCGTCGTGGACGGGATCGGAGCGTTCCGTTCAAAACCAGGTCCCTTACGAAGTGAAACCGAATGCTGATATGCTTGGTGTTCGGTCGGTATGCATCCTCCTTTGCAATATCCAACGCCCCTTGATTGTCGCCATGTAAACACACGGTTCCGACTGTTTCAAACTGGCTTAAAAATTTAACAAACCAAGACGTTTCCTGTGCTGCAGAACTCATGGCCATATATTCGGTTTCTGCCGTCGAGAGTGCCACTGTCGTCTGCCTTTTACAACTCCAGGAAACAGCTCCACCAGATAGCGTGAATACCCATCCAGAGCATGATCGCCGGGTGTCGACATCGGATGCCCAGTCTGCATCTACATATCCGCTTAACGTTTCTGTCCGATCTGAAAAACGATATTTAATTTTGTTATTGATAGTACCCTGGAGGTAGCGAAATATCCGTTTGAGAGCTGTCCAATGTTGCGTAGAGTGTGTAGTATTGAATCGGCTCACATTTTTGACTGCGAGTGCTAAGTCTGGACGAGTCCCCTGGACAAGATATAGCAGGCAACTGCCTCCTGATAGGGCACATCAGTTAGAACATCTTCCTTATTCGATGTTGATAGTTTATCTGTCGAATCGGTTGGAGTTGATACAGCCTTGCACTTGCTCATACCGAACCGAACAAGAATCTCCTTGGCATATGATGACTGCCCAATACAAATGCCATCGTCTTCGTACCGTATCGTCAAACCAAAACATGTTTTTGCACGTCCCATATACTTCATGTGAAATTTATCCGATAATAATAATATCAATTTATCACTAAAGTGTCGCGGGTCTGAGCGCACTTCCAAAATATAAGGAAGTCGTCTACATAAATAGCGATAATCAAGTTGACGTTCTCCGTGTAGTAGACGCACGGATCCAACTTTGATTTGGAGAGGCCGAACGATTTCAAAGCGACATCTAGACACCTATTCCACTGGCGTCCACTCTGCTTCAACCTATACATCGCTTTCTTTAATTTGCATACGCGATCAGTATCGTCCTGAAATCCTTCGGGTTGGTGAATATATATGTCCTCTTCAAGTGTGCCTTGTAGAAACGCAGTTATGGCATCCATCTGGTCTATGTTCAGACGACGTTGCGCTGCTATTGCAATAAGCAGTCGAACCGAAGTGTAGCGAACGACGGGTGAATACGTCTCGGTGTAGTCCAAGCCGTATTTTTGAGCGCAACCTTTGGCTACCAATCGCACCTTGTGACGTATTATCGTGCCGTTGTCTGCTCTTTTCGTTCTGAATACCCATTTCGTTTTGATGGCTTGTCTACCAGGTGGTAGCTCGACAAGATCCCACGTCTCATTTACGCGTAACGATTTCATCTCATCGGCCATCGCGTCTCTCCACTGCGTTGCATTATGACCACTTAAAGCCGCCTCCCGAGTCGGTGGATCTCCTGCTTCATGTGCACATGCCAAATATGATGATGGATCAAAACGGTCTACTGGGCGCCGGATTCGTTCTTCTCTCGTTTGATCGATGACTAGAGACGATTCTGCTTCCGGAATCTGCGCTACAAAATCAGGGTCACGAGTCACATCGTCGATTGTCGCATCATTCGTATCGTTGATTGCTGATTCTTCGTTGTCCTTCGAGTCATTAGCCCCAACTGGATTTTCATCTTCTTCCGAGTCGCTTGGAACATCAACACCGAAATTCGGGGTAGACTTCGTCACTTTGGGTAACATCATTCGAGGGCTTGGAATTCGATGTTGAAGAAAATCTACGTCACGGCCGATAATTATCTTCTCCCTTTTTGTATCGTAACAGCGTAATCCCTTTTGGGTGGCGGCGTATCCAACGAATAACATTTCGGACGCTTTGGCGTCCCATTTCCTGCGTAATGGCTTAGGAACATGGACCATCACACGATTTCCGAAAGCTTTTAGGCTGCGTAAGTCTGGTCGCTGTCCAGTCCACACTTCTTCCGGGGTTTTGCCCACAGTTCGATTGACCGACCGATTAACCAGATACGCCGCATGGCTGATCGCCTCTGCCCAAAATTTCTTCTCGAGTTCCGCATCGGCCAGCATACATTTTGCGCGTTCTCTTAGCGTTCGGTTCATACGCTCGGCAATGCCATTTTGCTCGGGCGTATATGGGACGGTTGTCTCGTGGATAACTCCGGACGTTTTACAGATATTCGTCATAGCCGCGTTCACAAACTCTGTTCCATTGTCTGTACGGATGCGTTTTATTTTGCGTGTTGTTTGGCTCTCAGCTGTTGATTTGAATGTACGGAATATCTCAGGAACAGCGCTCTGAACCGGAAGATTTTATATCAGTATTAGTTGTACTGAATGGCTTTCGAGAGGACGTTCCTATGGCACAACTAGCACATCTTTCCAAAGACACTTTCGATCCGCTAAATTCCAATCCATCGCTGGGATCTCAGCTTGCACATACCGCCGTAACTAAGATGTCCCAGCCGTCGATGCCAATACACAACGTATCTGCTTTACCTGGATCTTGTAAATACCACCGTACGTCTCCGCTTTTGCAAGCAATTCGTTGTTTACATTATACACGTAGCAACCACCGGCATCGAATTTGACAGCGTTTTTGTTTCTGAGCAACTCGCTAACTGAGAGAAGATTCGTGCCTAAGCCTGGAACACACAAAACATTGTGCACGGAAATGTCAACTCCATCAATGCTTAAGTATGCAGTACCACTGCCGATTACTTTTAGTCGTTCATTGTTTGCGACTGATATATCTGGATGCGTTGTTATTCGAAAGTCAACGAGAATGTCTTGACACGGTGTCATATGCCGAGAGGTTCCACTGTCAATGAACCAGTCGGTTGTTTTTGTTGCACTCGTCGTTGCACTAAACGCATTGGCAAACGGATTTCGCGCTGTCGGAACAAGATTGAGCAACGAAGACTTAACCTTCTCCGTCGTGATATCTGCGCCACTTGCTGTCAGACCCATAATGAACGGCTGATATCCCGGGCCAAGTTTTCCGAGCAACAACAAGGCAACGACTCGGTCCGCGATGGTAACTTTCGCTGCAGTGCACCTTTTCCATGCCTCCATTGTTCGTCCAATGTAGTCATCCATCGATGGACACTCAGCCAGCTTTATTCCAGTGAGATCCATTACTGCAGAGACCTCTCTGTCGATTCCGGACTCGCTGAAAGACGTTTGGAGCAATTTCCATACGGCCAATGGACTACTTGTGTCGCTGAAATGGTTCGCCACGTTGGATTCTGTCGCTAAGACCAGCCATCCCATAGCTTCCTCGAGCTTGCCAAGGTCCGTCTCAGTATCTTCTTTGGCGATACATTTTGCCAATTTTCGAGTCCGAAGGAACGCTAGCATCGAACGCCGCCACTCGCTGTAGTTTTCTCGGCCTTTCAACTTCTCGAACTGGATGTCTCTCGGCATTGTGCAAGGCGACGACCCGAATTTTCCGAAAACAAAATCCGCACAAATCATCTATCCAATCTAATCCATAAAAAAATAATAATAATAAAAAATAATAATTAAGATTATATTGCGAAAACCAAATTTGTATCCAACATCACAACATTACAAGGAATTAGAGGTTCAAACAATACCAACTTTAAACAAATTTAAACAATTAAAGTACATCTATAATCATCAGAAATATTAGGAATCTCAACGAGAAGACGGAATCGTAGGTTATTACAAGAACCAAGATACTCAACATCAGTTGCATCCAATCATACATCTTATTCTGCTCCAAAATTGTATAACTACAATATTTACCAGAATGTATGTCTAGTCAACTAAATACAAGAAGTTTTTTTAAGAACTTTAAAGAATTATCTATTCCAATTTGAATGAAATATATGATTTAATTAGAACGGTTTATGGAAATATAATTAACTATGACCAGAGTATGGTTAAATTACTTTTCGAAAAGTAATAATTATTTAAAATTTAATTACTGTTGTAAATCGAATTTAATAAATACTAATTAATTACTTTTCGTTATTTATGAAAAGTAATTAAATACTTTTGGTTTAATTACTCAAAAATTTTGATTTAATAAATACTAATTAATTAAAATACTTTGCGTTTTTTTGTGAAAAGTAATTAAATACTTTGGCTTTAATTACTCCGAATTTTTTTTTAATAAATACTAATTAATTACTTTGCGTGTTTTGTGAAAAGTAATTAAATACTTTGAGTTTAATTACTCCAAAATTTTTTTTAATAAATACTAATTAATTACTTTGCGTTTTTTGGGAAAAGTAATTAAATAGTTTCACTATTAATTCATCTTTTTTCTAATAATTATTTTTTAAATTAAATTTAATTACTTTTTGAATATTGGGAAAACTATCTTGCAGTTTTTCGGCAGTCAATAAACAGGCAAAACCTTACTATTGAGCCAAGTTTGTTTTACAACTGACTACCGGCCGAGCGGTCATATGATACCCATCTTGTCTAGATATCCCTTCACTGCGAAGAATGTCCTTTTTTCTTCACCAAAGGACTCAGAATGCCTAATACAGTCGCCTTAACATCCCCAGTCATACGATACCCATCTAGTCAAGATATCACTTCATTCCCAAAAATTTTGTAAAAAAAAAATTATTAACTTAAACACAGTCCTTTGTTCTACTCTGTTCTGTTCTGTGTATTCGGAAATTCGTATTCTTCTATGCATTCATACTTCTTGACCTTGAATTCATTAATATGTATGTATACCATCCCAGTATTGTGCTTCATGCAAGTAAAAACACTACAGAAACTGAAAGATTAAACGGAAAACTGGCTAACGTAACGGTAGTTTAGCAGCCGAACTTCAAATCGGCTGTCGCCGTGTACCCCACTCTTCAAACATAGCATCAAAAGTACTTCATGATGGCTGTAAAAACGAAAGCCAACGGCCGACCCGCGCCGTCTCGTACGTCACCTTGCGTTTACGCCAACTTGAATTCATTGAGCCCAACTATAATGGTAATATGACGGCTTAAGATTCCTCATTCTATTTGATTGTTATTGCTCAATGCTCATGATGGTCTCAAAACTTAATGCATCCTTTTTGTGGCAACTATAAAAGTCTAAAAATAAATATTAAACAGTCTAATAGCAAACAATAATAACTATAGGTAAACTGAATGAGAAACCTTAAGCCGTCGTGTAACCATTGTAGTTAAGACCTCATTCATTTGCAAGCAGAGCTCTGTTTTCTTGCGCATGCGCAGATGTTCAAGGTGAACTGAATTTGGCAACAGATCTCAAATCGTATGGTGACTACTTGGACCGGGCGAGCTTTCCGGAGTAGATGGCTTGTGCCTCCGTTTATTTTTAACAACTCGTTAGCGGTAGAATTACGTGAAAGAAACGTAATTATTTTATTATAATTGAATTATAATTACATTTTCTGTAAAAGTAATTATTACTTTTGAATTATAACTACTTTTTCTGGAAAAGTAATAATTACTTTTGAATTATAATTACTTTTTCAGAAAAAGTAATAATTACTTTTGAATTATAATTACTTTTTATGAAAAAGTAATAATTACTTTCGAATAATAATTACTTTTTCCGAAAAAGTAATTATTACTTTGAATTATAATTACTTTTTCTTAAAAAGTAATAATTACTTTCGAATTACAATTACTTTTTCTTGAAAAGTAATTATTACTTTTGAATTACAATTACTCTTACTGAAAAAAGTAATAAATAGTATTTAATAATTTTTTAGAAATAATTTAATTAGTAAATAATAAATATTTTTAATTAAATAATTTCAATACTCTGACTATAACTATAATTAACATCTAGTGCTCGCTGCGCTCGCGTTGTTCGCTTCGCTCACAACTTGACACTCACCTTGAATATTTTTTTTCATACATAATTAATTTGTTCACCGCTTGCTCAACACCACGACGATAAGGCTGAACTTCAGCTACAATAAATTAAAAGTAACTTCACTTTCAGTCGGGTACCTTTATTTAGTTTCGGCGGTTCAAATTTCTAAGCAGAATTACAGGGACCCCCCCTAGGTGCGCTTAGGGAATTTAAAATATCAACCGGATAATGGGTAGCATCTTCTTGATCCATTACTCGGTTGATTGAGCTGTATTCAACACATTCCCCAGGAACGCATTTTAATATTTCTGCGTTTATCGCAGATGCCTGTCGTTTTTTAATACACAACATCAATTATTTAGGAGAATAACCTTCCCTTCTTCGTCCGGATACGTACCGTCACCAATTTTCAATAATAAATCTGAAAACTCTTGGGCATTTTGATTACTCCCAATTCGCGCCCGTATATTGGTTGACAAATGCATGGGTATGACAATGCGCCATAGATGTGAGCTTTTTAGACATGCCTTAATTTCATCAGCCCTCATCCCTCCGGGTTTTACTGGTAAAGTTTGCCTAAAGTCGCCACAGAGAAGTAATATAATACTGCCCATAGGCCGGTCGTTTTGTTTGATGTCACGTAAGGTTCTATCTATTGATTCAACCACTTTCCGATACGCCTTAGTGCACTCCTCCCATATTATTAAGAAACAATCGCGCAAAACCCTGGCTTTGTTACTGTTTATTGGCTGTGGTTTTTCTGCTATACCAGTGCAAATATTCATACAAAATTGCACTGGATAAGTTCTAGTGTAAGTTGAGTGAAGAAATTTTGATTGAAAAAGCAATTATAATATTGCCACATTTGCAAAAAAAAAACACAGTCAATAATAGAATAATTTCATAGCAACGAACTTTTGCTCGTAGCAACTACAGTGAATTCATAGCAACAATCTTTCGCTCGTGGCAATTAGAACAATTTCATTTGTTTTTAAATTTTTTTTTTACTCAGTGATTTTCTTTGGGTCATGCACAACAACTTTGCTAAAGATCATCACATGATCAAATGCATAGTTTACGATTCTATAAAGGACATACAAACAAACATTCGTTTTTATATACAGAGACAAATATAAACCAATAAATATAATATGTATATAATGTGTATGTAGTAACTTGAATCAGACCGATAAAATAAGATAAATATGCCACACCACGAGCATTGCTTTTTGTGGGATAGCCAAGTATTAAAAAAATTGTCTACATTAAGAATTAAAATTAGTATATAATTTATAATATGTAATATTTAATTGTATCTAATTATTTTTTTTGGCAATAAATTTAATTGAATTGAAATAGTACCACCTATAAAGAGACTGTGAAAGTTGCAGAACTCTACAAGTCTTTCACCGCTGTCGTTACAATCACCAAGACAGTGTCTCCCCATCACATGTCTGAGCCCATAGCTATCAGCGCCAACTTTCGCATTCAAATCACCCATAACCATTATAATGTCACTTTTAGGTGTTCTTTGAACGGCGTTTAGTTCTTCGTAGAAGGAGTCTTTCGCCAAGAGATTGTCGGGTTCAGTTGGAGCATAACATTGTATTATTGAGATGTTCCTCATTTTGGTCCGGAGCCAGGCTGTCATGATTGGGTCGGAGACCAGATCCCAGGATAAGAGACAGTTTCGTGCGGCTCTGGTTAAAAGGAGCCCCACACCTGACTCACGACCACTACCGGCAGCTCCACCGCTGTACAACATTAAAGTGCTACCCGTTGGAGAGATAAGTTCTCCGACTTATCTCACTAACTCCTAAGATGTATGATTAATTTATACCTCAGAAATTCATTCTCTAATTGAAGAAATCTTGCATTCTGGGGACCATCTGATCCAGGAGAGTACGCACTTTCCGGAATTTAATCTTTGTCATTGTACGATAGTCAAAAGTCGTAACCGTTGAGTCAGTCCTTATCCGAGGCGTAGTTGACGTCTCGTTAGCATATAAAGATTTCGGATAATGCAAGTTGCTGGCATACACATCCTGTCCTTTGATTGACGGTTTTAGCGAAAGGCCCTCAAAGCGAAAGGCAGTGGTATTATTTTTACACCCCACGCCACAGGGAGAAGGTTTGCCTCAACCAAATCATCGCACCGCCATCACCGGTGAGTTGACATTGGTTAGCAATGGTCAGTGACCACTGACGTTCCAGGGGACGCCCACGCGGAGGACTATGGGATAGGCATTTTTAGCAAAAACAATCAGCAAAAAATTATGTTTCCTGCCTGGGTGTATGTGTCGTTAGTTCGTATGACAAGTTTCAACTGGTTCTCTCAATTAGTTTGTTTGCACGAATTTTTCCAGTAAACGTCTTACGTTTTCGTTGAAATGGAGAAACTTGAATATCGTGCGGTCATAAAATTCTTCGTTTTGAATGGATTAACCCCTAAGGAAATTCATCCGAAGTTAACAAAAGTTTACGGGGCTTGCTCCTTCGGTGTCAACCGTTAAAAAATGGGCAGTTGAATTTAAACGTGGTCTCACGTCCCTCGAAGACGACCCACGTAAAGGACGGCCAAAAACCGCAACCACACTGGAAACCATCGAAAAAGTGCATGATATCGTGTTGGACGATAGGCGACTGAAAGTGAGTGATATTGCTGAGGCTGTGGGGATATCGGAAGAAAAGGTGTGGAACATCTTGCATAAAGAATTAGAGATGCGACAGCTCTGCGCAAGATGGGTGCCGCATTTGCTGAATTCCGATCAAAAGCAAATGCGCAAACGATTTTCGCAGCTATCTTTACACCGATTCAATCGGGATCCAACCGATTTTGTGCGGCAATTTGTAACCATGGCTCCACCAGACACGCCAGAAACGAAACAGCATTCGAAGCAGTGGGTGGAAGCCGGTGGTTCAGTGCCAAAGAAAGCGAAGTCGATCGCATCTGCGAGAAAGGTCATGGCCAGCGTGTTTTGGGAGGTGAAAGGGTTCCTGTTAGTTGACTACCTTGAAAAAAGCAGAACAATAACAGGCGAATATTACTCCAAATTTCTTGACCAACTGGATGGACGCGAGAAGAGGCCTGGCTTGAAGAAGAAAAAAATCATCTTTCACCAGGACATCGCATCTGTACACAAGTGTGCGTTGGCGATGAGAAAACTGCAGGATATGGGGTACGATTTAAACGACCATCCCCCCTACTCTCCTAATTTGGCACCCTCAGACTTCCATCTGTTCGCAAACTTCAATAAATATGTTTCTGTGAAGCGCTTTGCAACCAATGAAGGAGTTGTGAGGGCAGTAGATGAATATTTTCTCAGCCTTCCAGACTCTCACTTCCCTGCAAGGAATACTGATGTTTCAGAAACGCTGGGCCAAGTGTGTTGAAATCAAGGGAGATTATGTAGAAAAATAAAATAATTTTTTAACTGAAAATCGCAGTCTTTCATTGTCTGGCCGAGAACTTTTTACCTTACCCTCTTATGTCTTTATTAAGAAGTATTATATACATGGTAGTAATAAGAATAAAGTGGAATGGGTCATGCGAGTCAACGTCAAAAATGACTCCAACTTGCTCTCCACTACCACACAAAAATAATCAGCTTAAAGCCAATCCTTACTGATTTTTTTGTGTGGTTTGACTCAGGAGAAAATGTTTGATACTCTTCTCTCTTCTGGCCGCTTTTATTTTGCTTGGACTTCGCAAGTCAAGCCTGCCTTTTTTTGCTGAAAAATAATCGACAAAGGTGTTGTCGGAATTGTTAATTTTAATTTTCTGCCCCCTCTTGCGGACAGGTTGACCATAGAGGCCAGAATGTCCTTTAGCCTTTGGTTCGCCCAAGTCCCTCTTCCTACCTAAAAAAGTTCACTTCGCCGCGCCAAAGGGTTAAATGCTTTAACCAGCATTCGTTTGCATTCCTCCTTTCAAATCGACTCACCCGACAATCATATTGCACATGGTCCCAAAAAGGTCCCTGTCGCCTCTCCAAAGGGTTTCACCACCACTCCTGTGCACTTCTCTTTCAACTCGAATGATGCAACAACCAAAATGCCTATGTTCCGCTTCATGTACAAAAGGTCCATTTCGCCCCGCCAAAGGGTTCAAAAGCTTACACCGACATTCTTGTGCACTCTCCCTTTCACTTCGGATTACGCGGCACCCATATTGCTCATATTCCGCTTTATGTCCAAAAAGATCCTTTTCGTCTCACCAAAAGGTTAAAATGCTTTCAATACTTCACTCCTGTGAACTTCTCCTTTCACCTCGAATCACTCGACATTCATATCGCTCGTATCATGCTTCATTTGCAAAAAAGTCAATTTCGCCACGCCAAAGGGCTAAAATGCTTTTACCGACATCATGTGCACTCCTCCTTTCACCTCTATTTAGGCGACATATTGCCCATATTCCACCAACTTCGCCGAATTGCAATCGACCCGTGTGCGGTGTAAAAGGCGGTGCTAGTCGTGTGAGAATACAGACGACCAGAGTTCGAATTGCAGGCGTGCCGGATATCAGACGACCCTTCTGCCGAGGCACTTACCTATAGTGTTGCACGCGGCAAAATAATCAAAACTGAGTGTTCCGCGACTTCAGAAAGACTGAGAACCATGAGTCTACACAATACCCCGCATTCATGTCGTGCATCCCTTGCAACTAAACTTACTTTGCTATTTCAAATTCTTTTTCGCACCGATCCTCTGTGCATATATTCAATGTAATGTCTCATCCGGCGGAACCTCTAATAACATGTCTAATGACAGTGCGAATGGAGTTCATTTTCCAATGTTATTAAATTCCTTCTGGCATACATGGTACAAACCTATCTTCCAGTGTAACCACTAAGCCAAATGGATCGACCTTGCACTTAGAGGAATCTCTTGTAGAGTGAGCAACTGCAACGAATGGTACGAGCAAGTGCCTAAAGGACGAGAATTGTATCAATTTGGTGGAATAGTCCATTATTGCGTGTCCCAGGATGCATGGTGGCGCTATTAACATGGTTCCAACAGTTTCACAATGCCATTTCGAAAGTGACGTTTCGTGTTACCATCTGCCGAAATTTCAAGTGGGAGCCGGGTATTTAATGAAAATGAAACTTGACACGAAATCGGCTTGGCTTGGCGTGAATGTGCAAGCAGCAAGGACACTCGAAGCTGAAATGCTTTCTAGTTGTGTATCTTGCACTCACTTGACATCGAGACTTATACACAGGCAGTACTAGGGTTGGAAGAATAGATGATCGAATATTCGATTGTTCGAACAATGTCCGCGGTTAATCGATTAACCGTCACCGAAATCGAGCTGTTGATTAATCGTGTTAACAGAACAAATCCGCAATTAATCGATGTAACCTCTTCACAGGCAAATAGGTAGGTAGATGGGGTGCTGTGACAAATCACAGCTCACATAGACCTCAAATAAGCGCTTTCTAGCTCTAACATGTCTGTGAAGAAGTAGAATCCAAGTAACGACCTCCTTCTACCTGCCAAAGCCGGACAGGAGCTTAAAAGGTGGAAGCTACTTTCTTCAATAAACAATTTCCACTTTTCCAAGATTTTTTATTGGATGTTTATTACTTGAAGTTTCGGCGATGTTTCGCTACTCTTGTAGCATTTTCAAGCCTACAATGTACAATTTTCATGGTTATTATACAACTAATTAATTATGGCTTAGAATTAAGTCGCCTGCTATGTTTTTATCTTATAAATACATTTAAAATCAAAAAAACGAAGACTAAACAAAGCTGTTTTCGTTACGAGCTAGTATTATTACTATTGTGATGATTTGTGTTTTTGGTTATGTCATTATTTCTTGTCAAAAATCCATTGTCAGTTTAAGACTGTTATAATGTTATACTATTATTCGTTATTCGGGGGGCAAAGGTCTTTTCCACAGTCCTCCGCGTGGGCGCCCCCTGGTAACGGCAGTGTATCAAATCGCTGACGGCCAATGTCTTAGCGATAAGACAGTTTGGAAAAGGCAGATAGCTGTAGCCTGAATGGCTGACGAACACCTAAGCGTCTCAAGTTTAGTACGATGGAATGACTTGCGTAGTTGGACCTGCAACATAGTTGTGTGAGCTCCATCACGTTTATTAAACCATATGAAGCAGCTATCTTCGAGGCCATCCCCTGAATGGGGTTAAGCGACGTGCTGACAACTCGTCCTTGCAAAAACCACTCCATGTCAAGAAACCTGGAACAAAAGCCTCGGATTGGACGGATCAACAACGACAACCTCGCAAACAACTAAAGAATTATTCTTTCGGATCCTGGAATGTACGCTCCCTGAACAAACGGGGGCCGAGAAGGCCCTCCTTCAACAGGTCGAAAAGTACAAACTGAGCATTACTGCAGTCCAGGAAACAAATTGGCTTGGCAGCGAGATTAATGACAAGAAATCGCACACAATTTTTACAAGTGGCAAACCATCGGGCCGCAAGGTGTTGGAGTAGCATTTATAGTGAACAATCACCTCAAACCGCATATTACTGACTTCAAACCCATAAATCAACGGCAGTGTGCGATTCGCATCAAGACTCGATTCTTCAATCTCTGGCTCATCAATGTGCACGCCCCCGCTGAAGTTAAAGAAGACGCAGTAAAAGACGAGTTCTACGCTCGCCTTGAAACTCTCTTCGACTCACTTCCAACAAACGTCGTCAAATTGCTGCTGGGAGACTTTAACGCGAAAGTCGGAAATGAAAGTTGGCACCGGGGCACCACTGGAGGCCACAGTCTCCATGAAGAATGTAAGGACAACGGCCAGCGACTTATCGACTTCGCCTGCAGCAGGAATCTAGTCGTAATCTCTACGTGTTTCCCGCATCGACGCATTCACAAGCAGACCTGGAAGTCTCCAGACGCACATACTGTTAACAAATTGATCACGTGCTTATTTGCAGGAGATGGGCGCTAGTGTGATAGATGTCCGCTCCTATCGAGGAGCAAACTGCGACTCAGATCATCACTTGGTGAAGACGTCTTACAGATGTAGAATTTCCTCAGTGCACCAATCGAGAATCAGCCCTTCCAAAATCTTTGCGGTTGATAATCTTCTGAGTGATGCTACAGCGGTGGCGTATACCACCGCCCTTGAGGAAAGACTATCACCTATGCAACATCAGCAACACAGGCGTCCATGGGTTCTGCGAAGAACTCAAGGGCACCATCAAGGATGTCGCAGAGAAAGTCGTGGGATATAAAGCCCGGCGAGCGCGAAATGACTGGTTCGACGAAGAATTGAAAAATTCACTTGACGCGAAAAACGAGGCCTACAGACAATGGATTCAACGAGTAACCAGAGCCAGAAGAGAAAAATATGACGAGCTACGGCGAATATCGAATAGAATAATTAGACGTAAGAAACGTAAATACTTTGACGAGCAGTTGCTGAACATAAACGAACACTTAGCTAATAGGAACACCAGACAAGCGTACAAACTAGTAAATACAATTAAGAACGGCTACCAACCCAGGACTAGCCTTTGTAAGGACAAAGATGGAAACATCATCAGCGACACCGATGGCATTAACAAATGGGCCTCTTATTTTGAAGAGCTTCTAAGCCGACCATCTAACATCCCCACACAGGAAGCTCTCGACGATATTGTTGATCTAGGCCCACCCATTCAACCCCCGACAGTAGAGGAAGTTGATCTCGCGTTGCGGTCACCGAAACGAAATAAAGCGCCGGGCGCTGACGAGATTCCAGCTGAACTGCTAAAATTCGGTGGAACGAGTCTAGGTGATGCCATACATCAATTACTCCTGCGAGTATGGGAGAACGAGGAGATCCCAGACAATTGGCGCAGAAGCATCATCTGTCCAATTCATAAAAAGGGAGATAAACTGCGATGTGAGAATTACAGGGGCATCCCACTAGTTTGTACGTCCTATAAAATTTTGACGAAAATTCTGGAAAATAGAATAAAACCGTACGCAGAACGAGTCATTGGCGAATATCAAAGCGGTTTCAGACCCGGTCGCTCCACAACCGATTAGCTCTTCCCAGTCAAACTGATACTCCAGAGGTGCTGGGAATACAACGTAAACGTATACCAAATCTTTGTCGACTTCAAGCAGGCATACGACAGTATCGATCGTGGAGTACTGTACAACATCATGCTGCAATTTAGTATACCGGCCAAATTAGTGCGACTGACTAAGATGACGATGACCAACTCCGTCTCACAAGTCCAGAATAGACTTACTGATCTATTTGAAACACGCACTGGTTTGAAACAGGGCGATGGACTTGCACCGACGCTCTTCAAAATAGCACTGGAATACGTTATTCGGGCCATGAATATGGACAACAGCAAGACGCTACTCATCAAGTTGACACAATTAGCAGCGTACGCCGACGACATCAACATCATGTCCCGAAGACTGGCTGACGCAGAAGAACTTCTGCATACGCTCGATACCGCTGGAAGGAAGGAAGGAAGGAAGTTGGATTACGTATTAACGAGGGTAAAACTAAAATAATGATGCAATCGGTGACAAGGACACCTGCACAACCGAGCATCAATGTGGGGGACCTCAACACCGAGTTCGTGAACAACTTCATTTACCTGGGTTGCAACTTGTCAAGGGACGCCAACGAAACTGGCGAAATCAAGCGACGGATACAGTTAGCTAATAAGACTTTTTTCTCGGTTCTCCCCATAATGAAATCGAAGCATGTGCACAGAAACACGAAGCTCGGCGTGTACAAAACCTTTATACGACCAGTGCTATGCTATGGCTGCGAAGCATGGACCCTAACTCAAGCCTCCGAAAACATGCTAGACACTTTTGAACATAAGGTTCTACGGCGAATTTTCGGGGCTGTTTGCGATCGAGATGGATGGCGCATCCGGTACAACCATGAGTTGTATGAAATGTATGATGAGCTGCAAGTTTCGAAAATCGCCAAACTATAACGACTTCAATGGGCAGGGCATGTACAAAGAACGGACGATGATCGCATGCCTAAGAGAGTAATGAATGCAGAACGAGTCGATGGAGCGAGACTGCGAGGACGACCGAGATCTAGTTGGGAGAGCTCAGTTGGTGTGGACGCCGCGCAGCTGCTGGGCTCCCAAAATTGGAGGACGCGGTCACGTGACCGAGATAATTGGAGGACAATGATCCAGGCGGCCAAGGCCCGACGTCGGGCTGTCGCGCCACCATGATGATGAGTGTATATTTGGTTTATCTGTGTGTTCCATAAATGAGTATTAGTTAATTTTAGTCTACGGTATATATTTTATATGTAATTATTTATGGTATTATATTTCATGTATTGTGGATGGTGTGATCTAAAGTTAGTAATATTAGTTGCTGCTATTTGTTTCTTGATCATGTTGTTAATATTGTCTCTTTTTAGTGTTACGTCTAAAAAATTAATTGTGTTATTATGTTCTTCTTCGATAGTAAATTTTATATTCTAATTTACTCTTATATTATTAAGATCTGCTGTTATGCACTCTACTTTATCCCTTTTTTTATAGCTAGTATGTCATCTATGCAAATTTTTGATATGTAATATGTCTTGCCTATATTTATTATATTGTGTTTAATGTTTGTTGCATGAATATATCAGCCGCAATCACACTATGATTTCCACCCATGGTTAATCTTTTATTTTTATACATGTTATCCGAATAAGCATTGGTGGAGGTATCCACGCTCAACGGTTGTCAGAAAGTGGTAGTTGCGTCTGCCTACTTCCCATCTGACAATGTTGAGATTCCACCACTCGAGGTCCAGCAGCTCGTTGACTTCTTTCGACGTACAAACCGGCATTATGTGATCGGTTGCGATGCAAACGCACACCACACGGTGTGGGGTAGCAGCGACATCAACGATAGAGGTAAGCGCCTTCTTGACTATCTTATGTGTAAACATGTGAATGTCCTGAACAGGGGGTGCGAACCCACCTTTGTCAATGCGGCAAGGGCAGAGGCGCGACTAGCCTTTGTAAGGACAAGGATGGAAACATCATCAGCGACACCGATGGCATTAACAAACGATGGGCCTCTTATTTTGAAGAGCTTCTAAACTGACCATCTAACATCCCCACACAGGAAGCTCTCGACGATATTGTTGATCTAGGCCCACCCATTCAACCCCCGACAGTAGAGGAAGTTGATCTCGCGTTGCGGTCACCGAAACGAAATAAAGCGCCGGGCGCTGACGAGATTCCAGCTGAACTGCTAAAATTCGGTGGAACGAGTCTAGGTGATGCCATACATCAATTACTCCTGCGAGTATGGGAGGACGAGGAGATCCCAGACAATTGGCGAAGAAGCATCATCTGTCCAATTCATAAAAAGGGAGATAAACTGCGATGTGAGAATTACAGGGGCATCTCACTAGTTTGTACGTCCTATAAAATTTTGACGAAAATTCTGGAAAATAGAATAAAACCGTACGCAGAACGAGCCATTGGCGAATATTAAAGCGGTTTCAGACCCGGTCGCTCCACAACCGATTAGCTCTTCTCAGTCAAACTGATACTCCAGAGGTGCTGGGAATACAACGTAAACGAATACCAAATCTTTGTCGACTTCAAGCAGGCATACGACAGTATCGATCGTGGAGTACTGTACAACATCATGCTGCAATTTAGTATACCGGCCAAATTAGTGCGACTGACTAAGATGACGATGACCAACTCCGTCTCACAAGTCAGGATACATAATAGACTTACTGATCTATTTGAAACACGCACTGGTTTGAAACAGGGCGATGGACTTGCACCGACGCTCTTCAACCTAGCACTGGAATACGTTATTCGGGCCATGAATATGGACAACAGCAAGACGCTACTCATCAAGTTGACACAATTAGCAGCGTACGACGACGACATCAACATCATGTCCCGAAGACTGGCTGACGCAGAAGAACTTCTGCATACGCTCGATACAGCTGCAAAGGAAGTTGGATTACGTATTAACGAGGGTAAAACTAAAATAATGATGCAATTGGTGACAAGGACACCTGCACAACCGAGCATCAATGTGGGGGACCTCAACACCGAGTTCGTGAACAACTTCATTTACCTGGGTTGCAACTTGTCAAGGACGCCAACGAAACTGGCGAAATCAAGCGACGGATACAGTTAGCTAATAAGACTTTTTTCTCGGTTCTCCCCATAATGAAATCGAAGCATGTGCACAGAAACACGAAGCTCGGCGTGTACAAAACCATTATACGACCAGTGCTATGCTATGGTTGCGAAGCATGGACCCTAACTCAAGCCTCCGAAAACATGCTAGACACTTTTGAACATAAGGTTCTACGGCGAATTTTCGGGGCTGTTTGCGATCGAGATGGATGGCGCATCCGGTACAACCATGAGTTGTATGAAATGTATGATGAGCTGCAAGTCTCGAAAATCGCTAAACTATAACGACTTCAATGGGCAGGGCATGTACAAAGAACGGACGATGATCGCATGCCTAAGAGAGTAATGAATGCAGAACGAGTCGATGGAGCGAGACTGCGAGGACGACCGAGATCTAGTTGGGAGAGCTCAGTAGGTGTGGACGCCGCGCAGCTGCTGGGCTCCCAAAATTGGAGGACGCGGTCACGTGACCGAGATAATTGGAGGACAATGATCCAGGCGGCCAAGGCCCGACGTCGGGCTGTCGCGCCACCATGATGATGAGTGTATATTTGGTTTATCTGTGTGTTCCATAAATTAGTATTAGTTAATTTTAGTCTACGGTATATATATGTAATTATTTATGGTATTATATTTCATGTATTGTGGATGGTGTGATCTAAAGTTAGTAATATTAGTTGCTGCTATTTGTTTCTTCTACTAAAATGGGTTGATCATGTTGTTAATATTATCTCTTTTTAGTGTTACATCTAAAAAATTAATTGTGTTATTATGTTCTTCTTCGATAGTAAATTTTATATTCTAATTTACTCTTATATTATTAAGATCTGCTGTTATGCACTCTACTTTATCCCTTTTTTTATAGCTAGTATGTCATCTATGCAAATTTTTATATGTAATATGTCTTGCCTATATTTATTATATTGTGTTCAATGTTTGTTGCATGAATATATCAGCCGCAATCACACTATGATTTCCACCCATGGTTAATCTTTTATTTTTATACATGTTATCCGAATAAGCATTGGTGGAGGTATCCACGCTCAACGGTTGTCAGAAAGTGGTAGTTGCGTCTGCCTACTTCCCATCTGACAATGTTGAGATTCCACCACTCGAGGTCCAGCAGCTCGTTGACTTCTGTCGACGTACAAACTGGCATTATGTGATCGGTTGCGATGCAAACGCACACCACACGGTGTGGGGTAGCAGCGACATCAACGATAGAGGTAAGCGCCTTCTTGACTATTTTATGTGTAAACATGTGAATGTCCTGAACAGGGGGTGCAAACCTACCTTTGTCACTGCGGCAAGGGCAGAGGTACTCGACATTACCCTTGCTAGCGGTTTCTTCTCCAGGTTCATTGCGAACTGGCACGTGTCGGACGAAGTGTCTCTTTCAGATCATAGACACATCAGATTTGACATCCTAGGACAATCTGACATTCGCTCGGATACTTTTTGTCCAAGGAAAACTAACTGGATTAAATTCCGTGAACTAGTTAGCTCCAAAGCGGAACTACTGGTCAGCCCCATAAGCACTACAGGGGAAATTGAGATTGCAGCTGAGGAGCTCAATGAAATTTTAACTTCCTCCTACAGAGATAGTACCTTTTCACGTTCGGTGGAGTCGGCGCGTAAAGTACCCTGGTGGAACGAGGAATTGGCCCGCAAGCGAGCTAAAGTTAGGAGGATGTTCAACAAAGCCAAGCGCTTCAATAGGTGGGATGAGTACAGAACTGCTCTCACCGAGTACAACAAACTCTTTAGGCATTCCAATCGAGAATGCTGGAAAAGACATTGTGAGAGCATTCAGTCGCTACCGGAAGCGGCGCGCCTTCACAAAGCCCTTTCCAAAGACTTAGCAAACGGGGTCGGCCTTCTATTGAGACCAGACGGTTCGTATACTGAAGGTCCAGAAGAAACATTAAAGTTGCTTCTTCAGACCCATTTCCCAGGGTCCGTACTGTATGATGGTGACCCCTGCCCAACTGCGAGGCCCCAACGGGTTCCCGTAAGCCGGGCTCGCAGTTTATCGGGGGTCATCTTTGACATGGACAGAGTAAAATGGGCGATAGAATCCTTTGAGCCATTTAAAGCTCCCGGAGTAGACGGCATTTTCCCCGCTCTGTTACAAAACAGCTTGGAGATCAAAATAACTCCGCTAATCGAACTTTTTAGGGCAAGTTACACCCTAGGGTACATACCACAACCTTGGAGGAAAGTTAATGTGGTCTTCATACCCAAAGCGGGGAATAAGCCGGAACATATGCCCAAATCCTATAGACCGATTAGCCTTACTTCCTTCTTCCTTAAAACCATGGAAAAGTTGCTTGATTTGCATATCAAGCACAAGATGGAACTGTCGAGCCCCCTACATCGTATGCAATTCGCGTACACGAAGGGTAAGTCAACAGTAAGCGCCTTGCATAGCCTTGTCAGTACAATCGAAAAGTCCCTCAGTGAAAAGGAAATCGCGTTGTGCGCGTTTCTTGACATTGAGGGGGCTTTCGATAATACCGGCTACGAGTGCATTTCCAGAGCACTGGAACTCAGGGACATCCCGCCCGCTACCATTGCATGGATAGATGCCATGCTCCGGGGACGGGATTTTCACTCAACTCTAGGCAGTACATCCATTTGCGTGAATGCCGTAAAGGGTTGTCCACAAGGTGGCGTTCTGTCACCCCTTTTGTGGTCGCTTGTCGTGGACGAGCTGATTTCCATGCTTAATGAGCGCGGTTATCTTACTATCGGATACGCGGATGATTTAACTATCATAGTCAGGGGCAAGTTCGAATCTACCATCACTGAGGTGATGAGGTCGGCCATTGACATAGTTCTACACTGGTGTGTGGCTGTGGGCTTACGTGTAAACCCACAGAAAACTGTCGTTGTGCTGTTCACACGAAAACGAAACATAACATTGGATCCAATTTCGTTAGGCGGCACGACCTTAGATTATTCCACTGAAGTTAAATGTCTCGGGGTAACTCTAGACTCGAAACTCACCTGGAATACTCACATAGATAATGTACTTGGCAAAGCCACACGCACAATGTGGGCTTGCAGAAGTTTCTTTGGACGGACATCTTCTGTCTTACTGAAGTGCAATAAGCCTGCCTTGGCATCACTGGAGCTATGCGCACTTGTCCTACGCCAGCCCTGGAGGCGATTATTAGACTTACTCCGTTGCATATATTCATTCAAGAATCAGCAGCTCTAAATGCTCTCAGACTTCGTTTAACTTCCGACGTGCGTAGTGAAGAAAGCGGTCACATGAGCATTCTGAATCAAATTCCTGACGTGCAGATCTGCTTGAGATCAGATCACATGATCACGGAGGTTTGCTTCAGCCCTCATCCCTAACCGCTCTGAATGGGTAAATGGCACACCCTGTCCAGACCCTAGATGTATCAAGTGGTTCACCGATGGGTCTAAAACGGAACAGGGTGTTGGTGCAGGTGTCTTTGGACCCAACACCAGGATTTCGATCGCAATGGGAGTCTCGCCCAGCGTTTTTCAAGCTGAGATCCACGCCATTGAGGTCTGCGCCAGGGTAATCTTGGAAACTGGACTTCGCGGCGCTCACATTGCAATCTGCTCAGACAGCCAAGCAGCTATAAAAGCGCTCTCCTCCCCGAGGAGGAGGCAAGCAAGGTTGGGCTAAAGATTAATACCAACAAGACCAAGGTTCTTAGCCCGCCGTTGCGAAAAAGAAATCCGACACCTATTGCCATCAATATTAATGGGCAGCCTGTGGAGAAGGTGGACAACTTCGTCTACCTGGGTAGCATTGTTGCCGAAAATGGTGGTACGGAGCAGGACATCGCTCGTCGTATCAACCAGGCTAAACGCGCATACGGCATGCTGTCCAAAATCTGGCAGGGCAGTTATCTCAGCATTAAAACCAAGCTGGGCCTGTTTCGCTCCCTGGTACTATCAGTGCTTTTGTATGGGAGTAGTACATGGAAAGTTTCCGTAGGAGTTACCAGAAAGCTGCAAGTTTTCGTCAACTCATGTCTTCGTCGAATTTTAAGAATTTTCTGGCCCGAAACAATATCAAATGAAGAGCTAAGTCGGCGTACGGGTCAGATGCCAATCGACGAATTGATACGCAGGCGAAAATGGCAGTGGATAGGTCACACATTGCGGAAGAGTGATAACTGCATTGCTATGCATGCCATGAAATGGAACCCCATTTCCAACCAAGGCCGACCAAGAGGGGGTCCTCGAATCACATGGCGTCGATCTGTGGCAAAGGAGTGTCAGGTACTGGGTAAGTCTTTTGGGGAGTTGCGCTCCATTGCCCAGAACAGAGTACGATGGCGCGCAGGAGTAGTTGACGCGCTATGCCCCGCTAGGGGCTAAGGCAAAGTAGTAGTAGTGTTACAATCTCCTTCAACTGTTGGCAACCAAAAACCGAGTCTTCTTGTATTGGGTGCCAGGCCACCAGGGCATTGAGGGGAACGAGGCTGCGGATGAACTTGCTAGACAAGGATCATCCAGTCGTTTTCATGGACCTGAGCCTTACTGTGGCTTTGGACTGGCCTCGGCTAAACTGCGGATCACAGATTGGTTTGCACGATTGCGTCAACAGTACTGGAATAACCTTCCAGGGCTTCGTCAATCAAAGAAGCTGATAATGCCCTTCAGTCACAAGGGTACTACTCAAATGAGTAGAACCCACCTAAGACTCCTAGTGGGGTACTTATCTGGCCATCACCTGGTCAGATATCACCTGAACAAGATGGGTCTGTCAACCGAGACTGAATGCCGTCTTTGTCTGGAAGACGTGGAAACGACCAAGCACATCTTGTGCGAATGTCCCGCCATCGCGCGTTTTAGGATGTAACTCCTCGGGCAGGCTACTATCAGCACTGCAGAATTCAGGTTGATTCCTGCTAAAGACTTACTGCCCTTTATAAGAAGGGTGGACGGTCTTTTGGATTAATGAGCTACGGCACAATAGATCTTTATGGTCGCAGTGCCTTCCTGCTGGAAAAGTAGCTCGTATTTTTATATCTATCTATCCGAATAAATAAAATATACATTTTCTAAACATAATTTAGTCATATTTATAATTTAATAGAAATGAAGAACGCGAGCTCCACACTATTTATGATTTTAAAAATTATTGAAAACACACACGAGTCGTGTTGCTGATGATGGGCGGAAGGCTGCCCGAAATGCATACAAAGATTTCGACTCGAAATAAAAAGTTGCGAGTTCAAAGTAAATGGTGTTTTCAATAATTTTTAAAATCATAAATAATTTAGTCATTTTAATAAATTGTTCTTTAGGTATGTTAACAACATGATCAGCCCATTTTGGTATAAGAAACCGATAGCAGCAACTAATATTATTAACTTTAGATCACACCATCGACAATACATGAAATATAATAAAATAAATAACTGGCGCAACAGTCCAATTTGAACCACGGCCTCGAGATGAGTTAGCATCATCTCATTTTCTAGATCGTGACGGTTTTTGTGCAGAGGTATGTGAACAGCAACACGCTCAACCGAGTTATTGACCCCATAATGGGTACTCATTTAACAGCTGAGTGGGCTCATAGTCCGACACGTAAATCCCCGGAATCGAACCGGGGCCCAGTGCGTTGAAGGCGAACGTGCTAACCGTTGCGCCATCCGGACTACCTATACATACATGAAATATAATACCATAAATAATTATATACACCGTAGACTTAAATTAACTAATACTAATTTATAGAACAAACAGATAAACCAAATATACACTATATTACAGAATAATAATTGCCCATTAAAATTGATCAAAAAATTTGTAAGTAAAATGCACATGAAATTCAGAAAGAAGAACGAATTAATAATTGTAATAATAGTACAGCACATAAAGACATATCTGGGAGTAACATTAATGGTAATTCAGGGAATAGTACTAATATAAAAATATATAGTAGCTTATCATATATACCTGGTCTTTCGGAAAAAAAATACAAAAAAGTGAACAAAAATAATATTGTAAAATATATAAAATCCCATGTAAAGCATGTAAAGAGAACAACATAGATAAGGCCTATTATGGATCCACATCAAGACATTTAAAAACGAGACTAACTGAACACCAAAATAAAAATAGGATGATTATAAACCAGAATAGTCTATTAATTAAACACCACATGATAAACAAACATATTATGGACTTTAATAACACCTCAATAATTGACACAGATAATAATACTAAGAAAATTAGAACTAAAGAAGCGTTACACATAAATAAGAATTATGACAACTCATTGAATTTAAAATCAGAGTTATAGTAAAACACATCATTAATAGATATAATATACTATTTAATAATGTATAGTATAACGAATAATAGTATAACATTATAACAGTTTTAAACTGACAATTGATTCTTGACAATTAGAAGAAATAATGACATAACCAAAAACACAAATCATCACAATAGTAATAAGACTAGCTCGTAACGAAATCAGCTTTGTTTAGTCTTCGTTTTTTTATTTTAGATGTGTTTATAAGATAAAAACATAGCAGGTGACTTAATTCTAAGCAATAATTAATAAGTTGTATAATAACCATGAAAATTGTATATTGTAGGCTTGAAAATGCTACAAGATTAGCGAAACGTCGCCGAAACTTCAAGTAATTAACATCCAATAAAAAATCTTGGAAAAGTGGGAATTTATTGCTTATACTCGTACGTACAAACCAAGGATTAAAAAACAACGCATAACTTTCCTCTTCGTTCACATCCCCACAGCTCCTGCAAAAGTTAGTATTATAGGTAGTGTTGATTCGATACCCCCAGGGTATCGATACCAAGTACTTGCAAGTACTTCGGGTAAAATGTATCGATACCTACTTGGTATTGAATCAAAAGCATCGATACCTACTCGAATCGAATCGAATGAGTACTTTTTTAAATAAAAGTTACTACAGATGTGGTCTTCATACCCAAAGCGGGCAATAAGCCGGAACATTTGCCCAAATCCTATAGACCGATTAGCCTTACTTCCTTCTTCCTTAAAACCATGGAAAAGTTGCTTGATTTGCATATCAGGCACAAGATGGAACTGTCGAGCCCTCTACATCGTATGCAATTCGCGTACACGAAGGGTAAGTCAACAGTAACCGCCTTGCATAGCCTTGTCAGTACAATCGAAAAGTCCCTCAGTGAAAAGGAAATCGCGCTGTGCGCGTTTCTTGACATTGAGGGGGCTTTCGATAATATCGGCTACGAGTGCATTTCCAGAGCACTGGAACTCTGGGACATCCCGCCCGCTACCATTGCATGGATAGATGCCATGCTCCGGGGACGGGATATTCACTCAACTCTAGGCAGTACATCCATTTGCGTGAACTCCGTAAAGGGTTGTCCACAAGGTGGCGTTCTGTCACCCCTTTTGTGGTCCCTTGTCGTGGACGAGCTGATTTCCATGCTTAATGAGCGCGGTTATCTTACTATCGGATACGCGGATGATTTAACTATCATAGTCAGGGGCAAATTCGAATCTACCATCACTGAGGTGAAGAGGTCGGCCCTTGACATAGTTCTACACTGGTGTGTGGATGTGGGCTTACATGTAAACCCACAGAAAACTGTCGTTGTGCCGTTCACACGAAAACGAAACATAACATTGGATCCAATTTCGTTAGGCGGCACGACCTTAGATTATTCCACTGAAGTTAAATGTCTCGGGGTAACTCTAGACTCGAAACTCACCTGGAATACCCATATAGATAATGTACTTGGCAAAGCCACACGCACAATGTGGGCTTGCAGAAGTTTCTTTGGACGGACATGGGGGCTCACCCCAAAGATAATGGAGTGGTTATACACAATGCTGGTGCGGCCTATGGTGACCTACGCAGCGCTTGTGTGGTGGCCGAAAACTCAGCAATCTTCTGTCTTACTGAAGTGCAATAAGCTTCAACGTCTTGCCTGCCTTGGCATCACTGGAGCTATGCGCACTTGTCCTACGCCAGCCCTGGAGGCGATTATTGGACTTACTTCGTTGCATATATTCATTCAAGAATCAGCAGCTCTAAATGCTCTCAGACTTCGTTTAACTTCCGATGTGCGTAGTGAAGAAAGCGGTCACATGAGCATTCTGAATCAAATTCCTGATGTGCAGATCTGCTTGAGATCAGATTACATGATCACGGAGGTTTGCTTCGGCAGAAAATATTCAGCCTTCATCCCTAACCGCTCTGAATGGGTAAATGGCACACCCTGTCCAGACCCTAGATGTATCAAGTGGTTCACCGATGGGTCTAAAACAGAACAGGGTGTTGGTGCAGCTGTCTTTGGACCCAACACCAGGATTTCGATCGCAATGGGAGTCTCGCCCAGCGTTTTTCAAGCTGAGATCCACGCCATTGAGGTCTGCGCCAGGGTAATCTTGGAAACTGGACTTCGCGGCGCTCACATTGCTATCTACTCAGACAGCCAAGCAGCTATAAAAGCGCTCTCCTCATTTAAGGTCTCTTCAAAACTGGTGAAGGAGTGTTACAATCTCCTTCAACTGTTGGCAACCAAAAACCGAGTCTTCTTGTTTTGGGTGCCAGGCCACCAGGGCATTGAGGGGAACGAGGCTGCGGATGAACTTGCTAGACAAGGATCATCCAGTCGTTTTCATGGACCTGAGCCTTACTGTGGCTTTGGACTGGCCTCGGCCAAACTGCGGATCACAGATTGGTTTGCACGATTGCGTCAACAGTACTAGGATAACCTTCCAGGGCTTCGTCAATCAAAGGAGCTGATAATCCCCTTCAGTCACAAGGGTACTACTCATATGAGTAGAACCCACCTAAGACTCCTAGTGGGGTACTTATCTGGCCATCACCTAGTCAGATATCAACTGAACAAGATGGGTCTGTCAAGCGAGACTGAATGCCGTCTTTGTCTGGAAGACGTGGAAACGACCAAGCACATCTTGTGCGAATGTCCCGCCATCGCGCGTTTTAGGATGTCACTCCTCGGGCAGGCTACTATCAGCACTGCAGAATTCAGGTTGATTCCTGCTTAAGACTTACTGCCCTTTATTAGAAGGGTGGACGGTCTTTTGGATTAATGAGCTACGGCACAATAGATCTTTATGGTCGCAGTGCCTTCCTGCTAGGAAAGTAGCTCGAATTTTTATATCTATCTATCTATCTATCTATCTACTACAGATGAAACTGGAAGAGCTCAATATTCTTGTTTTTGTGTTCCTGAAGACTAAAAAAATGACCGAAAATGGATAAATGAAATGATGTGCGAACAAAAACCAGTCGTAACATAAGTGTCACCACACACCGTCGAACACGAACCTGGTAAAAATGTCCTCTGACACACACAGACACTTTACATAAACGTGAAGAAAACCGGACCACTTGTACCAGGATCGTGTTGGAGTTCGAGTTCGACAGTCTGTGGTGACACTAACATGCACAGCATAGAGCACATGTCGTTTTCGTTTCCAAATTCCAATGATAATGAGGAAGTGATAAGTGTAGAAAGGGAGTGAGTAAGAGACAAATATGTGTAACGTGTGTCAAACTGGTCAAACCGGTCAAGACATGTTCGTACCCATCATACAATGCAATGGATAGCGGCTGGATGATATGGAATATGGCAACGGTGTGGCGTAGCGCGTAGTCTCACTCAATCACTTATAATGAACAATGAGGAAGAATAGAGTAGGAGAAGCAGTAGAAACGTGATTTCTAGCTTGTAGGTAGTTTGATCCGATTCAAGTGCTTTGATTCGATCCATCAAGTACTTTAATTCGATACCTACTCAGTACTTCAGCTAAATATATCGATACCAGATGTACTTGGATCGGAAGCAAAAGTATCGATATCTTACTTGTATTTACTTGAATCTAATCAGCCCTAATTATAGGGAAGCCAAAGTCTCCTGGCTTGTTCCCCATTGAGACAATGCCCAGTGATAACACCCACAACCGAGCTAATATGCCTTCTGTTGAGCGATAGTAGGTTGTAAGACCGGGTAACGTCCAGTATGGGCCACAGCGATCGAGTTGCTATCAATCCATCTTGCATTGGCTTTGTTAATCGTCTCAGATTTGACAAACAGTTTGCAAGAAGCAATGGGCGATATCACCATATTCTTTGCGCTCCCCATGCAAACAACCCAGTCTGGCGAGCTCATCAACCTGATAGTTACCTCCAAAGCCAATGTGGCCAGGGACCTAGCACAGAAGAATGTTAAAATAGCTCCCCAATTCAGAGGAGGATGATCCACAATTACTCACAGTCCGCAGTAGATGTTATTAAGACTGATTTCGGCGATCTGATTGCAGTCTGGATGTCCGCATAGATGATAATGGCTCTACCAGCTATGACATGTCGTCCTAAAAAGATTAGAGCTTCCAAAATCGCCGTGATCTCCGACTGTAAAACAATACAGTGAGCTGGTACCACCGCCATCTTCACTCTCAGGCCAGAGTGTCAAAGCAATGACGTCATGACGAGCAGTGAGCCATATGTAAACAAAGTGAAGAGCGCGTGCAGTTGACCTCTTGAAATCTGGCGATTTTCGTGCGTAAAAGTGATTTTAGTGTGCCGATTTTAAGTGCAATTGAAAGTAGTGCTTGTCACTGATATTTGAAAGTGAAAAAACACAAGGTGCCGCGAACTCCCGACCAAAATGAACTGCTCGAAATTGCGCGAGACATGAGTGTGGTTATGAAAGTGCGACACGGAAAATTTCGCATTTTTCGTTAATTTTCCGCCAACTTGGCTAGTGTGAATGGTGCAGCACTACCATGGGACGAATCCTTGGGCCGGTGAGTTCAGCGGAAACTCCGGAAGTGCCCCAAAAAGTGAATTCAAACTGGTTGTAAAATGGCAACATTACTGGTGATTTCCGGCCTTTTCATCGGAATTCATAGGGTAAGTATAGGTTTTTTGTTGTGCTAAAATTTTAGTGGATTGATGCGCCCCAAAATATGGGTCTTGCATGCGTTGTTGACCAGCCAGACGAAAGTTTTACTGCAGCTGACAGGACTAGATGCCTGGCGGTGAAACTTTCGTCCGGTTCGTCAACATCGTCGTCAAAATCCGCATTTTGGGGCGCATCAATCCACTAAAATTTTAGCACAACAAAAAATGTATATCCGTACTTACCCTATGAATTCCGATGAAAACGCCGCAAATCACCTGTAATGTTGTCATTTGACAACCATTTTGAATTCACTTTTTGGGGCACTTCCGGGAGTTTCCGCTGAACTCACCGGCCCGAGGATTCGACCCAAGGTAGTGCTGCACCATTCACACTAGCCAAATTGCCGGAAAATTAACGAAAAATCCTAAATTTCCTGTGTCGCACTTTCCTAACCTCGCACTTTTCAATTTACAATACCATTTTACTCGATATTTCCCGGCATTTCACTTTTTTTTTTACTTTCACACAGCACTGATAACCACTTCTTTTATTTTCATTTAAAATCCCGACACTAAACTCACTTTTACGCACAAATATCGCGAAATTTTACCGGGCGACCGCGCGAGTTCACACTTGGTTGACTGCTTGTCATGTCGTTAGTGATTTGACAATCAGCTGACACTCCGGCCTGAGAGTAAAGATGGCAGTGCTGGTACACGGAAAGTTAGGGTTAGATTTAACCTGTCGCAGTGGTTAGCTACCCTTCCGTCTGTTTTGAATACGTCCGTATATTTGCCGATAGTCAGCAATTGGAAACCCGCCTTCCTTCCACTGATCCCGACTTGGGATCACGGTTGTGAAGTTCATGTCGAACCAATGTTTGGGAGTGGAATAATCAGTTTCTGAAGGAATATCTAAATTATTTAAAATCTATGAGTGGCCGAAGGCGGACGAGATCCGCAGTCCGGTTTCACGAAGGCGTATGGCAGTAATTGCAGCAGTTTTTTCGCCCATGATATCCAGAGGAGCTAGGTTGAGTAGCACCTCCAAGGCTTCAGATGGAGTTGAACTCAATGCTCCGCTAAAGAGAATGCAGGCTTGTCTTTGGATTTTACTAAGCAGGCTGCAATTGGCTGAAATATGAAGGGCTTTCCACTAAACCACAATACCATGAATAAGTATGGGGCGTACAACAGAAACGTAAAGCCAGTGCACAACATTTGGTTGCAGACCCCAGCTTCTACCTATGGCTCTCCTGCAGGAGTACGTAGCAATAGTAGCCTTTTTCACTCGTTCCTGGATATTGGGTTTCCAGCCTAACCTTTTGCCGAGAATGAGCCCAAGAAATTTTTTCTCGATGTCAATAAAAGGTTAACAAGTTCGCAGAGTGACTTGCTCACATGCAACCCAAAAAGCGCGTTGATGATAGATTCGGGTTTTACGTAGTGAAAAGCAATTTCAATGTCTAGGAACACGACCATGGTATATTCCTTGTAGCTAAGAGATTTCTCGATGTAGCTTACTAAAGAATGCAAAGCTGAATCCACCGATCTACCTTTGCAGTAGGCATATTGGGATGATTCCTTGATATTTCAGTTTTTTTTCTAATGAATAATTAATTACTTTTCCATTAGTATAAATAAAACGTTCCTGAAATGTTTGTTTTAAGATTTGACAAGTTGAAAGTCTGATTAATAATAAATATAACAAGCTCCACCCCATTTTTAGTGTTTTAGAATCCCCCTTTACATTCCAAATTTATTGTGTACTGTGTAATATAGAAAGTACATATCTCTGGGTGGGATCGCGGACGCAAAACTCTCAAAATAAGCTTTTTATGGCTTTTTATGAAAAAAGATCGGTTGACCGATACCAATCGAAAAACCGAACAAATTCCATCACTAGTCGAACATAGTCGAATAAGGGGGTCATCGATTAACGATTATCGATTAATCGAACAAAAGAAAAAAAAAAGGGTTTTCCAACCCTAGGCAGTACTATCCGAATAAGGAACATGATGGTTAGCTAAGTTGATTTGCAAACATACATACATACTTTGAAACTTTCCAACATACACTCTTACAATTAGAGCAGCGCACACAAATGAAGTAATTGTTCCCAAGTTGAAGAGGTTTACGAAGTGCATTTTGTTGCTACAACAAAATATAATTTTCCTCAAGTGGAGTCAGTGCCAGGAGATTTCCTCTAATATTAATTAAACCATGAACGCAATCCTTTATTCTAGGATTTAATGAAAATGGAATGGGGAATGTTGTGACAGATGTTTCTTCGACAAAAGGATATTTAGCTGACAAATGCATTGTTCAGAGTAAACGCAATTTCTATTATAAATTCCAGGAACAATTTTCTCTTCGGTATTTATTTGTTCAACAAACTGGCTTCCCCTAATGTTGCATCCTTAAACTGGGTTAAAAAAGATAAAAAAAAAAATCAACCGTAGTCCTGAAAAAAAAGAGGCCCACAGAATTCCCATCCCATGATGCAATCTTCATAAAACATTTTACGCTGTTATCGTATTGCTGTACAAAATGTCATAAATTTGAGATACCACATTGAATATAAAACAATGTAACACCTAAAAACGGAAAAAGATACAAAAACCTCAAAACACGAACACCACAACTTTCTAATCGAATTTAACGCCAATCTGTGTTAGGCTCAGGGCGATGAGAACAAACTGAGAAGGCGGAAAGGACTACGCCATTTGTGTCATATCTCGGAAATCAAGCGGGTCGGGCATTATGTCTGCCATCATCATTCTCGGCAGGCTTGAATCCTTCCAAACGTTTTATTGTATTTTGTTGACATTTCGTTCAATTCGGAATACATCTCCAACAGATCGTCCCATGCTTCAGTAGGTAGTATCATCTGATTTGTCTTGTTCTGAGCGTGTGTGTATCTAAAACGTTCCTTGAGGACATTTCGGAAAATACAGACATTGAATAGCATGTGGTGTTGTACTCGAACGTATTCAAACGTTTCTGTCAAAACTGTTGATAAAATTGATTCGTCTTTGTACTTTTCTTGTTTGAAGATGTTACACTTCTCCAAGTGCTAATGCAACATACATAACTTCCTATTTTTCTCTATTCCGCTTTTATTGTGCGGAGAAAATCTTCTTGTCTTTCCTCTATTTCGGTGCGATTATGGCGATTTTTATATTGGCACATTTGTATTTGATAAGTTTTTACCAAATAAAGAGCGCGCTTGCTTTTGAGTTTGGTATTATAACTTCCGTATTCGTTACTCGAAGTCGCGGTAAAAGCAATTTTTCTACTTCCCCTTCGATCTCTTTTTCTCGATCTATATTTTGTACAATATATTGTATTTTTAGACGGTCGATTATCCCATTATTTGCCGGAATTGCAATTTTTATACACGTGTTCTTTTTAGTCCTATTATATAAATATGGGTTTAATTTAGTGTATGCCATCTTGAATCTCTTACAGGACAGATAAGACGCGATTCTTCAAGTTTTGGCTCACCAGTGTGCACGCTCCCACTGAAGTTAAAGAATACGCATTAAAAGACGAGTTCTACGCCCGCCTTGAGACTCTCTTCGACTCACTTCCAGCAAAAGACGTCAAATTGCTGCAAGGGAGGCCTTAACGCGAAAATCGGAAATGAAAGTTGACACCGGGGGACCACTGGAGGCCACAGTCTCCATGAAAAATGTAACGACAACGGCCAGTGAATTATCGACTTCGCCTGCAGTAGGACGATGCATTCACTAGCAGACCTGGAAATCTCCAGACGGTACCGTCAACCAAATTGATCACGTCCTCATTTGCAAGAGATGGGCGTCTAGTGCCATAGACGACCGCTCCTGTCGAGGGGCAAAGTGCGACTCAGATCATCACTTGGTGAAGACGATCTACAGATCAAGAATTTCCTGCACCAGTCGACAGTTAACCCTCCCAAAATCTTTGCGCTTGATAAGCTTCTGAGTGATGCTACGGTGGCGTATACTACCGCCCCTGAGGAAAGACTACCACCTATGCTACACAACATCAGCAACACAGGCGTCCATGGGTTCTCGGAAGAGCCCAAGGGTGCCATCAAAGAGGTCGCAGAGAAAGTCGTGGGATATAAAGCCCGGCGAGCGCGAAATGACTGGTTCGACGAAGAATGGAAAAATTCAGTTGACGCGAAAAACGAGGCGTATAGAAAATGGATTCAACAAAGAACCAGAGCCAAAAGAGAAAAATATGACTAACTACAGCGAATTTCGAATAGAATAATTATACGTAAACGTATATACTTTAACGAGCAGTTGCTGAATACTAACAAAAACTTAGCTAATAGGAACACCAGACAACCGTACAAACTGATAAATGCAATTAGGAATGGCTATCAACCCAGGACTAGCCTCCTTCCAAGGATGGAAACATCTTCAGCGACACCGGTGGCATCAGCAAACGATGGGCCTCTTATTTTAAAGAGCTTCTAAACCTACCATGTAACATCCCCATACATGAAGCTCCCGACGATATTGGTGAGCTAGAGCTAGGCCCACCCATACGTGTTGGGGTCACTAAAACGAAATAAATTCCCGGGCGCTGACGAGATTCCAGCGGAACTGCTAAAATTCGGTGGAACGGGTCTAGTTAATGCCACACATCAATTACTCCTTCGAGTATGAGAGGATGAGGTGATCCCAGACGATTGGCGCAGTAGCATCATTTGTCCAATTCACAAAAAGGGCGATAAACTGCGATGTGAGAATTATAGGGGCATATCACTAGTTTGTACGTCCTATAAAATTTTGACGAAAAGTCTGGAAAATAGAATAAAACCGTACGCAGACCGAATCTGTAATGTGCGAGGTGTTCACCAGATGGTGTTTTGGGGACAGTGCCAAAAGGTTGCCGAAAGTGACCGTGAACGTGCGGCGGCGCTAGAAGCGAATGCTCTTCAACGAGCTGAGTGGGGGCTAATTCCAGCTCAGTTCGGGAGATGTGGGCAGGGTTTTCGCCCGCTCGTTGCCCCAGCCATTACAAGGATAGCATATATGTATATTATCATGTGCCTTGGGGGTAGACGAAACAACAAAGGATAAAGCTGGGTCCCACTGACCTAGAAAAACTAGTGAAAAAAAATGGTGGCAATGGCCGACGACCGGCTCATGCTACACGCTCCGGGCCCTGGTGTTGCGGACCCTTGGCCTCTTTACCCAATATATACAAGAAACCCAACCAATGAGGTCCGATGGCCGGCAAACATGTTGGGACCTCCCAAGGCGGAACAAGACATGAAGCCTTTACCTCATGTCATCATCAACCAGAAAGGGAGGATAATGGGGAGAAATTCCTCAAAGGAAAATGCCTTGTTTGTTGCAATTTACAGCATCATGTATATGTAAAATATGTTGCAGTACAAACTACTATAAATACTCAATAAGAAACAAAACTTGGGTATAAAAACCGAAACCAAATACAGAATAAAGTCATTGCTTGGAAAAAGTGAAAAAGAAACTGCATAGCATACATCATAAGAAAATAATTCAAATCAGATTTTATCAAAAAAAAATATGACTTCCGTTACTCACCTGTTGTCCGTAGTGGCCACATGGAGTCGGGAGCACTGAAAACTATTATAGATATCGTTAACTCGAGATAAATTACTATATTAAACTTAATGAAAGCAAAAGAAAGAAAAAGGAATGACAAAAAAAAATACTACGAAAATTGTAAACTATTGTACTTAAAAATTGTTACGAGCGGCAACACGAGCGTAATGAGTACAAACAACGTTGTCATCACATTCATTTGGAGACTTAATTAACGTCAACTTAGCTTCAGATCCCGACATATACGTGCCTTTACCACTCAATAGGCGGGTTTTTTTGCGTTACCGTGTATCAGTTTATTATCGGATCGTTCATATATTGCTACGGCGGACGTTTATAAACGCGGCGTACCTCTCTAACTTAACAAACATCATTCAAACGAGTTATGTATCAGTAACAGCTACAAGTGCAACTCTATTCAAATGGGTCGCGGGTTCGATCCCCAGCAAGTACTTACCTTTTTTTTCCTTTTTTTGTTCCATTGATATTTTTAGTAATCCTATTGAATATGTATTATGGGCCGACCGGTAGCGCAGTGTGCTGAGGCATCAGTCTCATGTTTGACTATCGGCGTTTCGAGTTCGAATCCCGTCCACGACGACGTTCGTGGCCATGGATGTGCAGGAGGTGCATGCTGGCAACTGCATTCTCCGAAATCAATTTATGCCAACGAAACATCAACTGGGCCACATGGAACAGTTGATGCGCTATGCCCTACAAGGGGGTTAGAGCAATTGAGTATGGGCCCATCAGAGCAAGACGTAATATTAGTTTAACAATGAATTTGGCTGAGTGACAGAAACACAAGCGTGCCAACAGCGACATATTACGTTCTACACGACACCAGAGCCATCTGTGTGTCATGCATGTGGAATTTATTGAGGGGTTATAGCGTGTAGGGCAGCCACCCAAATAAGCTATCCCAATGAATGTTGTTGGTGTATCGCGTGTGTTATTTTACCCTACACGCGATAAATTCCCAAAAAAACACGCCAAATTACACAGATAGCCAAGCATTTTAATATACATACGTCTCAGTAACGTAACTGTTGTGATCTTACGATCATAGTTCCACAACTTCACGGGGAACTGGTGCAACTCCTCCGAATGCGTCTCGATAAAAGTTAGGCCAAAGTGACGATGGTCGTGGCAACAAACTGACAGACATTTAACATGCTCTGAGTTGTCTTCGACAGGCAAGCCTGCCGTTATTAATAGCACTGGCACACTGCCACCATCATTATTACACTTACTGTCATTATGACGCATTTTCTATGAAGGTGCGACACACTGCAACAACCATCATTGCCTTGTGTCATTACCTTGACAACCGTTGTTGCTCCTTTCATCGCGACTTGTTATTGAAAAATTGAATTTGAATTTATGAAATGTCAACGAAAATATTAATGCCAATTACCATACAAAATGCAAAATAACAGCCAATTAGTTGTCAATTATGGTTGTACTACTTGTCAACAGATGGCTACTACCTTCATTGGAACTGAAAAGTATGGCTGTTTACTTTCATTATCAACCGTAATTATGATGGTTTCTCACTTTCATAATGAAAGTAAGCGTAATAATGATGGGCAGTGTGCCAATGCTATTATTCAGATACAAGAAGTTCGCCTCCAACCCTTCTAGTACATATGTCTAAGTTTGGTTATGATTTCTGATTCGAGATGTCACTTCGGCGGATGATGGGCGCTTACTTGAGGTCGGCGTTGACAGTTGCTCAGACTCACGGCAAATTGCACTCCATGCTGATAATTGCTGCGCAGAACTCGGAGTCTTTTATTGCAACCCGCAGCCTGTTCTAAATTAGTATCCACCGTCGTAGTTATTACGTATCACCAACAATAGTCTCCAACAAGAAACCCAAAATTCACAGACTAAACCCAGCCGATGACATTGGCGGGTGATTTTCTTCAAAACATGGGCGATCGCGATGGCCGGTAACAAGCAACTTCCTCTTTTGACGGCTGTCAACGCGCGTCACTCATCACTGAGCCAACATGAAGTTGACGCCAAGTGACGAGTGCGCGCGACGATTACTAAAAATGGCGTTCATTACAAATCATTGGCGAATATCAAGGTGGTTTCAGACCTGGTCGCTCCACAACCGATCAGCTTTTTACGGTCAAACTGATGCTTCAGAAGTGCTGGGAATACAACGTAGACGTATACCAAATCTTTGTCGACTTCAAGCAGCTATACGACAGTATCGATCGTGGCGTACTGTACAACGTCACCCTGCAATTTGGTATACCGGCCAAATTAGTGCGACTGACAAAGATGACGATGACCAACTATATCTCACAGTTCAGGATCCATAAAAGACTTGCTGACCTATTTGAAACACGCACGGGTCTGAAACAGTGCGATGGAGTGGCACCGACGCTCTTCAACCTAGCACTGGAATACGCTATTCGGGCTACAAATATGGACAACAGCAAGACGCTACTCATCAAGTTGACACAATTAGCAGCGTACGCCGACGACATCAACATAATGCTCGAAGATTAACCGACGCAGAAGAACTTCTGCATACGCTCGATACCGCTGCAAAAGAAGTTGGACTACGTACGAATGAGGGTAAGACTAAAATAACGATGCAATCGACGACAAGGACACCTGCACAACCGTACATCAATGTGGAAGACCTCAACATCGAGTTCGTGAACGACTTCATATACCAGTGTTGCAAATTGCCAAGCAACGCCAACGAAACTGACGAAATCAAGACACATTTGAACATAAGGCTGGAAGTTTCGAAAATCGTCAGACTACAACAACTTCAATGGGCAGGACATGTACAACGAATGGACGCTAATCGCATGCCAAAGAGAGTAATGAACGCAGAACGAGTCAACGGAGCGAGACTGCGAAGACGACGGAGAGATCGTTGAGAGAACTCAGTGTATGCGGTATGCGGACGCCGAGCAGCTACTTCTAAAATTGGAGGACGCGGTCATGTGACCGAGATAATTGGGGGACAATGATCCACAATGATGATGATGATTACCTTTCATTGTATGAGTAACATACTTGTTATTCGGCATTACCCCTTCGTGTACTGATGGAATCCAATACATATGCGACTAATAGACAGGCACTTTTAATTCTTATGGAGTACCGCTTCTTGTTGACAATCTTTATTCTTTGACATTGCTATGCTACAGATGTCGATGCGCCCATGTCACACGCCAATTGGCATATTTCCCCCAGTGCCATTAAGAATTCCTGATTTTGGCTTCTGCTACTTTCTACAGGAGATACGAGTATTTCCTTGCGATAAAGTAGGAATTATCGATATATGCCGACGACATGTTCAATGCTTTTAATACACGATTTCTGTCTACTCACTTAAAGGGCAAACACTGTTTGAAATATAAGGTCGGCCATAAACGTTTTATATGCCGTCGAAATGTCAACTGAGCCACATTTAACTGTTGAGGCTCTATGCCCTACAAGGTGTTAGGGCAATTGAGAGAGAGAGAGAGAGAGAAGAACGTTCCGATGTAACGGAGAGGTATATCTCTGCGGTATCTTGTGTAGGGCTGGACGTTCAGGTACATGTATGGTATAACTGCATACGTGCTAATACACACACGCTCCGGCATACCTAAACAGTTCACATGTGAAGGTATACCTTTCCGGGGCTGTCTTTTAAGTTTTGCATACAGGAACAACGAGGTTGTCACGAATCAAATGTCACTACTAAATATTAACCTGCATCTTTAGTTAAAACCAAAGTGTTAGTGTGATACGTATAGTGTTACAGCTACAGCGAATTATCAAAATCGTCGAGTTATCCGAATAATGGAATATAACCCAGCAATTTTTCGCACAGTAATTTTCTTACAACGTTCGAAGACAATTATCTCAAAAAGAATGCGTCGCCGAGTTGGTTTCTGTTTTCGCCTATGAAGCACCATACCAGTCGACTATTTCTCGTTGGTATGCAGAATTCAAACATGGACGGGTGAGTCTTATCGATGATCCAAGGGGAGGTGCACCAAAAACGGCAGTCACCCAAGAAAACGTCGATGCTGTGCGCATGCTCATCACAGAAGATCCACATGTGACAATCGTGAGATTGAGGCATCATTGGTGATTTCAAAGACCCCAATTCAAAAAATTTTGTAGGAAGAATTGTGTTTAAAAAAGAAAGAATCGTTCCATTGGAAACCGCATCTATTGATCGAAGAACAGAAAGCAGCTCGGGTCAATTGGTGCCAAAAAACTCAAGACCGCTACGACACAGGAAACTCTAACAACGTTTTCTGAGAAAAGATCGTGGTAGGCACTAGAAACAAAAAATTTCTTCAAAAAATGATTTCTTTGAAAATTATTGATTTTTAATAAGGTATATCTCATAAATTGTTAGAAATTCGGCAAATTTAAGTATCTATTTTATAGTAAATTTAGTAAGCTTTCATTTTTGCATAGAACATATTTCTCTAGAGTCCACCGTTTCCGAGATATAATCGAAAAACCCAAAAATGGGACCTTCCCCCACCCCTTCCACCGTTAGCTCACCTCCCAGGGACGGGGACTTTTAGTATGTTTACCACCTCCTAACTACTCCTAACAGAGTCCTGAAGTCAGAAATTATCGCATATTCCATGCACTCTACACCCCTCTTTTGAGCACTCATTGATTGGTCTACATATATATAGGAGCGTCCACGGCCGGGCTAAGACTATCCGTTTAAGTTGAAAGTGAAAATTGCTTTTTGGTCAAACACTCAAGAGTTAACGTTTTACAATTGCGGGAAATATTAGTTATACGATTATCAAACTGCGTAAAACTGCCAACAATTCCAACAACGCATTTCAGTCTTTATGTAACCCTCTTCTTCCCTAGAAATCATGCTGTTGACATTTATGATCATCAAATTAATTTTCCAGTATGTTGGACTACAACATCCACCAATTTGATAAATTATGAGACAACATTTTCTAGGGGTTGGCGCGAAAATTTCACATACAAAGTGCATACTCAGAACTCAGCTGTATCCCGACTTGTAACATATTGTACAATATTTGTACTTTTTCGGTCGTGTTTCTGCTCGTATGTGGGTCTTATGTGGAAAAACAAACCATTAAGAAACTGAAGAAGTAGGTGAGCTGTAGCAATTAATCTCACGACTCTGAATATTCATCTTACTCAAAGTGATAAATGGAAATTTTTTTAGTTGCTTGTCAAAGTGAATACATTGACTGCGAATTAGAACAAAAGAAAAAAAAATTAAAGGTAAGACATTCGTTTTACCTTTGCGAAGAACGCCCACAGAGACCCGTCGATTGATATCGAGTGGGAATTTCACCGTTTCCCTTCGCAATGTTTGCCCTAAGGATGTTAACCTTCCAATGGTCGATTGTTTTTTCGCCATATTGGTTTTTTTGAGCGTCAAAAACCATGGCTTGACTGATTTGAGACCCATCTTCTGCTGCCTGATTGATAGCCAAATCAGTTTCTTGTATTATTGAATAATTTTAAATTCAAGCTGTTATGACACTTGCATAGTTACGAGTACAATGTTTTTCTGAAAACAATCGTTTTAAAGGCAATCTACTCCCGTCTTTAGTTAAAAAGTCCTGAATTGAGGACAATAGGTTCAGCCTTCTTGAACTGAATAAAGGAGCACGTTACTCCTGAAACAATAAATATCAAGTACAATACACCTTGAATGAATATTTTAAATTATGTCAGATTTGTATAAAATCCGCCAACAATCTGCGGGAATTCTATTGTCTCCAAAACATCAAACTCGTAGGACTATTTCTTATCGATTGAAACAATATCTGTTGCTTTTTACATTCATTTACCAAATTAGATATTATAATGCAATCAAAAAGAATTTCATACCACAGTCATTGTCATCACTTTCTCCAAAATGACTTCCCGAAATTTTATTTATGGAAAACCTTTTCTCGTCCGCAAAAAAAAATCGATAGCAATTTCCATAAGTCATTTTATTTTACCGGCTGTGACTAAAAGTACTTCTGGAATAAGTCCTTTCAGTTCTATACCACTTAACGCCAAAAAAAGCCAAGCGGCCTTCTTCTTCGAGGCTTCTTTCAGTTCCCACAATTTCGGCTCATTATAGCTGTGGGAGAGGAAAAATCAAACCGCTGATATGGCGTATATTATTGGAAGCATTCAATTGTACGTAATGCTAATGAACACTGAGCAATGAACCATCGAACCGAAATGATTAATGAATTATTATGAGTATGCATTCGAAACGAGTGAGATTTCTTGCGGAGACAAACTTTGGCCTAGTGAGGATGGGCAAATTGAAGGACCACCAGATCTCAGAGAGGGTGTTAATATGCCGTGTTCAGCCAGTAGCAAAATTACTTACATTATAATGAAGGCGTTTCGGTTGGGTTTTATTATAATTTATTGAAGGTCAATTTGGTAGATGTTCGTAAGTATAAGATAAGTATCTTGGCAAGATGTTCATTTGGGAAAGATATCCGATGTTCAGTGGAGCATCAATCAAAATCATAGGAAATGCTCTGAGTGATTGTTGTGAGTGACGCGCGTAGATAATTTTGAGTTTATCCAAGATGCTTACAATGACAATGAATGTACATATTATTGTACGTAAAGTGATGACTAATTTAAAGGTAAAGGCCCGTGCGCAGGGGTGGGGTGTGTAACGGACGGTTTGGTGGGCATCCGGAGATGCCTGTGAGGACGGAGCCTTAGGTAGCATAATGACCGTGAAGGTCGGGCCGTGCCATCTGGCGAAGAAAAAGGCCCCTCAACGAGCTAAGTAGCGGCCTATGCTTGCTGTAGCTCAGTTCAGGAGATGTGGGCGGGGTTTTCGCCGCTCGTTGCCCCTGTCCTTTACGTATTAACAAAAATTCATAGGCCTGGGGAGGGGAGGTAAAAATGGGGAATAAAAAAAATAGTCGATAAGGATGGAATGGTTGGCGGACGGATCAGACACCCACGCGGTCGCACCTGGGTCCGGGTAATGGGATCCTCGGCCTATGGTTGCGTACCACCAACAGATCACTACTCATCAGGTGCTGCTTCGATCTGCCGGTGGGAGCAGCACTACCAGACCATAATATGGTTCATTACAGGTGTTGGAACACCCTTTGTGGGTTTCACCCACTTAAAGTTAATAAACATGAAAGCTTCACAATTTTTTTATACCCTGGACTTTATAAGGAATACTCGTATGGTTATTGCTTTTATCACGACGAAAATTAGTCCAGTACTCGCATGTGAATGAAGACCATTTTCAGGAAAAAACCAGACCGAAGCTTCGCTTCGGCCTGGAGTCCGAAGCGTATATACCCTAGACTTGTACACACCTAGTGGTGATACCAAAAGTACCAATTGGCAACGACCATATGCACTAAAAGTGAGTTTCCTAAATGTCCAGTTTATAGGGGAGGTTGGCGATCATTCAGAAGGATCTTGACCATTCTCAAAATCGACGAACTAACCCACACTACAAATATTTGTCGAATTTTTCAAGTCGCTAGCTTCATTTTATCGAAAGTTATTTTTTATTTGAAGTCTCATTTGTAGGGGAGGTAGAGGCTTCCTTTGTCGAATCTTGTGCATTTTCAACAAAAAACCAACTACATCCTAGTACAAACATTTGACCAAAATTTCAAGTCACTAGCTTAATTTTATCAAAAGTTATCGCTTATTTGAAGCTTCATTTGTAGAGGAAGTAGGGGTTTCGTTCGTAGGATTTTACGTATTTTCAATATTAGCCAACTGGATCCTAATACAAATATTTGGCCCAAATTCCAGCTCCATTTTATCGAAAGTTATCTCTAATTTTAAATTTCATTTGTAGGGGAGGTAGGTGTTTCTTGGGTCGGATCTGGATCATCTTTTAAACCGACTAACTAAATCTCATTTCAAACATTTGACTAAAATTTCAAATTGCTGGCTTCATTCTATCATAAGTTATTGCTTATTTGAAGTTTCATTTGTAGAGGAGATAGGGATCCCTTAGGTCGGAGTGTAACAATGAGGGAAAGTCAATTCAGAAGTGGAAATGCAATTGAACGGAACATGTTCAAAAACAATGAATCAAAATAATAATATTTATTATTTTTCTTAATTTAAAATTCATAATTTTTGTACATACCCAAACCGATTAGACATTTCTATTGTGAATTGACTTTCAAATCATCATTTAAGAATCTAATGTCGAGTCTCGCAGTAAACAAGTTCGATGCCAAGCACGAAAGCATTGCATAAACGGGTTTCTGCCCACTTGGTTTCCGACTAAAGAGTCAACAGGTCGTCGTCGTCGGTTTGTTCTTCCTGCAGTGTGTCAGCAGTCAGTATTTATCACGGAATTGGAAACTACAAACCAGGAAGGCGGGATCTTTGCTAGTATTCAGTGGAAAAAAGGAAGAAGAATCACACAGTCATCACAGTCGTTAAAATTGCGAAGTAACAAAGTGTACGACCATTCTGAGTACAATCGTATACCGGGTTGTGTTGACGGTGCATGTCTGCTGGAGGCCGAGGTACTCGTCAAGTCAAGGCAGCGCTTAACATGTCTCAGACTGTACATAGGCCATATGAAAATATGGGAGGCCATTAACAAATTGGGAGGCCATTAACAAATTGGGCCGCAATTACAAGTTACTGTCGTAATTCAAATGAATTAGCAGGATATCGGACAGGATAAAGACATATGGCAATCTAACGATGATATTAACGACAATTTGATACCAAGCTACTCTTGTATTTTTGATACAAACATCTTCGCTAAACTAAAGTATTTTCGTTACAAGTACCTTGACAAAATTAAGGTATTTGTGTTACAAATATCTTGGCTAAACCTAATGTATTGTTGATACAAGTAGCTTGACAAAATTAAGGTATTTTGTTACAAATAGCTTGGCAACATTAAAAGATTTTTGTTACAAACAGCCTGACAAAGATAATGTGGTTATGATGCAAGTAGCTTGGCAAAACTAATGTAGTTTTGATCTCGAACGCGGATATAACTTGGTCAAACATAGGATTACCATTATTATTATAAAATAGATTGTAAATAGAAAAAAATTTTTTTTTAATTACCGGGGTGTGTCACCGTTCCAATATTTTATTACCAATGAAATACTCGTAGTATTCAGTATGCAGGATAAAGTATGTAAACATATCCATTAGTACATATTAATAACCTATAGCCCACCAACTAGTTATGTGCGCACATCACAGTTCGGTAGGATTGTATCTTCATTCGTTCATAATTTCATTGAATTCAGGAAGTCGTCGAATAAGCTCATATGCCTTCCATCTTGAATATTTAGGATAGTATAACTAATTAGTATTTTGATAAGTTTATGGATTATATTATCAATTTGGATGTATATTACGATGAATTGTAATAATAAGATGTGGGAGTAAAAAGATCTATGTGTTTTTGGTGGCCCTGACCTCCTTACAGTAGCAAATATGGAATAACGCTTGCTTCATGATGTAATAGGGGCTGGAGCTCAATCATTCGGTCGAGTGTTCATGCTAAGGGTTGGTATACGGATAATTATGGCGACCTTGTCAAGACCTCGTCCATCTTGGACTACGGATACCTTTACGTATAATTTTGTGGATACTTAGTGATCATTGGTTTTTTTTGCATCTCATCTAGTCTTATATTGACTCTGGTTTTTGTTTTGTTTTCACGTTATACGGGATGTGACGGGTGATATAATGTAACAAATGTGCGGTAGTGCCAGCAATAAAAACCCACCCAAATTTCTACCTCAAATGAATAGTTTACGAGCACCCGTCCCTGGCAGAGCTACTGATCCTGATCTTGTTTGATAGGAACTCGCGCACGAAGATAATTGTTACAGGAGCTTACCCATTTTCAGTGCCGACGAACTAGATCTTACTACCAACATTCTGTCAAATTTTCAACTCGCTAGTGTCATTCTATTGAAAGTTATCGTAATTAAACAAATATTTAATTTTTTTTTAAATTTGTAGGGGAGGTAGGCGTTCCTTTGATCTGATTATGTCCAACTTACTGAAACTCAAGCAGCTTCTCACCTCAGGGTTTCATGCCAAAAATCAGGTGTCTAGGTCAATTGGTTCATGAGCTATAGACAAAAAACCTGAAAAGTAGGGTAGTACGGGGCTCTATGTAAGAAAATTACCGTTAGTTTCCTACTGATCGATTTTATTTTTCCAGGAGATAATAGCATTGTCCTCACGAGCAATCTATTAAAGCTAGAGCTTTTCATGTTTATTGAATCGGGAGTTATACTATAGATTCATTTAAGTATTTTACATATGTAGGGGAGGTAGGCGTTTTCTTGGCCTAATCACGCTTATTATCAATACCAACCAAATAGATCATACTTGCAACATTTGACCAAAATTTCAATGCTCTAGCTTCATTCTATCGAAAGTTATCATGCGAACGGGCAGACACACGGACAGACAGACAGGCAGCCATGGCTATATCGAACCAGGAGGTGACCATTGCCATACACCTTAAGGGAGGCTCCGGCCTTTAAAGTGTTACATATTTCCGTCGTGACAAAAACAATATACCCTGTCTAGGATATAAATATAGAAGTGTTTTTCTCAATTTTGGCTTATGCATTTTGGGGCGCTGAATCCGAATTTCAGCTATGCCACCTGCGAGAAAACTGCTCTTTTTATACCCTAGACTTTTAGTATAGGGTATATTGTTTTTGTCACGACGGAAATATGTAACACCTTAAAGGAGGCTCCGGAGGTATAGGAATGTAGTATATATATAAATGATCAGGGTCACCTCCTGATTCGATTTAGCCATATCAGTCTGTCTGTCCGTCTGTCCGTCTGTCTGTCTGTCTGTCCGTTCGCACGATAACTTTCGACAGAATGAAGCAATCGAATCGATCTGTTGAAAACTAACGGTAATTTTCTTACAAAGAGCCCCGTACTACCCTACTTTTCAGGTTTTTTGTCCATAACTCTTGAACCAATTGACGTAGACATCTGATTTTTGGCATGTAACCCTGAAGTGAGAAGCTGCTTAGGTTTTGGTAAGTTTGACATAACCAGATCAAAGGAACGTCTACCTCCACTACAAAGTTCAAAAACTTGAATATTATTTTATTACGATAACTTTCGATAGAATGACACTAGTGAATTGAAAATTTGGTAGAATGTTGGTAGTAAGGTCTTATTAGTTGGTATTGAAAATGGGCAAGATCCGACCCAAGGAACCCCTACCTCCCCTACAAATGGAACTTCAAATAAGCGATTACTTTTGATAGAATGAAGCCAGCAACTTGAAATTTTGGTCAAATGATTGAAGTGAGATTGAGTTAGTTTGCATTAAAGATGGGTTAGATCCGACCTAAGGAACCTCTACCTCCCCTAGAGATGACACTTAAAATAAGCGACAACTTACGTCAAAATAAAGCGAGGAAATTTTGGCCAAATGTTTGTAGTAGGATCCAGTTGGCTAATATTGAAAATACGTAAAATCCGACCAACGAAACCCCTACTTCCCCTACAAATGAAACTTCAAATAAGCGATAACTTTCGATAGAGTGAAGCTAAAGACTTAAAATTTTGTTTGTATTTTTGTAAAGGGAGCTAACTGGTTGGTGGCAATGATGGGCTAGATCCGACCAAAGGAGCCCCTACCTCCCCTACAAGTGAGACTTCAAATAAGCAATAATTTTCGATGGAATGAAGCTAGCCACTTGAAAAATTCAACAAATGTTTGTGGAATGGGTAAGTTAATTGATTTTGAGAATGGTCAAGATCTCCCTGAATGAGTGCCAACCTCCCCTATAAACTGGCTATATAGGAAACTCACTTTTAATGCATATGGTCGTTGCCAATTATTAATTTTGGTGTCACCACTAGATCTGTACAAGTCTAGGGTATATACGCTTCGGACCCCGGACTTCGCCTGGCCTGGTTTTTTACTTTTTTTGTTTTTTTGGCTATACATCGAAAATACGAACTTTTGAAAGGAACCGAATAAAACAAAAATTAATTGCATCGAATTCCTCCTTGAATTTCGTCAGACGGATGGTTAACCCTAGATTACGAGTACTAACATTACGTCAGATTGACGTGTTCGTTCACAGAACAGTGTGCATGTGCAAGTCTACGGATCCGGGAGACCACTCACTCTAGCAGTGCTTCCCTCAATTAATTGTTGAACATGGCTGTGAGTGTCAGCATTCTCCAGTCTAATAGTTTTGATTCCCGCGATCGCCACTTTGAACAAATTGATGATTTTCCAAATTCGAATAACTATTGTAATAAGTAAAGAATGATTGCATCATAATAGAAATACGAGTCTGCGGCCTATGTTCAAAAATAATGACTTTTTGATTTATTGAGTTTTGTTAATTCAAATTGCATTATTTTTGAGCAACTGTCCGAACAGATTCAACCTTTCTATTGTGAATCAATCATTTTTATACGTTCGAGACTCGAAACTCGTTCGTTCAGGTAAATTGCAAGGGTCTCGGCCCATTTGCTAGCCGGACGCCCAAGGGATAAGTACTCGTACTTGTGTTCAACAACAATCTCTTAATCCAGGTAATTCTTTGTGGTGCCAACTTATAAACTTTGTTGTTCTATCCATATTCCTAGTACATTAGTTCTGTGCTAGTTTTTAGGTACACCAAAACAAAAAACTATTAAAAACAAAATCAACAAAAGGGGCCCAACAAATGGCGATTTACGAGTTACCTGAGATGCGAGAGTTAGATGATTACTTAAACTGAGGATTATAGTGTAGCAATTTACGGGAAAGGGCAACGAAAAATAAAAAAAAAAGGTATGTACCATTGTAGAACGAAAATAATACAAAAGGTGAATCAGCAATGTTAAGCTCGACACACACTTGCATTCTAAATCCAAATTTTCACTGGGAAAAAATGGATTTTGGACGCAAGTGTGTGACGAACTTACGATAGTAAAAGTGCAATTGGTGTGTGCCGTTATGTGAGAAAGTATCCAGGCAGTGTAGATTTTTCCTGACGATTTCGTCAGAAACCGGATTAAATAACGGTTTGTAAAATCCAATGCACTGGGCCAATATTTTGGCCTGATTTATAAATGCTGGTGATAGTGGCTGTTCTATTTTATGTGTGCTCATATTTAAGTGCTATTTTCGTGCGATCCGTCAAAGTAACAAATTATTAAGTGATGAAATGTCCAAATAATTCCAAGGGAAAATTAATCTATTTGGTATTAGAAGTGAATCATAACCTATTTTTTTTTTGTTTTGTGTTGAATCATCAATGGTTATCGCATCGCACGAAAATCGTACTGTGGCTGTGTAGTGGATATCGACAGATATTTTGGTGGCAATCCACCGGCAGATCGATCGGACGACGGATCACATAATGACAGCTAAGCACACTTCTTCACTTCGGCATTTCGTCACTGTCTCGAATAGGGCATACGATTGGTATTAATATAATGCAAGTATTAGGTGCGCGAGAGTCCTTGTTTAATTTGGGAATTTAAAGTTCGAGTTATCGAGAGTCAACTGTACATAATAAAATCTTGACAAGGTCATGGGTATCCATGGACTGCTGCACGTCCGAGCTTAAGATTGACCAACTTGGATCAACTCTTAACCGGTAAATTTCTTTTCCTTTAGGACCGTCGCGTGAAAAGTGATACGTAATTTTGGCGCCGGGGTGCAACCGCAAGTGTATGCGTACACAGAGTGCAGCAGCAGAAGGCATATAATACGCATATTATGCAGCTCAAATTAGTGCAGTGCTATATTGTACGTGCATAGCAAAACGAAGATACTAAAAGGCTCTGTACCTCAGCGCAAAAAATTTTTTTTTGTTAGATGAGACCACGACACAATATCCTAGCACGATTGGGAATTATCAGTATGTTACTATTGTCGCAATATACGAGTAACGCTACTCGAGCGAAAGAAGAGCAAAGCAACGAGTTTCAATAATTTGCATACATACTCACTAACTACTATTCGAAAAAAAAAGGATTTTCCTATACATATATACCTACCTATATTTATCCAATGATAATATATTTAAAACAAAAGCATATTATATTATTTTATATTATTATTATTATATTATTTTAGATTTAAGTCATTAAGTAGAACGCCTTAAAACATAATACATATCAACATTCTAATATGCCATAAATCTTTTGTGGTATTCCACCTACGTTTCTTTGTGCGCACATAGAGGTTAGGTAGGGTCTTGATTGCACTGGGTTATTAATAATTATACTCGTACAAGCGGTAAAGTATGTACTATGTTTATGAAGGTAAAATTTTGAATTGGAATTCTAGTTCATATTTACAAAATTGCCATGTTTTGTATGCCAAAACTTGTTGTGTAATTTATCTAACGTTTAATATCTAAATACACAATGTTTGAGTAGAAAATAGAGGGTTGTTGTCAGTGATCCTGAACTTTCCTTACAGTGATAGTGCACCATGAGGTATTAATACACGTATCTGTGCTAACTTGGGTGCAAGAGCAGTTAAAAATATTGTCGCGCGCTCTAGCAATTGGGTGGGAGGAAGAATTTGTATTGCGACAGAGCCCTCTCGACATCAAGGGCTCAAATAACGATATATTTGGGATAGTTGGAAGACGAGGACATAGAATTCAGATCTATTTTTGACCTTTAAATTTGTTTTTGTTGCTCTTGGACTATTAGCGTTTTTTTCTTTTCTTCTCTCTCATTTCGATACACGGGTTGACAGGTGAATTACCTAGCGTCGTGTCGTAGTGCCTAAACTCCAGCTTTTTTTTTACCCTGCCCTAATTCTCTCTGTAGCTGAGCTAGCTTACAAGCACCTGTCGGCTGATTAATTCGATGCAAGAGTTGACACCAGACCCAGTTAATTGCCTCAAAGGCAATCTTTGATGAAGCATCCACTACGAATTCGCTACACTATGTATATTTTATTCATAATATGTATACGTACAATTTAACGAAAACAGTTGATTAGCACAACGTTGTGCTTCGCCTGCGATCCAAACGAGAATGAGAATTAACAAGTATTGTTATCCGATAAGACGGGTCGTTGTTGTGCTGGAGCGATAATAATAGAGAGTTTTAGCAAGACGCACAAACGCTTGTCGTTTACGTCTTTGAGTGCTGGAAAGGTATCTATAACTTTGCCAACGTCAAACAAGTTTGTCGACAACGTTAAACAGGCCAGCTTGTCGTATAACAACATCTTCTTCTTTCTTTTTTACGACAACGGACTCCGTGCGCATTATACAATATTTCGGGTACTCATAGACGTAAACGACAAGCAGTTCGCTAAAACTCTCTAATGTTTCAATGCCTGCGTTCACGTTTGCAACGTTGTAATTGCGGTAAAAATTTTCCCTCCACTCAACCATAAACTCTTTACCCGAACGACTTGTTTTGTAGTTGTCATGTATTAAACAGCTGACAGCCGATTCGCTATTGAGTTTCAAACAAAACTTCAATTAAATTCGCGATGGTTTCAGGAAAAATGAAAAGCACTGCAAAATCGCCACAAATTTGTGTTGCTTCGGTGTAAATAAGCACATAAGACGCCATGTACAAATCAAGAACCCGAAAACGAAAATCCACGCCATCTCACAGTCACATGCAATACGTCAACTAAGAACTGTCAAATACGCCAATACCCCTTACCCCCCATTGAACGGAAATCAACCAGGAAAAATTTCTGGTTAATTTCCCCGATGTGTGGTAGATTAAACGCAAACTGGAACGGACCGTCCACGAGCAAAATCAGTCGAACTGTTTGCATTTGCGTTTAAAACGTTGCGCGACCTGAACCCAACCAATGTTGAATTATCAAGAGTTCATCGAATATTTTATTTTCAACTAGAAGCGCATTGGTGCACTTTGGATCAAAATGTTCCTTTATAAATTGATTTAAAGTAACGCTATCTAATGCGTTCGCTCACAACACGAATTGGTCCGGAATCTAACTCTTTTTCGATCGTTGAATAGTGAACATAGACATATACTACTAGTATCTGTCTATGATAGTGAACTTCATGTTCATTTAGAGGCCCAATAGCTGCTCGGCGTCCACAAATACTGAGTTCTCCACACGAAATCTCGGTCGTCTAGGCGGTTTCGCTCCGTTAACTCGTTTTGCATTTACCACTTTCTTAGGCATGCGATCATCGTCCATTCGTTGGACATGCCCTGCCCATTGAAGTCGTTGTATGTAGTTTGATGATTTTCCAAACTTCTAGCTCATCGTACAGTTCATATAGTACAACTCATGGTTGTACCGGATGCGCCATCCATCTCGATCGCAAACAGCCCCGAAAATTCGCCGTAGAACCTTAAGTTCAAATGTGTCTAACATGTTTTCAGAGGCTTGATTTAGGATCAGTGCTTCGTAGCCCTGTTTTTGTGCACATGCTTCGATTTCATTATGGGAAGAACCGAGAAAAAAGTCTTATTAGCTAACTGCATCCGTCGCTTGATTTCGTCAATTTCATTGGCGTCTCCTGACAAATTGCAACCCAGGTAATGAAGTTGTTCAAGAACTCGATGTTGAGGTCCCGCGCATTGATGCTCGGTTGTGCAGGTATCCTTGTCGTCGATTGCATCATTATCTTAGTTTTACCCTTGTTGATAAGTAGTCCAACTTCCTTTGCAGCGGTATCGAGCGTATGCAGAAGTTCTTCTGCGTCGGCAAGTCTTCGAGACATGATGTTGATTTTTATTTATTTATTTATTTCATTTATTAACTGAACAGGATAGGATCCCAATAATAATATAATAAGAAAAAGTAAAGAATATGAAAAAAAGATTGAAGACAGGGAGAGAGAAAAAAAAAATAGAAAAAACCTTAACAGAAGTTTCAAAGGTATAAAGAAGGAAAACATAAAACATAAATTTCAAATAGTTAATGTTGTCGGCGTACGCTGCTAATTGTGTCAACTTGATGAGTATCGTGTTGCTTTTCTCCAAATTCATAGCCCGAATAACGTATTCCAGTGCTAGGTTGAAGAGCGTCGGTGCCAGTCCATCGCCCTGTTTCAAACCAGTGCGTGTTTCAAATAGATCAGTAAGTCTATTCTGGATCCTGACTTGTGAGACGGAGTTGGTCATCGTCATCTTTGTCAGTCGAACTAATTTGGCCCGTATACCAAATTGCAGCATGATGTTGTACAGTACTCCACGATCGATACTGTCGTATGTCTGCTTGAAGTCGACAAAAGTTTGGTATACGTTTACGTTGAATTTCCAGCACATCTAGAGTATCAGTTTGACCGTGAAGAGCTGATCGGTTGTGGAGCGACCAGGTCTGAAAACGCTTTGATATTCGCCAATGATTCGTTCTGCGTACGGTTTTATTCTATTTTCCAGAATTTTCGTCAAAATTTTATAGGACGTACAAACTAGTGATATGCCCCTGTAATTTTCCCTTTTTGGGGATTGGACCGATGATGCTTCTGCGTCAATCGTCTGGGATCTCCTCGTCCTCCCATACTCGCTGAAATAATTGATGTGTGGCATTAGCTAGACTCGTTCCACCGAATTTTACCAGTTCAGTTGGAATCTCGTCAGCGCCCGGCGCTTTATTTCGTTTTAGTGACCACATCGCGAGATCAACTTCCTCTACTGTCGGAGGTTGTATGGGTGGGCCCAAATTAACACCATCGTCGAGAGCTTCTTGTGTCAGGATGTGAGATGGTAGGTTCAGAAGCTCTTCAAAATAAGACGCCCATCGTTTATTAATGCCATCGGTATCGCTGATGATGTTTCCATCCTTGTCCTTACAAAGGCTAGTCCTGGGTTGGTAGCCATTCTTAATTGTATTTACTAGTTTGTTCGCTTGTCTGGTGTTCCTATTAGCTAAATTTTTGTTTTTATTCGTCAAACTATTTACGTTTCTTACGTCTAATTATTCTATTCAATATTCGCCGTAGCTAGTCATATTTTTCTCTTCTGGCGCTGGTTCCTCGTTGAATCCATTGTCTGTAGGCCTCGTTTTTCACGTCAAGTGATATTCTGAACCTATTCAACAGAACTCTTATGGAAAAAGTAATAAATATTATTTAATTATTTTTTTAGAAAGAATTTAATTAATAAATGATTGTAATTAAATAATTTCAATACTCTGAGTGGCAGAACTAGTGCTACAAATTTACAACGGCTTTGATATCTTATGGTTTTAAGCAAAACGTTGCTGTTTGGCAATTTTAACTAGATTATCTAGAAAGTTTTTCAATATTTACCCTGCCCATTGTGTTAGGAAAGATGAAGGTAGGTTTTGTTTTAAATGGAGCGAGTTCTTTTTAAAACCCAACTCGACTCCTTCGAACCCACGCGATGGACAGTCAACTCTGCTGCCAGTGCTAACGAGCTCATTTCAATAATATCTACAGTGCCTTTTTATACCCTAGACTTTTAGTATAGGGTATATTGTTTTTGTCACGACGGAAATATGTAACACCTTAAAGGTGGCTCCGGAGGTATGGCAATGTATATATATAAATGATCAGGGTCACCTCCTGATTCGATTTAGCCATGTCTGTCTGTCTGTCTGTCTGTCTGTCCGTCTGTCCGTCTGTCTGTCCGTTCGCACGATAACTTCCGATAGAAGGAAGCTAGAGCCTTGAAGTTTTGGTCAAATATTAGAAGTGTGATCTAGTTGGTTGGTATTGAAAATTGGCGTGATCGGGCTAAGAGAACGCCTACCTCCCCTACATATGTAAAATACTTAAATGTATCCATAACTCCCGATTAAATAAACATGAGAAGCTCTAGCTTTGGTATATTGCTCGTGAGGATGATCTTCTACTCTACTGGAAAAATAAAATCGATCAATTGAAAACTAACGGTAATTTTCTTACAAAGAGCCCCGTACTACCGTACTTTTCGGGTTTTTTGTCTCTTGAACCAATTGACGTAGACACCTGATTTTTGGCATGTAACCCTGGGGTGAGAAGCTGCTTGAGTTCTAGTAAGTTGGGCATAATCAGATCAAAGAAACGCCTACCTCCCCTACAAATTTCAAAAAATTAAATATTCATTTAATTACGATAACTTTCGATAGAATGACACTAGCGAGTTGGAAATTTGTTAGAATGTTGTTAGTGAGATCTTCTAGGTATTGAAAATGGGCAAGATCCGACCCAAGCAACCCCTACCTCCACTACAAATGCAACTTCCAATAAGCGATAACTTTTGGCAGAATCAAGCCAGCGACTTGAAGTTTTGGCCAAATGTTTGAAGTGAGATTGGGTTAGTTGGTATTCAAGATGGGTTAGATCCGACCTAAGGAACCCCTACCTCCCCTACAAATGAAACTTAAAATAAGCGATAACTTACGACAAAACAATGCTAGCGACTTAAAATTTTGGGCAAATATTTGTAATAGGATCCAGTTGGCTAATATTGAAAATACGTAAAATCCGACCAACGAAACCCCTACTTCCCCTACAAATAAAACATCAAATAAGCGATAACTTTCGATAGAGTGAAGCTAGAGATTTGCAATTTTGTTTAAATGTTTGTAGCATGATCTTATTTGTTGGTGGCAATGATGAGCAAGACCCGACCCAAGGAACCCCTACCTCCCCTACAAGTGAAACTTCAAATAAGCAATATCTTTCGATAGAATGAAGCTAGCGACTTGAAAAATTCGACAAATATTTGTAGAATGGGTTAGTTCATTGATTTTGATAATGGTCAAGATCCTCCTGAATGATTGCCAACCTCTCCTATAAACTGGTAATATAGGGAACTCACTTTTACTGCATATGGTCGTTACCAATTGGTACTTTTGGTATCACCACTAGGTCTGTACAAGTCTAGGGTATATACGCTTCGGCCTGGTTCTACAATATTTCAGTAACCATATAACATAGAGAAGTTTCGAACTATTTTTGTGCAGTTTTGCTAGTGTGTGGCCGTCGTTACTCAATGTTTATAGTGCTGATCCATCAAGCGAGAGTTGAAGGGTTCAATTCCTGTCACGAGCATATTCAGACTGTTAATTTTCGCCGGCGCCTAGTCGACTTATCAGCAAATGAGTGCATTGAATTGATTTAAAAATTATAAAATAAAGGCGGAGGGTTATCGCATGCAGAGCAGTCTTGAAAATGAAGTGCTCTACTCTTATTTTCTTTATTTCGTGGTCGTTCGGTCACCGCTCTACGATACTAATCTAGAGTTCGGAGTTCAAATCTTGGCTCGATCAAAAACTGCCTGTGAGTACCAATAGAACTCTTACTGTGCTCCGAGCTTGTTAGTATTATGCGGAGAACACACATACACGATCACGATGGCGATGGCGATTGCGTTCGCGATGGCAATCAAACGCGTTCCACGTTAGTAAGTTAAGCAGCACATACTTGTCGCGATCTGTTAGCGATAAAGTTGACATCTGCAGCGTTCGATCGTGGCGTAGTCGGCGATCTGCGATCAAACGTAGCTTGTTGAATTTATCGCAGATCGCAAGTATTAAAAATAGCATCTCACGTTAAAATTAATTGAATATGTAAAACAAACATATTGTTTTGTTTGATATATCACATGCTGACTACAACATTGTAAAAAAAAAAAAAATAAAAAAAAATAAAATTTTCCGTGCGATTGCGATCGCGATTGCAACATGGTGTGTTCGCTTCCTCCTGTGATCGCTATCACGAACGCAATCGGGATCGCCATCGCCATCGTGAATCGCGTATATGTGTTCTCCGCTTAAAGGCGGCGTGGATAGGAGGCGCATGCTAGTAACTGCACTTCCGAAAAGCAGATTTGTTATCGAAACGTCAATAAGGCATAGAAATATTAGAGACGTTGACGCGCCCATGTCCCTGGAGGGGTCAAGGCAATTAACAAAATTGTCGAGAAATCAATTTAAGGGAAACTAGACATCTGTACTTTTCAACAGCATAATACAATTTCTTTTATTTGTATATATGTATTTTGTTCGCGAAATTGTCTAAGTGAATAATAGCTAAAACAAATTTAGAATTACGTTGCACACTTGACCATTCTAAATTTATTTTTCACTAGCTGCCGCCTAAATTTTTAATAATGAAATTTCCACTGAAATTATTTTCTGACAACTGCATTTTTAGCTTTCTAAAAAAGATACAATCTCAGTTTTCAGAGAGTCCTTGAATATTCATAAATTTCATTAATTTTCTGTTTCTCCACTCTTTAACATAGCATAGGAAAGGTAAATCAAAAAAATGACCGGTTGAAGTAATTTATGACGACATACTACTTCGTAAAATGAATTTTTGCACAAATGCAAAGTACTCATACCACATAGAGTCTACATTAAAAGTATAATAGGGGAAGGAGTTCCGTTAAACATGGCAAATACTTTGAGCCTGTCAGGTAGTTTCAGTACATGAGAATTTAATTTAATAGGCTTCCCACGCTTGAAGCAATCTGCTTCAAGTAAAGGAATTTGCCCGACCGCAAGGCATCGGAAGTGGAATTAATTAAAATAAAAAATAATTTTGAAATTTTGAATACTATGGTTTGATATTCGCTGGTGTTGATATATAGTAGGTCATCCGCAGCAGGCCAGTTGCTATCTAATGAACTGAATAATGTACGAGTATAATCAAGTGTCCTCCAAGGAACGGTTTGAAAATTTGAATATAATAATACCTCCTGCATATATCGTTCTACAATATTAACATCTTCGATGCAAGCAGACATTACATAGACATACCAAGTCAGATACATGCCATGCTAATATTTACAAAAATTCATAATAGCAGTCTGCTGGTTTGTTTTCACTTGGCCTCCTTCTTGTGATTTTTTTTTTCTTGACAAATACCTTCTGGCTCCTCTCGTAGTCCTTTTGTTAAATGAGAATGCGAGAAGACTGTTGCCAGCACGGCACTCTATACAGAAAATCTCTGGAGGCAATGGTCCTATTTCACGAAGATTGTTTGCGCACCATTTTGACTGAAGGACTTCTATGATGTGGGGATGATGTCATGATGCAACCCCATGAAAACCAAATGTTGCATAGTTTCAACAACGTAAATAAACTAGAGTTCGGGGGTTAGTTAGTCATCTTGAAGTAGTGGGTATTTGCTTTGAAATGCAAATAGATGCAAACTATAGTTTTGAACATGTGTAATTTACACAATCCATATACGAGTATATACGTTAATAATTTTCGGAAAAAAAAAATAAAGAATATGGAAACTGTTTGTTGGTAGGTGTAATAGCAGTTTCGATTCACCGGATCTCAAACCATTTTCATACAAAACTGCAGACCGATTTTAATCCAGATCTCGTATGGGATTTCATCGGATCAAAGTTGAAAGTCAGTTGGTTAAACGTCAACTTATTGGACATCCATCTAAATGTGAACTGACACCGCAAGTCGCCCCCACCACCGACGGCGAAGTATTTGTATGATGGCTGTTCAAGTTTGCTCGGCGCAGACTCGTGTCGTTCTTTTCACCCGTGTTCGGTCTGATGCCCAGTATTGTGTTGGCCGCGAAACGAAATGTCAAATCTCTTACAAAATGAACTAGCGCTGTTTTGCGGTGAACTAAATATAGCAATTTTACAAGCTGCAGTACATTTCGAAAAAGAGCGGAAAGTTTGACGTTCCGATATTTTTGCAAGCTATGCATCTGATTGCGAATCCTAGATGTATTATGTTGATAGAAAACTGGCCTATTGCCGTGACGACTGGTGTCAAACAGCGGAATTTGTTTCCCTGGAGTGAAATATATTATTTTTTATTTATTATTTTATATAGTATTTCGATGGCGATCTTTTCGTTGCATATCGTTCCGTGCAGCGCAATGTCAGGCCAGATGCCTTCGGTCTCGTTCACCAAAATTTCTAAGTTACCATAGTTATAGGCATATTTAATTATACCCTAGACCTTTTAAGGTTTAGGTTACTTATATATTGTTTTATCACGACGAAAATATACAGGGTGTTACTAGTACTGAGGCTCAAACGAAAATTGGAGATAGAGGAACTTGTCTTGAGTGGAAAATCGTTCCACACATACTTCCGTTTTTGCGCCGTTAAGGAGATAGCGCGATTTTAAGGACGAAGGATTTTCATCGTACCTGTGATCACTGTTTGATCTCTAACTTCTGCTGTACTTAGCGTAACGTAATAATTCTGGCCTCGTTGGAAAGGACACAAATTGTTCTTTCTAATTGCTATCAACTGTGTCAATCAGTGTTATACTTTTTGAGAAAAATTAATTTAAATGACACAAAAATAATAAAAAAATAGAAAAAAAGTCCTGTTTTCTCCAAAAAGGACCTGATTAGCCACCAAATTTTATTACATTTTCGGAAAGCCCATAAAATTTCACTATAAGTTTGCAAACAGAATTTCTTCATAGGTTGAATTGTAAAGGAGCTGGGCTAACAGTTATCAAGCACGTTCCCTTCAAGTAAATCTGGTTTGACACCCGTCATTCGCCGAAGGAGTATGATTAATAATAGTGACGAAATAAAAGAGTTGAAGTATGTTTATTGCGTTTATTTAGTTTATTACGTTTACAAATAATCTCAACATGTCCGCCATTGTGGAGCAAGTACAAGTGGTATCGCCGATGAATGGCATTGGTGGGGTTCACACGCAGTAGTTGGGCTCGTAACTGATCGCATGCTTCGGTGATACGGGAAATGAGCTGTTCTCGTGTATGAATTTCCTCTGCGTAGACGATGCTTTTCAAATACCCCCAGACATAAAAGTACATGGAAGTTAAGTCGGGAGATCGTGGAGGCCATGCAATGGGACCGCCACGACCAATCCATCGATCCCCAAAATTCGCGTCGAGCCACCGACGGACATTAGCACCATAATGCACTGGCGCTCCATCGTGCTGGTACCAAAATCTGATCAGTACACGTAATAAACATACTTCAACTCTTTTATTTCGTCCTCACTATTATTAATCATACGCCTTCGGCGAATGACGGGTGTCAAACCAGATTTACTTGAAGGGAACGTGCTTGATAACTGTTAGCCCCGCTCCTTTACAATTCAACCTATGAAGAAATTCTGTTTGTAAACTTATAGTGAAATTTTATGGGCTTTCCGGAAATGTAATAAAATTTGGTGGTTAATCAGGTTGGAGAAAACAGAACTTTCTTGTATTTTTTTTTCTACTTTTTTATTATTTTTGTATCATTTAAATTAGTTTTTTCCAAAAAGTATAACACTGATTGACACAGTTGATAGCAATAAGAAAGAACAATTTGTGTCCTTTCCAACGAGCCCAGAATTATTACATTACGCTAAGTACAGCAAATAGTCATCACAGGTACGATGAAAATCCTTCGTCCTTAACGGTGCAAAAACGGAAGTATGTGTGGAACAATTTTTCACTCAAGACAAGTTCCTCTATCTCCCATTTTCGTTTGACCCTCAGTACTAGTAACACCCTGTATAACACCATACAGGAGCCTCCGTAGGTATGGTAATGTATATATGAAAATGATCAGGGTCGCTTCCTGATTCTATTTGGCGATGCCTGTATTTCCGGCTGTCTGTCCGTTCGCACGAGAGCTTTCGATAGAATGAAGCTAGAGGCTTGACATTTCGGTCAAATGTTCGTAGTTTAATCTAGTTGATTGGTATTGTGTGGTCTGATCCGGCCAAGGAAGCGCCTACCTCCCCTACATATGTAAAATAATTAAACATATCTTAGAGATGAGTCGAGAGGATAGTTTTATACTCTCCTGTAAAAATAAGATCGATCAGTTGGAAAATAACGGTACTTTTCTTACGAAGAGCCTCGCAGGGTTAAACAGATCATATAGGAAACATACTTTGAATGAATATGGCTGTTTCATATTTGATGTTTTGGTGTCACTTCTAGGTCTGCCCAGGTCTGAAGTATATACCTACGCTTCGGTCTCGTTTTTTACCTGATTTTTGAAGGAAAAATCAGTTATCCGACCCTCCCTCAATAAAGATTTTTGACCCCGGAGTTTTAACTCAACAGATTCTGAACCGGAACCCGAATCCTGAAACTAAAGATTTTTATTTGTAAATTTTTTTTTCTCCATTTTTTTCACAATTTTTATACCCTTCACGGATGTGATAAGGTATATTAACTTTGTCATGAAGTTTGCAACGCACAGAAGAAAGCATCTCCGACCATATAAACTATATATTCTTGGTCAGTATGATGAGACGAGTCGATTAAGCTTTGTCCGTCTGTCCGTCTGTCTGTCTGTTTCTATGCAAACTAGTCCCTCAGTTTTAAAGCTATCGAGCTGAAATTTTGTACAGAACCTTCTTTTTATTGCACGCTGTAAATATGTCGGAACCAACGGAATCGGACCACTACGCCATATAGCTGCCATAGGAACGACCGGTTCAGAAACTCGTCTTAGTGAGAAAAACTTTTTTATTTCTAAAGATATCTTTTTCAAATTGCACAAGAATCAATAGTATTTATAGTCAAATTACATTCCTGAATTTGGTTGAAATTGGACTACTTTATCATATAGCTATCATGGGAACGATCGTTCCAAAAGCAAGTTTTTATTAGAAAAACTTTTTTTTTTCTGAAGATATCTTTACCAAATTTCATATTATCTAATCATATTGACTACCAAACTATCTTCCTAAATTTCGTTGAAATTGGCGTACTATTTCGTATACCTCTCATAGGAATAATGAAATCGGAACAAGTTTTACTACTAATTTCAAAGTGGCAAATGAATCATAACTCATAACGCGAAGCGTGAAGGGTACCATACCTTCAGCAAGCTTGCCGAAGTCTAGCTTGTTTGGTTAAGAATTGTCCGAGCACGCCGAACTTCAGTTTAATTAAACTAGAAATTAAGTTTCGGAATAAAAGCTTTCAGACTTATTGGTGATTATGGTATAACCGCCCGCATTGAATAACTTCAGCATAGACGCCTGTCCCTTTTTCACCGATACTTCAACTGCCGTTGCTCTAATGAAATAAGGAATCTCATTGGCGATGTTTTACCTTACGCAATACCCGGCAGTCTATTCGTGCCCACCATCTTACCATCGAGACTATCGGTATCGGTCGAACTGTAAAATATCATGACTCCTTCGTATGCAGGACAATCCCAATGTGAAAGGGTTTACAATCGTCTCTTTTCTCCGGCAGTTACGGCCTGCAGAAATTCAAACTAAACATCAATGCTATACTATTATATTAAAGGGTATTAAAGTTGAGCTATTTATATCCTACATGTCCCTTAAGTCAAGACCGATATTTTCTAGATTTGGTTTCTGTTTCATTTTATGCATAAGAAGATGTTGTTTTCTTAAGTAAAGGGCTCAAACACCATCAACAGTACTCTAGTGCATTCGCACCACGACCCCTAGTCGAGTGATACCCATCATGCCTAGATATAGCTTCCTCGCTGAGAACATCCTTTTCCCTCTCCATAGGACTAAAAATGCCTTTAACAGTAGTCTATTGCATTCAACCGGTAGCTCAGTGTGTTGAGGCACCAGTCTTATGTTTGACTACCGGCATTTTGGGTACGAATCTGGTCCACGACGACGTTCGTGGCCATGGATGTGTAGGAGGTGCATGCTGGCAACTGCATTCTCCGAAACCAGTTTATGTCACATGGAAGAGTTGACGCGCTATGCCCCACAAGGGGTTAGAGCAACTGAGTAGTAGCAGTAGTAGTATCACCCCTCAACCTCTGACACTCATCTTGCCTAGATATCAGATGTCCTTGTCAAGAACATCATTTCTCTTGTCCAAAGGACTCAAAATTCCTTTAACAGTATATACTGTATTCGCCTCGTCACATCCAGTCATGTCATCATCTGAGAATATGAAGACCATATAAAAAACTTAAATCAGCTAAAATTTCTGGTACCTGTTTACACACTGAGACATATTACACACACCACAAAAATGTTCCCCCGGCTGTCAAATAATTTGTTGTGATTTTCAATCATACCGCAACCCAGGGAGCACCAGCTGATAGGAGAAAGTAGGCAATGAAAAAAAATATTGTAAAAAGCTGACACAAATTGCACCTTTCAGTCAGTTAACCTTCATAGGACCGACCTCGAAAAATTACGTTAAAGACCAAGTGGGGTGTAAATGCACCCCAGCTTTTTTGTGTTATACAAAGGACAGCAAATATTTTAGACAAAACTTTTTAATTCTATATTTTGAAAAATATTCTGGAGATGAAACCGAAATTAAAAAATCGTGATATCCGTAGTAAAAAAATAACTACCACACTTATTACAAACGTTTCTGATTTTGGTATAATTTACATTTAGGTACTGATTGTACCGAAAACTTCAAGATTACACATACCGCAAGGAACAAAATTAACGATAACTCTTTACAGTATGTAGCGATTTATTTAAAAAATTTTGTACGATATAAGGGCTATATTTAAAAAACATATCTCAGAGGAAATTTAATTGGAATTTTTTTTTCAGGAGATATCCTGAGAAATGTAAGTCTGGGGTGCAGTTGCACCCCGCTCGGGCTTATGAAGGTTAATTTGACAAACGAGGGAAAAAAGAGTGTAGGCTATGAATCTCAGCCGATGATCAAAATTGCGGTCCCCGACTTATACTCAGGGTGATAAAAGGAACCTACATACCAAATTTGGTTAAGATCCGAACGCGGGATGTGCCCCGACAAACCCGCAAACCAACAAACGAACAAACGTACAACATGCATCGGGCTATATGGCCGTCCATTATACTACAATATATTTTTACGAGTACACTATATTGGACGGCCGGAAACGTATGTCTACCCTGCCAAGTTTGTATGAATGTCCTACCTACAAAAATGTTTCCTTTCCTATTAAGGAAACCTGATTACATAATGCATTGGTTATTCCGCTCCATCTTCTCAATGGCATGTATCCAGCAAAAGCGTCACACAAAAGTGGTTCGTTGCTTGTCATCAGATATTCCTTGTATGTACTATGTTACGATACTCTCATAAGACAATAAATTTAAAGCTCTACACCTTGGGGCAGTTCCACAATTAAAAACACCTTTTCACCTCGACATTTTCATGGCACTATAACCTTTTTCTTATTCCACCCTAGATATTTCTTTGCACTTAACGTCTGTCAAATGAATGGATGGCATTGGAAGAGGGGGTAGAAACGAACGAATGCATTTGCTTCCTCCACCAGGACTTAGTGCTGGAATTATCACATTACGCTAAGTACAGCAGAAGTTAGAGATCAAATAGTCATCACAGGTACGATGAAAATCCTTCGTCCTTAACGGTGCAAAAACGGAAGTATGTGTGGAACAATTTTTCACTCAAGACAAGTTCCTCTATCTCCCATTTTCGTTTGACCCTCAGTACTAGTAACACCCTGTATAACACCATACAGGAGCCTCCGTAGGTATGGTAATGTATATATGAAAATACAAGGAGAATCTGACACGAAACATCCCGCAAGATATTTACAAACATAAATATCACAGGTTTAACTAAAATCATCACAACGAGCTCTCACAAAACAAGAAATCAGAAAAAAAATTTCAAAAAGCCATGGTTCGATTACGAATGCGAGAAAAGCAGAAGTCGCTCGTTTTCTTGGTTGAGACTATTCAGGAAGTATAATAACACGTTTACAAGAAATATGTACCATCAAGCAAATCAAAATTTCAAAATATTGTGCAAACAGAAGAAACGACATTTTTACCAGGAACAGGCAGAAAGACTGAGCGAGTGTGCAACTACAAAAGACTTTTGGAAAACTGCAAGGCGCTTAAACGGAGTAGATAGCTATACAATTGGACATGGAATTGATGTTGATCGGCTAAAAACCCACTTCAGTGGAATTCTACAGAGGGTCGACAGTGAGAATGCAGTACAATTTGCAAGACCTAATTGGACTAACCAAATACTAGATGCAACAATTACCGTAGAAGAAGTGCGAACGGCTCTGGCAATGTGCAAAGATGATAAAGCTCCAGGAAGTGATAGAATACCGGTGGAGTATTACAAATACGGGACGGAAACTCTTGAAGACATGCTAACTAAGGAGTTTAATCGAATTTTTAATAGCGGAGATATTCCTAACGAATTTCGGGACTCAATCATTTTTCCCATATACAAAAAAGGAGACGTAAACGATCCGGCATGCTACCGCGCTATTTCGTTCCTAAATGCTTCAGGGAAAATCTTCACAACGCTGCTACAGAGAAGATTTGCCGAATGGCTAAACACCGAGAAAATTATAAAAGAAAATCAGGCAGGGTTTCGACCAGGATACTCCACAAATGACAATATCTTTGTATTGCAAAATTTTGCTCGGCCTTATATGAACGCAGGTCGAAAACTATACGCCTTCTTTGTTGATTTCAAAGCTGCATTTGACACCGTTGACCGCCTTGCACTAATTTACAAACTTTATAATAATGGCATGTCATCTAAGTTTGGAAATATGTAATGAACCATATTATGGTCTGGTAGTGCTGCTCCCACCAGCAGATCGAGGCAGCACCTGATGAGTAGTGATCTGTTGGTGGTACGAAACCAGCGGCCGAGGGTCCCATTACACCCGGACCCAGGTGCGACCGTGTGGCGTCTGATCCGTCCGTCAACCATTCCATCCTTATCGACTATTTTTTTTTTATTCCCCATTTTTACCTCCCCTGTTTGTGTTGTCTTCCCCAGGCCTATGAATTTTTGTTAATACGTAAAGGACAGGGGCAACGAGCGGCGAAAACCCCGCCCACATCTCCCGAACTGAGCTACAGCAAGCATAGGCCGCTGCTTAGCTCGTTGAGGAGCCTTTTTCTTCGCCAGATGGCACGGCCCGACCTTCACGGTCAATTATGCTACCTTAGGCTCCGTCTCCACGGGCATCTTCGGATGTCCACCAAACCGTCCATTACAAATATTTTGGAAAAAATGTACGAGAATACAAATGCGATGATCTGGAATGGGGAACAACTCTCTGCGCCATTTAATACATATGTTGGTGTTCGCCAAGGTTGCAAACTGAGTCCAGACGCTTTTGCAGTATTTGTAAATGATATCTTGGACGACATTCCTGGTGGAGCGGAGGCCTTCGGTATCTTGTTAAAAGGGTTACTATATGCGGATGATATGGTATTCTTTGCTGAGTCCCCAGAAGGTTTACAAAAAGTTATCAACCATATTGAGTCTTACTGCACGCAATGGAAGCTAACAATAAATTTAGACAAGTCGAAAATAATGATTTTCAAAAAGCGCTACAGACTATCTCAGGATGAGAAGTGGACATACAACGAACAAAAAATTGAAGTAGTGAAGGAGTATAAATATCTTGGTATTTTAATAACCAGCAACCTATCAATGGAACCACATCTCAAAAAAAAAGGTTAAAGAAGCAAAATGGGCAATGAACACCGTGTGGAAAAACTGCTTTAATAACCCAGATTTATCTCATACGGCTAAATACAACATTTACCAAGCGGTTTCTAAATCAGTTCTACTATATGGCGCCCAAGTCTGGGGTGGAAGACGATTCGAAGAGGTTGAAAGATTGCAGCGATATTACTTAAAACGAGTTTTCCGCCTTCCAATGACAACGCCTAATTACATGCTACTACAAGAAAGTGGCCTTACGCCATTGTTTCTGGAAACTTTGAACACACACATTAACTATCTCTTGAAGGTTGCAGCTATGAGTGATGAACGGCTTCCGAAGAGAATGTTGGCCCATGAAGTAGTTCCGAGGAACGTATTCTATACTGATTTACAAGCGCTAGCAAATGAGAGCGGGACGCACTTCAACTGGAATGGCTCAGTAGAAGCTGGTTACGTACTTCGTAGACTAACAAGCAACGTGAAGCAAATGTTACAAGAAATAACCTTGGAAAGAGCGTCGACGACACAGCATCGTGAAATTTATTGCCGCCTAAATCACAACTTGAAGTCTAACACCTACTTCCAAAATCACTTTTCGGTCAACAAAATATCTCTTATATTTAGAGCCAGAGGTGAATTGCTGCCGCTGAATTACATACCACATCGCGACGATCTGCCTCTATTGTGCAATTTATGCAATATGATGACGAGAGAGGACACACGACACTTTCTGGGCATATGCCCAATATTGAAGGAGGTCAGGAGATCATGTTTCGGAAAAGACACATTGAATGAAATGGAAGTGGATACAATTCTAAATGGTTCAAACTGGGAAAAATTATATGAATATTGTAATATATCTATAAACTACAGACAAAAAATAATTAATGAAAGCATATAAAAAAATCCATTGTAAATAATAAGTTATAGAGATGATGGGTAGATGAACACGCAGAATCTGGAGCTGTGTGAACTTCATCGCCCAGCACTCCCGTGATACTGAAATGCAACAATAATCGATGCCTTGATATGAAAGGAAAGTATAAACATAAAGCATAATCGATCCATTAAATACTGATTTAAAAATAAATGAAATAAATGAAATAAAATAAATGTAAGGATAAAACAACATAAATAAAAAACGCGAATTAAGACAATAATTATAATATGTAATAAATCAAATAAATGTAATTTAATATGTAGTAGGAAGTCAATCAGATCGGGCAGACGGCTAAGCCACGCCATATCCTTGTTTTAGTTAAGCTACATTGTATTTATTTATAAAAAATTGGAATTTTAAAATAATAAAACACATATCTATCTATCTATCTATCTATATGAAAATGATCAGGGTCGCTTCCTGATTCGATTTGGCGATGCCTGTATTTCCGGCTGTCTGTCCGTTCGCACGAGAGCTTTCGATAGAATGAAGCTAGAGGCTTGACATTTCGGTCAAATGTTCGTAGTTTAATCTAGTTGATTGGTATTGTGTGGTCTGATCCGGCCAAGGAAGCGCCTACCTCCCCTACATATGTAAAATAATTAAACATATCTTAGAGATGAGTCGAGAGGATAGTTTTATACTCTCCTGTAAAAATAAGATCGATCAGTTGGAAAATAACGGTACTTTTCTTACGAAGAGCCTCGCAGGGTTAAACAGATCATATAGGAAACATACTTTGAATGAATATGGCTGTTTCATATTTGATGTTTTGGTGTCACTTCTAGGTCTGCCCAGGTCTGAAGTATATACCTACGCTTCGGTCTCGTTTTTTACCTGATTTTTGAAGGAAAAATCAGTTATCCGACCCGGAGTTTTAACTCAACAGATTCTGAACCGGAACCCGAATCCTGAAACTAAAGATTTTTATTTGTAAATTTTTTTTTCTCCATTTTTTTCACAATTTTTATACCCTTCACGGATGTGATAAGGTATATTAACTTTGTCATGAAGTTTGCAACGCACAGAAGAAAGCATCTCCGACCATATAAACTATATATATTCTTGGTCAGTATGATGAGACGAGTCGATTAAGCTTTGTCCGTCTGTCCGTCTGTCTGTCTGTTTCTATGCAAACTAGTCCCTCAGTTTTAAAGCTATCGAGCTGAAATTTTGTACAGAACCTTCTTTTTATTGCACGCTGTAAATATGTCGGAACCAACGGAATCGGACCACTACGCCATATAGCTGCCATAGGAACGACCGGTTCAGAAATTCGTCTTAGTGAGAAAAACTTTTTTATTTCTGAAGATATCTTTCTCAAACTTTACACTAAGTCTTTTTTCTATTGCCCACTATAAATATGTCGGAACCAATCAAATCGGACCAATACGTCATATAGCTGCCATAGGAACGACCGGTCCAAAATTCGTCTTTGTGAGAAAAATTTTTTTACATCTAAAGATATCTTTTTCAAATTGCACAAGAATCAATAGTATCTATAGTCAAATTACATTCCTGAATTTGGTTGAAATTGGACTACTTTATCATATAGCTATTTTATCATGGGAACGATCGTTCCAAAAGCAAGTTTTTATTAGAAAAACTTTTTTTTTTCTGAAGATATCTTTACCAAATTTCATATTATTTAATCATATTGACTACCAAACTATCTTCCTAAATTTCGTTGAAATTGGCGTACTATTTCGTATACCTCTCATAGGAATAATGAAATCGGAACAAGTTTTACTACTAATTTCAAAGTGGCAAATGAATCATAACTCATAACGAAGGTATGATAGGGTACCATACCTTCAGCAAGCTTGCCGAAGTCTAGCTTGTTTGGTTAAGAATTGTCCGAGCACGCCGAACTTCAGTTTAATTAAACTAGAAATTAAGTTTCGGAATAAAAGCTTTCAGACTTATTGGTGATTATGGTATAACCGCCCGCATTGAATAACTTCAGCATAGACGCGACGTTGGTTGCCTGTCCCTTTTTCACCGATACTTCAACTGCCGCTGCTCTAATGAAATAAGGAATCTCATTGGCGATGATTTACCTTACGCAATACCCGGCAGTCTATTCGTGCCCACCATCTTACCATCGAGACTATCGGTATCGGTCGAACTGTAAAATATCATGACTCCTTCGTATGCAGGACAATCCCAATGTGAAAGGGTTTACAATCGTCTCTTTTCTCCGGCAGTTACGGCCTGCAGAAATTCAAACTAAGCATCAATGCTATACTATTATATTAAAGGGTATTAAAGTTGAGCTATTTATATCCTACATGTCCCTTAAGTCAAGACCGATATTTTCTAGATTTGGTTTCTGTTTCATTTTATGCATAAGAAGATGTTGTTTTCTTAAGTAAAGGGTTCAAACACCATCAACAGTACTCTAGTGCATTCGCACCACGACCCCTAGTCGAGTGATACCCATCATGCCTAGATATAGCTTCCTCGCTGAGAACATCCTTTTCCCTCTCCATAGGACTAAAAATGCCTTTAACAGTAGTCTATTGCATTCAACCGGTAGCTCAGTGTGTTGAGGCATCAGTCTTATGTTTGACTACCGGCATTTTGGGTACGAATCTCGTCCACGACGACGTTCGTGGCCATGGATGTGTAGGAGGTGCATGCTGGCAACTGCATTCTCCGAAACCAGTTTATGTCACATGGAAGAGTTGACGCGCTTTGCTCCACAAGGGGTTAGAGCAACTGAGTAGTAGCAGTAGTAGTATCACCCCTCAACCTCTGACACTCATCTTGCCGAGATATCAGATGTCCTTGTCAAGAACATCATTTCTCTTGTCCAAAGGACTCAAAATTCCTTTAACAGTATATACTGTATTCGCCTCGTCACATCCAGTCATGTGATACGCATCATCTGAGAATATGAAGACTATATAAAAAACGGAAATCAGCTAAAATTTCTGGTACCTGTTTACACACTGAGACATATTACACACACCACAAAAATGTTCCCCCGGCTGTCAAATAATTTGTTGTGATTTTCAATCATACCGCAACCCAGGTAGCACCAGCTGATAGGAGAAAGTAGGCAATGAAAAAAAATATTGTAAAAAGCTGACACAAATTGCACCTTTCAGTCAGTTAACCTTCATAGGACCGACCTCGAAAAATTACGTTAAAGACCAAGTGGGGTGTAAATGCACCCCAGCTTTTTTGTGTTATACAAAGGACAACAAATATTTTAGACAAAACTTTTTAATTCTATATTTTGAAAAATATTCTGGAGATGAAACCGAAATTAAAAAATCGTGATATCCGTAGTAAAAAAATAACTACCACACTTATTACAAACGTTTCTGATTTTGGTATAATTTACATTTAGGTACTGATTGTACCGAAAACTTCAAGATTACACATACCGCAAGGAACAAAATTAACGATAACTCTTTACAGTATGTAGCGATTTATTTAAAAAATTTTGTACGATATAAGGGCTATATTTAAAAAACATATCTCAGAGGAAATTTAATTGGAATTTTTTTTTCAGGAGATATCCTGAGAAATGTAAGTCTGGGGTGCAGTTGCACCCCGCTCGGGCTTATGAAGGTTAATTTGACAAACGAGGGAAAAAAGAGTGTAGGCTATGAATCTCAGCCGATGATCAAAATTGCGGTCCCCGACTTATACTCAGGGTGATAAAAGGAACCTACATACCAAATTTGGTTAAGATCCGAACGCGGGATGTGCCCCGACAAACCCGCAAACCAACAAACGAACAAACGTACAACATGCATCGGGCTATATGGCCGTCCATTATACTACAATATATTTTTACGAGTACACTATATTGGACGGCCGGAAACGTATGTCTACCCTGCCAAGTTTGTATGAATGTCCTACCTACAAAAATGTTTCCTTTCCTATTAAGGAAACCTGATTACATAATGCATTGGTTATTCCGCTCCATCTTCTCAATGGCATGTATCCAGCAAAAGCGTCACACAAAAGTGGTTCGTTGCTTGTCATCAGATATTCCTTGTATGTACTATGTTACGATACTCTCATAAGACAATAAATTTAAAGCTCTACACCTTGGGGCAGTTCCACAATTAAAAACACCTTTTCACCTCGACATTTTCATGGCACTATAACCTTTTTCTTATTCCACCCTAGATATTTCTTTGCACTTAACGTCTGTCAAATGAATGGATGGCATTGGAAGAGGGGGTAGAAACGAACGAATGCATTTGCTTCCTCCACCAGGACTTAGTGCTGGTTGGCACGGATAACAAGCATGGGAAAAGATGATACATCCGCGGAGAAGAAGAATATCGCACGCGAGAGATGCTTTTTGAAATCAAGAGTAGTTCCTTTTCCTTATGCTACCGGGCGATATGACGCTCAACAATTCTAAGACTTTCATGGAATTCCAAATGACCACAAATGCTGGTTGGCGTGCTAGTTCCACATAGCTGGGCCCACTATTGAAGTTGAAAAGCAGATGTTTTTCACGTACATAGTCTTCAGTTTGGCATCGATTTCTTTTCTTTCTTCCAACCATATCTTTTCAGCGTGGCAAGAAGAAGATGATACTGGGAAGTGGATTCGATTGCAAAAGCACAACCAGCCAAACTATCAGCAACCGAGCATATATACGTGGTTGCACATGCAGAGATTGTAGTGATTTTTCGCTCAGACAGGCAGACGAGACCCTTCTTGATTGCTAGTTGAAAGTGATTCTCACAATGTACTCGTATATGGTGAAATGAAAAATTTGGCCGGTCCTTGATGATATTTTCCTGTTGGATTGGAAAAGGGACGACCGAAAGATGTTTTGATTGAAAATAGCTGTTACAGCAGTTAGTTCCAATGACGAATTATTTAGATAGAAAAACCTCCTCACGTAAGATATGGATGCATTGAAGCTTGAGTGGATGGAAGTTGTAGTAATAACTTTTTTTTGCGTTGAATCTTGAAATCTTGATTAAAAATATTTTTAATTTTTATTCGTGATGAAACCATTCCACTCCTAACATCTCACCACCAGCTTCAGCATAAAATTCGTAGAAATCGAACTTAGGAAGTTTAACATTCCTAATTTCACATAAAGAAATAAAGATTGATTCAGTGCTGTGCAAAAAAATTGCTCGAATAATTTAATCCCTTTTTTTTGCAAAGTGGTTTTGGTTTTTTTCAAAGTGGTTAGAACGTCAATGTTTTATTGGCTCAGGTAATAATAATTTATCCTGCCTGGAAATAGTGAAAACTTTTTGCAAGTAATTAATTCAGTTGGTTATAATACCCCTTTTCGTCGAGGCGAAATACATACTATCTATATTCTTTAGAGTACAGTGTAATGATACTGGAAGATTTTTCGGGAATGGGCACCATCGAGGACGAAAGGCTCTGGACTGCCAAGAAAAACAACCACAGTGGTAGATCCCTTCTTACCGATACAAAGCCATCAGAACCGTTTCAAAATTTCATCTGATATTCGGAACGATCTAATTCTAGCAACGGGTATGTAAATCTCGTCAAGTTTGGTGAGAAAAGGTTTATGAAAGCTGGTATATTTGCATTGAAACCAGTCCATAAGCCAGACTTTCCGTTAAAAATCAGCCAAAAATGTTTGCAATGGACTCAGGAGCACGTCATATGAACTCAGGAGTTCTCTCTCTTAATTGTCCGAACCCCTTGTGGGGCATAACGCGCCAACTGTTCCATGTGGCCCAGCTGACGTTTCGACGGTATAAACTGGTTTCGGAGAATGAAGTTGCCAGCATGCACCTCCTGCACATCCATGGCCACGAACGTTGCATGAACATTGTCATCGCTACTAACCCACACCATGTGGTGTGAGTTCGCATCGCCGATCACAAATTGTCGGCTTTGCGTCGGCAAAAGTCGACGAGCTACTAGACTTCAATAGGTGGTATAATTTCATTGTCAGACGTAAATTGGGCGGATGCTACCACTACCGATTGACACCCGTTGATACTGGGTATTCCAACTATTGCTGCAGTTAGATCTCTGGAAATGAAATTCGAAAGTGAAGTTTGATTTACGCATTAGGCAATTAAAATTGCCGCACGTGGACACGCAACTGACCTGTAGTAGATCAACTTACCTGATATACCATGAATTCGACCGTGAGCCACCCAAGGTTGAATGAGCACGAGGGTAGTCTGTTTCTCGGCGAAAAAAACCTCCACAAGATGGCTAATACTCCGTTGGCATGGTGCAGGTTCGCCTGAAGCACATAGATGGTGCTCATTTGGGATTGTTAGCTGCTGTAGTTGGAAGATTAGAAGCATCCGAAGTAGTGTCAGCTCGAGGATCTAGCCGTACGTTATGAGCAGCAGGGGGCATCTTGTTGTTGGGCTCAGTAGCTCAACCAATTGTGGCAAGGGCAGAAGAGCATGCCAACTGCGGAGCTTTGGTATTAGTATGGGAACGAATTACCACTTTACTCTACTAGAACGGCAGCAGGCACTATGCTTTCCGTTTTGAGGTAGCAGTAGCAGCAGCAGAATTTGTGTCAGTCTGCAGTTCTCCCTAGCCCGTAGATAGTTATTGGTTTAGCGATCACTGAACACGGTTGGCTTTACTGAATTTAAGAGTAATATGTGTAAAGCGGCATGCTACAACGCCTTTCCGCTCCACCAATCGCTCCATAGAAAGATCGTCGATGCAGGGTTTCACAATTTGTCCCTTGATTTAAAACCCTCCAGCTCTCTATCGGGAATCAATTTTATGCTCCAACATAACCAATAACCCTTTCATTAGAAAGAGTCATGTGGAAGTCCTTCACTTCCACAAGAGTTATCGCAAAGGACATTTAGACTTCAGATGTTCAAAGTTCTTGTGAACCCAATCCGCTGTCACAGAGTTGGAGCAGACTAGTGATAGCCAGACTGTCCAGTCAAGGCAAGACTCGAAGTCAATATTCTGGTCGCCGGGTTTCGCACGAGTGTAGTATCGATGAACGCCTCCTGAAGTGAAGCCAATTGAATTTCAAATCAAAAACGGATACTTTGTCTAATCACATCAAGAACTTAAAAAAAAAAGTGATTAGACAAGGTATCCGTTTCTGATTTCAAATTTAATATGGACTATCACAAAGTGCAAATATCGTCAATCGAGTTTATGAAGCCAGTTGAAGTTGGAGACCCGATGGCCGGGTCTGCTGAGCAAGAACTAAGTTTAACACAAGTTGTCATTTGGCTATACGTGGCTCTTGAAGGCTCTACAAGCGTCTTCAGTTTTTTGTGCACGTTGAGAGCTGGAGATAGCTCCTCCTAGCCGCCTCTTTTCACTGTCGGCAATGGTACTTCATTCAGTAGGGCTTTCTCTAGGGCTTCTTCCCTGGAGAGACCATCAGCCTTAGCGTTGTTATATATTCATCTCTGCGCCGCACAGTGGGATGACCCGAACAAATTCTTCGACATGGACAAAAAAATGATTTTTTTTTCTTTTTATTTTAAGTTTTGATTATCGTTTTGTAGGCCCTTAGGGACAATAAAATGTTAAGAAATTCGAAATACATGAGGAAATCATGTAGTTTTTGCGTCAAATGTTCATAAAGTCAAGGGCTTGAGGAATGAATTTGCATGAAATCATATATTATTCCTTTTTTTTTTTCCAAAAATCCTTTCCAAAGTATTGGAATATCCGAACGATTTGGAACATTTTAAGAAAATGTGCGATGCTGGTAAAAAGTCGGTTCCGATTTCATTGTGTGTGGAGAACGCACTTGCTCCGAGTACATCCATCAATCTGAGTAATGCCCGAACCAGAATGAATGCAGAGTGCAGCAGCAGCGGCAGCGGCAACGAAATGTCAAATTATTTACCATACGCGACCTAGATTGAACGCAGCAGCAGCGAAAGCGACGAAAGCAGATCTGCATATTTTTGTAGTTGCTGCTGCCGTGCTGTTGCTTTCTGCGTTCATACTGGTTCCAGCATAAGTCACAATACTGCATTTTGAGAGATGCGACTTCAAAAGCTGGGTTAAAAGTTGATGTCATTGACGACGAATTAGCCGAAAATTATGTATTGGAGGTTGATTAAAACTTGCTTATTTTACGTTTTAGGTAAGTTTTTCATTGTTTTGTTTATTTTTATATAAATATTTGTTTTATATGTTTTCCTAATTATAATCTCCCGGCAAGCACTACCGACGTGAACTGAAGTCGAACTTTGTTCAATCTTACAGCTGGTGACCCCCGACAATTGTCAAAAAGCCACACACAGTTAAAAAATAAAATGTTATCACCACACACGTGCGAAACAGCTGTAAAGCCGACGGGGACCGAAACTTTGGTGAAGCATTCGGTTTGCATCGAAAGCCAAAATTTTGGAACAAAAGATGTTGGAAATAGCGGTAAATTCGTTGTGGATGAAATTTTTCCCAGCACTCTCGGCAGACTAATGCATTTTTTTTTATTTCTCGAAATGGATCACACCACCGAACCGTCCCACTCACAAAATTTGTATTTTCTTATGGTCAAGTCGTGTTCATATCATTACGTTCTAATTTTTTTTAGTTGCGGGCCTGTGAATGAAATTTGTTTTTAGGTAACAAATCACAATTTTTAAATACCAATAATTAATTACTTTTAATAGTTGGGACGCTAAGCGACATAAATGGACGCCACCTTGCAAAATATGATAGAGAAATGCCGTTTGGTATTATTGTTGGTGGTTCCCATACATTCATTTTAAGAGATGAAGCCATCTTGGCAGAGCGGCTGTGCGGGCGAAAAACCGAAAGATTTGAGCCCTTTTTAGGGTTTTGTATAAAAAACAAAACCCTTATGAAATCGGTCAAATGTCTGTCCGTCTGTCCGTCTGTCCATGAAATATCTCACGAACGGCTGAAGCTACATACATGAAATTTTGTGGGAGTATGTAGAATTATTATAATTCGCCGGAGAAAGCGATTCGTTGTAATAGGCTGACTTTAAGGGGATGTCCACATAGAGGGGAAATGAAGGTCAAAAATTTTTTTTCATATGGTATAGGCAAGTGGGGTATCATGAGAAAGGTAACACCGAGTACATTTCATTTTGGGTATTTTCATCAAATTTGAAAAAAGGGGAAAAGAGATAGAGGGGAAAATCTGTGATCCGAGTTTGTCCCCCCAGCCCCCTTGCATTTCTAGACCGTTCTATTTAGAAATATGAAAATTTGCAGAAAAGTGGCATTTTACTGGCGTAGAAAATCTAGATTAATAGTATTTTGAAATCTCATCAGAAAAGGTACATTTCTATAGTTGCAGTTAGCACACCCCTGCACCCCTTAAACATACCCGAGGTCAAAAATATTGATCGCCAATGATAACCAACATCATAGGCAATAATATCCCTAGGTTTCATTACAATCACATAATATTTAATAATAGTACGTTGATTCAAATTTAGGCATTTCGACACTATCCACACAAAAAATACACCTATCAGCTTCATAGTTGTGAGTACTACAATACTTTCATGTTGTTTTTCGTAGTGCGAATTGCAGTTATTTAATTAATCATTTTTGAAAGGGTAAAGATTAGATGCGTCGTAATTAGCAAACTTTACCGGGTGGAAGGGGGGAGGGGTCCACATAGAGGCGAAATTAAGGTAAATTTTTTTTTAATCGACTGGTATAGGCAAGTGAGGTGTCGTGAGAAAGGTAATGTTGAGTACATTCCATTTTTTCGCATTTTCTTGAAATTTGTAGAAAGAGGAATAGTGGGGGAGGAGAAAATATTAGTTCGTAAAAATGTAAGTGGGTAAGACATTTTAATTGTGTTTTTTTTTTTATCAATCTGAGTGGTATGAAGAAGAGCAAGGAGCCGATATTTATATACCAAAATAAGCGCTTGCTACAAAACCCTCGGATTGCGGTCGTAGCCCTCTATATTCCGGTTTCATTTTAATATTCTCCTCATAATTTGTAAACAGTCGGATCGAAAAACTTAATAGGATTTAAATTAAAGAGCGTCAAATTCTGCATCCAATGCATTGCTCAACGTTGAAATTCGGTTTTGTAGTATAGTCGAAACTGATAGTCGAAAAACGTCACCTTTCGAGGCTTTGGAGGAAAATCACACTATTTCGCTTTTCAAGCTCACATATCTCTGAAAACGATGCTACAAATGGAAAAACCCATTAGACAAAAGTTGAAGACATTTCTATTTCAAGTTTAACTAGCACAATACTTTTCATATCGGCCCCTTTTTAGTGTAGTTGTGAGCAAAAATGCAGAAATGGTTTTTTAGCGATTTGAGCCTTAATAGGCCAGTCAAATTAAATAATATTAATAATAATTAGGGAAAGATCTGGAAATAGTTTTAATCCCTTCTATAGATACTGAGTACATAAAAACTGAGTTTGCACGGTCGTGAAAAACCTTGCAGGTGTAAATTAAAGACCGTTGAATTCTGCGCTCAATGCACTGCTCAAAGTTGAAATTCAGTCCAGTAGCGTAGTCGAAATCGATAGTCAAAAAATGACAATTTTCGAGGCTCCCGAGAAAAATCACACTTTTTCACTTTTCAAGCTCACAGATCTTTGCAACGGATCCTCCAAATGGAAAAGCTGGTCTGTAAAAGTTGGGGACAATTTGATTGTGAGCCTAACGTGGCCAATATTTTTCAATTCAGGCCATTTTTAAAGTAGCTATGAGCAAAAATTCAAAAATGAAAGCTCATCGATTTATGCCTTAAAAGCTCTATCTCGGTAAGTTTAACAGCTAGAAGTTTTATTTTAGCCTCAAATTGTAGATAAAGTACTCTAGTTAAATAAAGTTTTACAAGATTTCTTGTGAAACCAATTTAGGAGATACTAAAAAGAAACAGGGCAAGCCAAACTATTAGGCACATTTTCCACATAGCGGCGGGGTCCGTGGTGTTAGGGGGAATAGAAAACTCGAATTTTTAAACAATGTACCAACTCAAACAATATATCAAAAATCGAAACTACCCTAATTAAAGCAACCAGTGTTATAACATTTTGACTGACCACAGTATTTTAACCTTTGCAGAATCACCGACTTTTTTTTAAAATAAAAACGCAATTACTCAAAAACTATACCCGCTAGCATATTCTAGTAAAGAGTGAATCGCAGGTAATATCTTACCCTAAAAACAGAAAATAGCCTGTAGTTACTCAGTTTCCATGTATTCAGTATCTACCTATATAGAAGGGATTAAAATTATTTCCAGATATTTCCCTCATTATTATTTAAAAGCCCAAAAATTGGCTTAATTTGACTGGCCTATAATAGCTAAATCTCGATAAATATAATAGCTAAAAGTTTTGGTTTAGCCTCAATTCGTAGATATTTTAACCTTGTTTATAAAAGTTTTGCTAAGAAAAAAAGCTTTTTATTTTAAACTTATTTAATAAAAAAGTATTTTTTTAATTAATAACAAAATCTGGAAAAATGTGAATATCTTTTAAACTAATGATCGTATGGAATAGCGGTTGATTTCAGTCAACTCAGAATGCTCAAATATATTAGGTGTTAACCGAAAAGTGGAATTAAAACTTTTTATTTTAAACTTATTTATTAAAAATTTATTTAACTAATAAAAAAATCTGAAGAAATGTGAATATCTTTCGAACTACCGGTTGTATGGAATTGCCCTTAGTTTCATTCGACTCGAAATGACCAAATACTATACATCAGGAAACAGCCTAAAATTGGCATCAAAGCTTTTTATTTTCAACTTATTTAATAAAAAAGCTTATTTAACTAATAAAAAAAAATATGGAAAAATGTAAATATCTTTTGAACTAATTGTCGTATGGAATTACGGTTGTCTTTATTTTACTTAGAATGACCAAATACATTAAGAATCAACCTAAAACTGGCATAAAAACCTTTTATTTTCAACTTACTTAACAAAAAAGCTCATGTAATTAATAAAACAATCTGAAAAAATGTGAATATTTTTTTAAATAGTGGTCGTATGGAATTGCGGTTGATTTCATTCGACTCAATTATTGATGGCTACCGATAATCAACATCAGAGATTCGCAGTGGAGTTCGGTAGGGGTGCATCCTCTCACCGATCCTATTCCTCATTGTGATCGGCGATGTGTTGCATGCAGCCCTATCCGGGCTTGACAGAAGAATTCAATGGACTTTGACATCTTATCTACAACATCTTGACTACGCTGACGACATATGCCTACTCTCCCACAAAATTATGGATTTGTCCGCAATGGCGTTTGATCTCGAGAGGGAGGCAAGCAAGGTTGGGCTAAAGATTAATACCAACAAGACCAAGGTTCTTAGCCCGCCGTTGCGAAAAGGAAATCCGACACCTATTGCCATTAATATTAATGGGCAGCCTGTGGAGAAGGTGGACAACTTCGTGTGCCTGGGTAGCATTGTTGCCGAAAATGGTGGTACGGAGCAGAACATCGCTCGTTGTATCAACCAGGCTAAACGCGCATACGGCATGCTGTCCAAAATCTGGCAGAGCAGTTATCTCAGCATCAAGACCAAGCTGGGCCTGTTTCGCTCCCTGGTACTGTCTGTGCTTTTGTATGGGAGCAGTACATGGAAAGTTTCCGTAGGAGTTACCAGAAAGCTTCAAGTTTTCGTCAACTCATGTCTTCGTCGAATTTGAAGAATTTTCTGGCCCGAAACAATCTCAAATGAAGAGCTAAGTCGGCGTTCGGGTCAGATGCCAATCGACGAATTGATACGCAGGCGAAAATGGCAGTGGATAGGTCACACATTGCGGAAGAGTGATAACTGCATTGCTTTGCATGCCATGAAGTGGAACCCCATTTCCAACCAAGGCCGACCAAGAGGGGGTCCTCGAATCACATGGCGTTGATCTGTGGCAAAGGAGTGTCAGGCACTGGGTAAGTCTTTTGGGCAGTTGCGCCCCATTGCCCAGAACAGAGTACGATGGCGCGCAGGAGTAGTTGACGCGCTATGCCCCGCTAGGGGTTAAGGCAAAGTAGTATAATCAACACCATGGCAATAATACCTCTAAGTTTTGTAACAATCACGAAATACTTAATAATAGTACATTCATTTAAATTTGGACATTTTGGCATCACCCTTACAAAAACTGCACATAACCGGCCTGTCCTACATACTAGTACTACGAGTTCTACAGACTTGAATGTTGTTTATTGTTTTTCGTAAAGTAAATTGGAGTTAACCATTTCTAAAAGAGTAAAGATTGTTGGGAGGAGAGTGAAGTGGAGGGGAGGAGGTTGGCTGGTTGCTGCTTTAAGAGGAGGTCCCCATAGACGGGAAATGAAGGTAAAAAAAATGTTCATCTGGTATATAGTTGGGATGCTAAGCGACATAAATGGACGCCACCTTGCAAAATACGATTGAGAAATGCCATTTGGTATTATTATTGGTGGTCCCCATACATTCATTTGAGATGGGGCCATCTTGGACCCGGGTGCAAAGCGGCTGTGCGGGCGAAAAACCGAAAAATTTGAGCCCTTTTTTAAATATTCTCCTCATAATTTGTAAACGGTGTCTCGGATCGAAAAATTTAATAGGATTTAAATTAAAGAACGTCAAATTCTACATTCAATGCATCGCTCAAAGTAGGAATTCGGTTTAGAAGTAATGTCAAAACCAATAGTCGAAAAACGTCACCTTTCCACTTTCGAGGCTTTGGAGGAAAATCACACTATTTCGCTTTTCAAGCTTACATATCTCTGAAACCATTGCCACAAATGGAAAACTCATAAGACAAAAGCTGAGGATATTTCTGTTTCAAGTATAACCAGCACATTAGTTTTCAAATTGGCCCGTTTTAAGTGTAGTTGTGAGCGAAAAGGCAGAAATGGTTTTTTAGCGATTTGAGCCTTAATAGCTCTATCTCGATAAATAAAACAGCTAAAAGTTTTGGTTTAGCCTATTCGTAGATATTTTATATAAGATCATAATTTACCATTTGTAGATCGTTACACTTAGAAATAATACAGAAAGGTGGTTTTCAACTAGCACAGAAAACGAAGAAATTATGGAATTTAGATATTTTCTCAAAATAGGCTAATAATAGTATATTTCTATAGTTACAGTTAGCACACCCCTGCATTCTTTAAACTCATCCTAGGTCGAAAATATTGATGGCCAACGATAATCGACACCTTGGGCAATAATATCTCCAAGTTTCGTAATAATCACATAATATTTAATAATAGTAAAATACATTCATTTAAATTGGGTCATTTTGATGTCATCGATACAAAAAATGCACATAACAGGTCTCTTGTACTACATACTATGTAGCAGTGACGTGCACTCGTAGTAAGCAATTCCAAACTGCTTGACTTACCGAAATAAGCAATTCAATAATAAACTTTGCTTACACCAATACACATATCATTTCAGTCAATGTTTTTCTTTAAGCTGAAGAATACATATTATCATTCAAATATTCCTTTACACATTCAAATTCTGATCCGCGCCTTCTTTTGGTTAAAAAACATTCGTTCAATTACTTTAGATAATATTCAAACCTCCCACATTTTGCACACCATAGACACCAAACTTAGAATAGGAAAATGTGCCTAGATCTTTAGATGCATGTACCATGTGTGCATCCAAATACTAGAGACATGTTGATTCCAGAAAATGGGAATCTTGGATTTCGGTAGTACATTGGGCAACGATCTTTTTTTGTTTTGTTCGCAAATTTATATGAGACAAGTCAAGCACTGGCGCGACTGCTTTTGTGTGTGGGATAAAGCCCAATGATGCTTGTTAATGAAATGTTGCCAATTCAGGGAATGTTTATGGGAATTTGATTGTTCCAGTAGAGCTTTTGTTTTTGTTATGTAATGGATTTTCCGTTGCAATTTAAAAGAGGAAATCAGTGCAATCGGGTGATTTTGATTAAATTGTGATTTGAAGTTTTTTTGACCGTTTGTAGTGATTTAATTGATTTGATTTGTGATAAAAGTGGTAAGTTTTCTTTTCGCATTATGTCGGAGTATTACTGCGCGACGGATTTCGTACTAAAAGCGGGATTTTCAACGCTTTCCTTTGCCAAGAAAAGAGAAATTATAGAATCGGATAGACCGAAGCCAGATCTTAGTTTAGAGTTTAAATTAAAAAATATTACGCGAAAATTCCATATCGAAACGTATGAAAAGTACATTTGGTTAACGGGAAGCTGTAAATTAAATAAGTTATTTTGCTGGCCGTGTCTTTTGTTCACGAATGAAAAATCTGTTTGGAATAAAGCTGGATTTAGTGATTTGAATAATTTTACGGGCTCAGCAGCAAAGCATTCAAGTTCCGAAAAACATCTTCAGTCGTTAATTAAATTAGATAATTTTGGTTCTCAGCGTATAGAGTTTATGCTTAGTAACCAGGTGGCAATATCTGTTAGTTTGCATAATGAAAAAGTTGAGCGTAATCGTAATATTTTGAAACGTTTAATCGATACTGTAATTTTTTGGCAAAACAGGAGCTTCCTTTTCGCGGAAATAATGAAGACTCTTCTTCAAATAATCGTGGTAATTTTATCGAAACCGTAAATTTCTTGAGTTTGTACGATCCGATAATTGAGTCCCACATAGATTCTATAAAAGCAAATACAGCGTTTTCGGGTTTGTCTAATAGAATCCAAAACGATCTTGTTTCCGCTATAGCTAATGTGGTTCGAAATAAAATCAATTTGGAAATAAAGGAGGCTCCATTTGTAGCTGTAATGATCGACGAAACGCCAGATGTTAGCGGTCGGGAACAATTAACGATGATTTTTAGATATACAATATCAAATGAGATTGAAGAAAGATTTATCGGATTTTTGGATGTAAGCGCTAATCGTACAGCTACAGCAATAAGCTCTCACATTTTAAAACAATTGCAAAATTTTAATATCGATAAGAAATTAATTGCACAATGTTACGATGGCGCAGCAGTAATGAGTTCTCAAATTCGTGGAGTTCAGACTTTAATTCGGGAAAAACATAAATCGGCAATTTTCGTTCCATGTTACGCTCATTCACTAAATCTAGTATTGTCTAAAGCAGTTGAGTTTATTCCGGAAATTAAATTATTTTTCGCGCACATCAATAAAATCGCATCATTTTTTAATACATCCACTAAAAGGGCGGACCTTTTTGCAAATATAGTAAATCGTCGTTTACCATCGGTTTCCAAAACGCGTTGGCATTATCATTCGCGTATTATTAACGTTATATTTGAACATAAGCATGAAAGTTGTACAGTTTTTGAGACAATTTCGAATGGTTCTCAACACTGGGATGGCGATTCCTTGACTTTTTCCGATATATACTTACAAAAATTCGCAGAGTCAGATTTTCAATTATATCTGTTAATTTTTTCGAAAACTGATATATTATTTAATATTATTCAGAGCAAAGTGGTAAACATTTCATATGCAAGCCAAAAAATTATTGAATTTGAAAATTGGCTTGAAAATGACTTTTCTAAAAAGTTTGATAATTTCTATTCGACAGTTACAGCAGAATATCAGCCACCACGTAAGAAATGTAGAAATGCGATAGATCCTTTACAAAATTTACGGCGGATATTTCGGGAGATTATAGATGTTATTCTCGGGCAAATTCGAGATCGATTCCATTCGTTTAAAGATCTTTCATTTTTAGAGTTGCTTGAACCGAATTATTTTTCTAAATTCAAGTCAAATTTTCCCGATAAAAATTTTGACTCACTTATTGAATATCACGGTCAATTTTTCGACAGAATAAAGTTGAAAAATGAGCTAAAAGTTATTTATTCTTCAGATGAGTTTAAAAACGCGAATCCTAGTAAAATTCTCGATTATTTTCAAAAACGGCCTTATGTCGCAAACGGTTTTAAGCAAGTTCATATTTTAGCAAAATTATTAACGTCAATTCCAGTCACAGTGGCAACTGCGGAAAGGTCATTTTCAACACTAAAGCGCGTTCACACATTTTTGAGAAATCGCCAATCCCAAGAACGACTTTCGGATCTTGCTTTAATTGCGGTTGAAAAGGATCTTCTTATACAAATGCGAAGAGAAAACGATTTTTTTGATAATGTGATTAAAGAGTTTTTACTTAAAGAACGGCGCATAGATTTGGAATACAAATAAATGGCAATGGCGAAAGAATATTTATTTATTTCAAATACCCCTGAATTTTTCTTAGTCTTAATTAACATAATATTTATTTATCATTTTTTTATTAGTAATATTTTATTTATTTATTTTTTTTTTTTTTTTTTTTTTTTTGTGGGGGGCAAAGACCTTTTCCATAGTCCTCCACGTGGGCGCCCCCTGGTAACGGCAGTGTATCAATTCGCTGACGGCCAATGTCTTAGCGATAAGACAGTTTGGAAAAGGCAGATAGCTGTAGCCTGAATGGCTGACAAACACCTAAGCGTCTCAGGTCTAGTAGGATGGAATGACTTGCGTAGTTGGACCTGCTACATAGTTGTGTGGGCTCCAGCACGTTTATTAAACCATCTGAAGCAGCTATCTCCGAGGCCATCCCCCGAATGGGGTTAAGCGACGTGCTGACAACTCGTCCTTGTAAAAACCACTCCATGTCAAGAAACCTGGAACAAAAGCCTCGGATTGGACGGATCAACAACGACGACCACGCAAACGAATAAAAGATTATTCTTTCGGATCCTGGAATGTACGCTCCCTGAACAAACCGGGGGCCGAGAAGGCCCTCCTTCAACAGGTCGAAAAGTACAAACTGAGCATTACTGCAGTCCAGGAAACAAATTGGCTTGGCAGCGAGATTAATGACAAGAAATCGCACACAATTTTTACAAGTGGCAAACCATCGGGCCGCAAGGAGTTTGGAGTAGCATCTATAGTGGACAATCACCTCAAACCGCATATTACTGACTTCAAACCCATAAATGAACGGCTGTGTGCGATTCGCATCAAGACTCGATTCTTCAATCTCTGGCTCATCAATGTGCATGCCCCCACTGAAGTTAAAGAAGACGCAGTAAAAGACGAGTTCTACGCCCGCCTTGAAACTCTCTTCGACTCACTTCCAACAAATGACGTCAAATTGCTGCTGGGAGACTTTAACGCGAAAGTCGGGAATGAAAGTTGGCATCGGGGGACCTCTGGAGGCCACAGCCTCCATGAAGAATGTAACGATAACGGCCAGCGACTTATCGACTTCGCCTGCAGCAGGAATCTAGTCGTAAGCTCTACGTGTTTCCCGCATCGACGCATTCACAAGCAGACCTGGAAGTCTCCAGACGCACATACCGTCAACCAAATTGACCACGTCCTCATTTGCAGGAGATGGGCGTCTAGTGTCATGGATGTCCGCTCCTATCGAGGAGCAAACTGCGACTCAGATCATCACTTGGTGAAGACGACCTACAGATGTAGAATTTCCTCAGTGCACCAGTCAAGAATCAGCCCTCCCAAAATCTTTGCGGTTGATAAGCTCTTGAGTGATGATACAGCGGTGGCGTATACTACCGCCCTTGAGGAAAAACTATCACCTATGCTACACAACATCAGCAACACAGGCGTCCATGGGTTCTGGGAAGAACTCAAGGGTACCATCAAGGATGTCGCAGAGAAGGTCGTGGGATATAAAGCCCGGCGAGCGCGAAATGACTGGTTCGACGAAGAATGCAAAAATTCACTTGACGCGAAAAACGAGGCCTACAGACAATGGATTCAACGAGGAACCAGAGCCAGAAGAGAAAAATATGACGAGCTACGGCGAATATCGAATAGAATAATTAGACGTAAGAAACGTAAATACTTTGACGAGCAGTTGCTGAACATAAACGAAAACTTAGCTAATAGGAACACCAGACAAGCGTACAAACTAGTAAATACAATTAAGAACGGCTACCAACCCAGGACTAGCCTTTGTAAGGACAAGGATGGAAACATCATCAGCGACACCGATGGTATTAACAAACGATGGGCCTCTTATTTTGAAGAGCTTCTAAACCGACCATCTAACATCCCCACACAGGAAGCTCTCGATGATATTGTTGATCTAGGCCCACCCATTCAACCCCCGACAGTAGAGGAAGTTGATCTCGCGTTGCGGTCACTAAAACGAAATAAAGCGCCGGGCGCTGACGAGATCCCAGCTGAACTGCTAAGATTCGGTGGAACGAGTCTAGTTGATGCCATACATCAATTACTCCTGCGAGTATGGGAGAACGAGGAGATCCCAGACGATTGGCGCAGAAGCATCATCTGTCCAATCCATAAAAAGGGAGATAAATTGCGATGTGAGAATTACAGGGGCATCTCACTAGTTTGTACGTCCTATAAAATTTTGACGAAAATTCTGGAAAATAGAATAAAACCGTACGCAGAACGAGTCATTGGCGAATATCAAAGCGGTTTCAGACCTGGTCGCTCCACAACCGATCAGCTCTTCTCAGTCAAACTGATACTCCAGAGGTGCTGGGAATACAACGTAAACGTATACCAAATCTTTGTCGACTTCAAGCAGGCATACGACAGTATCGATCGTGGAGTACTGTACAACATCATGCTGCAATTTGGTATACCAGCAAAATTAGTGCGACTGACAAAGATGACGATGACCAACTCCGTCTCACAAGTCAGGATCCAGAATAGACTTACTGATCTATTTGAAACACGCACTGGTTTGAAACAGGGCGATGGACTGGCACCGACGCTCTTCAACCTAGCACTGGAATACGTTATTCGGGCCATGAATATGGACAACAGCAAGACGCTGCTCATCAAGTCGACACAATTAGCAGCGTACGCCGACGACATCAACATCATGTCCCGAAGATTGGCTGACGCAGAAGAACTTCTGCATACGCTCGATACAGCTGCAAAGGAAGTTGGATTACGTATTAACGAGGGTAAAACTAAAATAATGATGCAATCGGGGACAAGGACACCTGCACAACCGAGCATCAACGTGGGGGACCTCAACATCGAGTTCGTGAACAACTTCATCTACCTGGGTTGCAACCTGTCAAGGGACGCCAACGAAACTGACGAAATCAAGCGACGGATACAGTTAGCTAATAAGACTTTTTTCTCGGTTCTCCCCATAATGAAATCGAAGCATGTGCACAGAAACACGAAGCTCCGCGTGTACAAAACCATTATACGACCAGTGCTATGCTATGGCTGCGAAGCATGGACCCTAACTCAAGCCTCCGAAAACATGCTAGACACTTTCGAACGTAAGGTTCTACGGCGAATTTTCGGGGCTGTTTGCGATCGAGATGGATGGCGCATCCGGTACAACCATGAGTTGTATGAAATGTACGATGAGCTGCAAGTCTCGAAAATCGTCAAACTACAACGACTTCAATGGGCAGGGCATGTACAAAGAATGGACGATGATCGCATGCCTAAGAGAGTAATGAATGCAGAACGAGTCGACGGAGCGAGACTGCGAGGACGACCGAGATCTCGTTGGGAGAGCTCAGTAGGTGTGGACGCCGCGCAGCTGCTGGGCTCCCAAAATTGGAGGACGCGGTCACGTGACCGAGATAATTGGAGGACAATGATCCAGGCGGCCAAGGCCCGACGTCGGGCTGTCGCGCCACGATGATGATGATGATTTTTTTTTGTATTCCGAATATATGTGCCAATATTTTATTTATATCTTTCCTGATTTCTTCTTTAAGGCTTAAAGCCGCTTGGTATAAATGTTTTTGTGACTGTCCATATTCTATTATACAGTCCAATTTTGTTTATGCTAAATTGGCTTTAGGGCGCCCAACTGCTTGACTATGAAAAATTTCCACTGCACGTCACTGCTATGTAGTACTCCGAGTACAACATACTTTCATATTGCTTTTCGTAGAGCGAATTGGAGTTAGCCATTTTCAAAAGGGTAAAGATTGGTGGGAGAGGAGGGAAGAGGGAATGGAGGCGGGAGATACTGGTCGCTGACTCTGCTATCTATAATTATTCAAACAATTTATTTTCAATATTTTTTATGCAACCTTGCAATTGGCAATATCGTCTTATCATGAATGCTTAAGCATCTCCACGAGTATGACAGTTCATGTCCTATTGACATGAGACACTACAAAACCCTCGGATTGCGGGCGTAGCCCTCTATTTTCCGGTTTTATTTTGAAGTTTCATTTGAAGGGGAAGTTCCTTGGTTCGAATCGTTGTCACCAACCAATTAGATCATGCTATGAACATTTAAACAAAATTTCAAGTCTAGCTTCATTCTATCGATAGTTATCGCTTATTTGAAGTTTCATTTGTATGGGAAGTAGGGGTTTCTTTGTTCAGATATTACGTATTTTCAATACCAGCCAACTAAATGCTACTGCAAACATTTGACTAAAATTTCAAGTCACTAGCTTTATTTTGTCGTAAGTTATTTCTTATTTTAAGTTTCATTTGTGGGGTAGGTAGGAATTCCTTGGGTCGGATCTGGCCCATCTTTGACACCAACTAACTAAATCCTACATCAAATATTTGACCAAAATTTCAAGTAGCTGGCTTCATGTTGAGACAATAAATTTACATAAAAATTATTTTAATCTGAATGGGTTTTCAGTAATTTTTCCAGCAATTTTTGCTCTAAGGTGGTTCGTTTTGACTGTGACTCAGTCTATATAATTTCGTCAAAATGAACGCTCGCCGCTTCGCTCCTTGGTTTTGGATGTACATATTGAACCCTGCGTGAAATCGTTGGTTTCTTTAAACCCTGTGCAGCGGGTTGCTTTTAAAACTGGATTCGGGGTCAAGACGCAAAATCGCTTGGCAGCAGCTCACGAAGCTCCTCGCCAAACAGAGTTTAATGAAATTAACGATTGCAAGCCGTGTTCAATATCCAGAACCAAGCATATGCCTTTAGGGGCGGGGGGCGGGGGTTGTAAGAAACACTGGTCTCTTGACCACGATTCCCAAAACGACAAAGCCAAAACCCAACTCATTGTATTCGATGAGCACACCACCATACATACATTCGTTATAAATGACTCAACAAAATAAAGGAAAAAGTCGGCACAGTGACATAAGAGTTTGTATGGGATCGTTCTATTTAATAATGGCACACATAAACAACGTTTATACTTACTACGAAGCACAAACACAATCCTAGCTCATTAAGAATTTCTCATTACTTACATATTACATAAATATGTTACATTCATTCACATGTCACATCCATCCGAATGCAATATACACCAATCCCAACTAGGGGCACTGAAACAAGCCAATAGCGGAATATGGCATACGAAATAATCCATATACAATAGATACTTTCGTTTGGAAACGAAAGTATTAATCGGAAAATAAACGAAATAAGCTATGTATAGACAATATCGGATTCAAATCGAAATAAGGCATGCGATAAAAACGAAACTAGCCATGCAGTGTCCAGAGCAAGCGAAACAAGCGTTAATGTTTGTGCAATACTGAGGGTTGTGATCCTTTAAGTGTGGAGCGAGCGTAGCCCACACATGGGACTATTGTACCCAGAGCGAGCGAAACGAGCGTCCATGTATGTTATGATTCCTTAAGCGCGGAGCGAGCGTAGCGAGCGGAGCCCATACAAGGGACTGTTGTACCCAGAGCGAGCGAAGCGAGCGTTCATGTTTGTGCGATACTGAGGGTTGTGATCCCTTAAGCGCAGAGTGAACGAGTGTGAAACCGAAAGAATTGATGCATGGCTACTTTCGGTTTCAACCGAAATTATCCATTAATGCCTTACTTCCAAATGGCTTATTTAATGGTGCCTCCCAACTAAACCCATTTACAATCAATCATCTTATTACAATATGCAGTGTGTATTATATGTATTGTACGTACATGCTGACTGCAAGCAAATCAAAAATCGTTTATTTACATTGCACCGTGCACCTAAGTTTTTTTTAAATATGTACAATACATAAAATAGCCAAAAGAAACAAGCAGTTCTAAAATAGATATAACTGTCACCATAGACTGTCGAACTCGAACACGAACCTGGAACAAGTGGACCGGTTTTTCTCATATTTATGTGAAGTGTGTGTGTGTGTGCCAGAGAACATATTTGTACCAGGTCCGTGTTCGAGTTCGACAGTGTGTGGTGACACTAATGCAGGAATTTCATTGACGGCAGCAGCAGCATCATATGTGTCTAAGTGTGCTTTCTCACACCTAGCTCGCACCTGGCAATTTTTCTGAACACTAAGCTTAAGCTTGGTGAGAAAAGACAGCAGACCTCGAGACTCTCCCTACGAGGCTGTAGCCCTGTCAAAGAACAAGAAGAACAACGATAATACGAATAGCTTGAAAAATAGCGATTTTCAAACGGTCACATCTCGGGTGTTTTTCATTGTATCGACTTCAAATTCGATGCACTTCGTAAGACGACCCTAGAAAATTACCCTATGAAATTTTGACCCCCATCCCCACCCGGGGCCAGAGCTACAGACGTCCAAAGCCCGTACTTGTTGTGTCGCGTAAACATAGTCTTGGAAGATTTTTCTCGTTTTCGCATTTTTCCATTTCTCCGCTTTTCTTTAACGGGCGGAACGCTCCCATGTCTATAGATATTTCACTAATGAAATTAATGTAAATCCAATTAAACTAATGGTCGGCAAGCTAATATCACAGCTTCAATGAAATATGTATACTTAATTTAAAATTGAATTAAATTCCACCCGACAACCGAACACGCCAATTTTATTAGCGCAAAAAGAGCACATTCTCTTTGTCAGCGTTGCCTGACAAATTGCTTAATAAAGCAAACACAATGCCAAACAATTGCTGTCCGAGTTCATACTCGTAAATTACATTTTTAGTACAGCACTCGGGCACAGAGCTCACATGCCAGCAGCTGACGTCAGGCATAAGTTGCAGGAGTATCCTTTTTGCTCTATCTGGCAACCGGTCTTTTACTCAGTCCATAAATTCCGTTTTATGTTGAATTGCTAAGATGTACGGGGCTATAAAAGTTAAAAATCGATCAAGTGCCCAGTTGGAAGGTGATCCCGGCAAATAGGATACTTTCTTCGTATATTACCGAATTTATTTGACCTCAATTTTAAATTGCAATTCCTAACCCAAAGTGAAGCAACTCACTCAATAAAAAAAGCGAAAACAGCATGTCCATGAAATTTGAACGTAACCTTTAATGGATACTATTCATGAAATTCGAAAAAAAAGTGCAATCTTGGGAACAACTAAAGCTTGCCAGAAATCACAAAATAAATTTTGCAATCAATGGTCATTGCAAGCTTGACCTGAATGGATGCACTTTGATTTGCCAATTTTCTCCTCTTTTCCCTGAACCACTGATTTCCCGACAGTCAATCACTTTCAATGGATAGATGCATTAAATGCGAACGCTTCTTTTTGCCCGACACATTATCAAGCTGATTAATTCATACAGCCAGCGCACACTTTCATTTTGTACTATATAATTAAATTGTGGGACTACAAACAAAACTCCCGGCCGAATTGATTTACTTAATGGCATCAATTTTTAAAAATTAAATTCATTCACCGAATTCAAAATTAATTACTGCTCTGTGCACGACTGCCAGTAAGTATCTGAATTTAATAGTCGGACGATACGAAATTGGATTTTAGTCAATTTTCGCAGCTCAAATACTGCTAATTATTCAAATCTGAATTTTCTTCATTAGCTGCGTTTTTTTGTACAGAGCAGAGTAGAGCAGGTTAAGCGTAAAAAAAAACGATCGAGAGCAAATTAGGGTAGCGAACACGAAAACGGGGCAGGTCTTTGCTGGGAGTGTGTCTTGATTTATTTAGTTAGCATTCGACAACTCAAAAAAAAAATCTTAAATCCACAGTACAAAATTAATTATTTGTTTGTTTACTATTCCAAATAATTACACAAAACGAACATTTTATTGACAGGAAATTAACATTATGTGCTTCCATACTATAAACTGTTCGAAAACTTCGACACCTGCGCCGGCTGCATTTCAAAACGCAGATTACTTAACGGAGCAGCATTCTTGCACTGACGTTTTATCCAAAGCAGCTCAGATCAAATTGTTAATGTAATTGTGTGGTCGTGACCGGTTCTGCTCTGCATGGCTGTTGAAAAAACGCACCTACATATTATAATAGTAGTAGGTGGCTTAATGCATGAGCAACGAATCTCAATTTTCATCAGATTTAGATATCTAAGGGTCGTTTTCTCAATGTCTAGTTAAATCTTATCCTGTAGATAAACGCTAAACGGCACTCATCTTCCGGTTAAGAATTTATCGGACAATAAATCCAAACAGCTGATACGGGCTGCTGAGATTTTGACAGCTAAAACTGTTTACGTTTGCACATTCAAATAAAACAATTAAACTGGTAGCAAGGAACAGAGTTCTGGATATTCATTCGAAGGAAACGGATCTGAAACCAACTCAGCCGCAAAATAATGCTGAGAAATGGCACAGACGTAGAATAGAATAGAACAGGTGGCAGAATTTAGCCAAGAAAATCAGCTGACTTTTTACTACTTGTATATTGGCTGCGCTGTGGACTGCCACTGCATTATCGTATTCTGAGCGTTGCATGCGCTAAGGTTAAATTTAGTTTCCTGGATAGCTAACTGGCAGTTTAACCAGACATTGAGAAAACGGGCTTAAAGTAAACAAGGTTGAAAAGTTTCATATTTTCATTTGTAACCTCGAGTATACACTTTCATGCGGGTGAGACACCACCCTTATCCAGGAAACTAAATTTAACCTTAGCGCATGCAACGCTCACAATACGATAATGCAGTGGCAGTCCACAGCGCAGCCAATATAGTAAAAAGTCAGCTGATTTTCTTGGCTCAATTCTGCCACCTGTTCTATTCTATTCTACGTCTGTGCCATCCCTCAGCATTACTTTGCGGCTGAGTTGGTTTCAGATTCGTTTCCTTCGAATGAATATCCAGAGCTCTGTTTCCACCTCGTCCTGTTCATCGTCATCGCTATCAGCTCACTCCACATATTGCCTATTGAGGCACCCTCTCTCTTAACTGATCTTCTCTAGAAGTTACTAGATCGTTTAACACGGCGACTTGCGTATTTGGTATTGATATTGGTATGGGAAGAGACCATTGTCTTATGATCGCTAATGTTCGACTGCGTATTGCAGCCGTGCGCCGTTCTACCGACGAAAGCTTCAGGCGCCGCAAATTCAACACCGCTCGACTAAAAAATCCTGCTGTCTTACAACAATATAACGACCATCTGGCGCAAAAAGCAGCTAAAATAACTAGTCACCTAGAAAGTAACATAAACGAAAACTGGGATGCCATAAAAAATGCGTCCATTGATAGCGCAGATACCATCCTTGGCACAAACCCGGATTGCCGGAATAAGCCCTCAATGTCGGACGCTTCATGGCAGCGGATTGTAGAAAAAAAAGAACTGAAGGTTCGTTTTTCTGCAGCATCAGACAACAATCGAAGCAGCATCGAACTCCTTTACCACCAGAAAACTCGAGCAGTTCAGCGTAGTGTGCGACGCCATAAAAGAGTTTATGCCAATTCTCTTTTAGCCTTTTAGCAGAAGAAGCCGCTAGAAGTGACAACTTAAACGCCGTATACGGTGTCATCAAGGAGTTTACAGGTGGTCGTAACTATTGCCAACATCCAGTGAAGGATAGTGATGGAAAGCTACTTATCTTGGAAGATGATCAAATGAGGCGGTGGAAAGAATACTTCGCCGCGGTCTTGAATCGTGTAACCTCTGGTGAGATTCCACCTCATTTAGATAATTTAGCTAATTTTCAAAATGTGCGTATACGGTCCACTGCCCCGACTAAAGAGGAAATAGTCACTGTAATTATTGCACGAAAATGAATAAAATCCGCCGGACTCGACGGTATCCCTGCCGAACTTTATCAAGCAGCGCCAAGCGTAACTGCCGATTTGCTGCACTCACTTGTTGATAATGCGTAAAATAAAGAGATCTTTCCCACTGACATGAGTGAAAGAAAGGTTTTATAATCAAACTTCTGAAGAAGGGTAGCCTTACAGACTGTAATAATTAGAGAGGCATTCTATATGGGCGGTCTTGCGCAGGAGAAGCATTTCTGAGAAGCTTTTGGCTATTATTAAGGCAACCTATGACGGTGCGAAATGTCGCGTTCTGTGTAAAGATAAGGTGTCGGGGGCTTTGAAATTCGCAGTGGAGTTCAGCAGGGGTTCATCCTCTGACCGATCCTATTCCTCATAGTGATCGGCGAAGTGTTGCATGCAGCCCTATCCGGACTAGACAGAGGAATCTAATGGGCTTTAACATCTTATTTACAACATCTTGACTACGCTGACGACATATGCCTACTCTCCCACAAAATCATGGATCTGTTCGCAATGGCGTTAGATCTCGAGAGGGAGGCAAGCAAGGTTGGGCTTAAGATTAATACAGACAAGAACAAGGTTTGTAACTTACGGTTTGGTGGGCATCCGAAGATGCCCGTGGGGACGGAGCCTTAGGTAGTATAATGACCGTGAAGGTCGGGCCGTGCCATCTGTCGAAGAAAAAGGCCCCTCAACGAGCTAAGCAGCGGCCTATGCTTGCTGTAGCTCAGTTCGATAGATGTGGGCGGGGTTTTCGCCGCTCGTTGCCCCTGTCCTTTACGTATTAACAAAAATTCATAGGCCTGGGGAAAACAACACAAACAGGGGAGGTAAAAATGAGGAATAAAAAAAATAGGCGATAAGGATGGAATGGTTGGCGGACGGATCAGACGCCCACGCGGTCACACCTGGGTCCGGGTGTAATGGGACCCTCGGCCTCTGGTTTCGTACCACCAACAGATCATTACTCATAGGGTGCTGTTTCGATCTGCCGGTGGGAGCAGCACTACCAGACCATAATATGATTCGTTACAGGTGGTTCATTATAGGTTCTCAGCCTTCCATTGCGAAAAAGAAATCCAACACCTATTGCCATCAATATTAATGGGCAGCCTGTAGAGAAGGTGGACAACGTCTACCTCAGTAGCATTGTTGCCGAAAATGGTGGTACGGCTAAATGCGCCTACGACATGCTGTCCGTCCTTTCCGCACTTTGGCCACCGCTGTAAATTTCGAATGCTTTCACCACCGCAGAAGACACTTGTTTTTTTTTTTTCATCTGTCACCGAAATCAAAATGACTCCAAAATGAATAATTATACCAATTGTACGTTTCGGGTAGATGCCATACATCTAGGTTCAGGATTCTTAACGTTGCAATTACGTTTCAAGTATTTAGCAATTCAGATTCATGTCAAACGAAAAAAGGGGAAATCAACCAGAACAATTTTCTGATTTATTTCACTAGTTCGAATTTTACATGCCATCTCAACCTGAAATTGAATTGAGTTCGAAGCAACTTGAAACGTTTTGGGTTTTCACGGAACACACCCGTTGAAAATATTGATAATACGGGAGAGATTAATAAGATCTTTTTTTTAGTAAAATGTTGGACTGCGCTTTTGCTCACATGTTCTGCAACTTGTCGCTTTCTCCGTACCTATTGTTCGAAAAAGACAACTAATTTCAAAAAGAAAACGGGCCTCACAAAAAAATATCCGTAAATAAAATTATTCTCGACGGACCACTTATTTGGAAAATGTTTTCATTAACTCAACTCCAATTTATACTTTAATAGACAATTTATTTGATTCTAAAAAACTGTTGACCTTCCAGTTCGATCCTTATAACGCAAGTGCCACAATTTTCAAAAAATTCAATTACATCAAATTCGTCTTTGTTCTTTAGTATATAGCGATTGACCGTACAGTATATTTTAGCGGAAAATTAATACATAACGACCTTAATCCCTCTATCAACAATTTTTGCAATTTTCAAGACATTAGTTCACAATAGTTTTCTTTTTTAAGGTTATTAACTTGACGTTTACATTGTTTGTTTATGTATATTTGGCGACGAGACGGTTTGCGCGTCGTATTCGCAAAGCACTCCTCGGAACATCGGAACATCGGAATATCAGATAAGTATGCCACCTTATATTGATTGACTTTTGGTTACTTTGTGTTTTTTATTTTAGTTGTGTCGTCGCGCCTTCTCAACGTCCCGGGAGTCCTCAACATCATGTCGTCTCGTCGTCTCGTCGTCTCGTGTCACGGGAATCTTCAACACCTATTGATGCTCGGAACGTCTCAGATATCACAAATTATCTAACAACTGATGTGATGACTTATGTCATAATGTGGATACTTTGTCCGACATACATACAACGCCTAAATACTACATTGTGTTAATTTCCAGTGGGGCATAGCGCGTCAACCACTACTGCGCGTTATCGTACTCTACTCTGGGCAATAGCACGAATTTGCCTTCACGACTTACTAAGCACTTAGGCTAGGGAATATCAGGACTTTGGGGGCAACCTTTTGGACACGGTTCCACGTAATTTACACGACAAATTGCATTTAAATGGCATTCTATTACAAGAAAAATTGAAATTTCAATCAGTCGAGATAAAAATCTATCAATATTTTGCATTTAGCGACCCACATTTTACAAAGCATTACATTAAAGATAAAGTCTACACCAAAAAAAAATAAACCGACGACAAAGAGTGGAGCAATTAACAGCCAAAATTGAGTAATACTGCACCACAACACGAAATAAAATGTTCCTTCAAGTTTTTGAATCAATTGCTTACCTAATTTATCCAATCGATAAGCAAACTATACGAAAATATGGGCTGAATAATATACCTACATAGCTCAAACAAATACATTTTAATCAATCAGATTTACATCTGATTGCATTACGATCTAACACCTCACAACAAAAATATATATTTGTCCTTATTTCATTGTTTTCTGACCTGGTGTCATAAAATCAAAAACAAAACAAGAAAACTCAAACAACTCCGCAAATTACCCATCGTCTACCTGCTGGCAATTTGTATTGTAAGACGATTGAAATAGATTCCGTATACATTTTCTCTCAATGGTTGACCCTCGTTTGAAAACATACCTCCATATGAAAAGGTACATTTCCATTTTATTCGGCGAACATTTTCGCCTGTTCCCATTCGTCATGGGAACATTCGCCGAATGCACCTTTTGTCGTATTAATGCTTTTTAGTTGGGACGCTAAGCGATTTCACCTTGCAAAATATGATAGAGAAATGCCATTTAGTATGATTGTTTGTGGTTCCTATACATTCATTTTAAGAGATGGAGCCATCTTGGACCCCGCGGCAGAGCGGCTGTGCGGGCGAAAAACCGCGAAATTTGAGCCCTTCTTTTAATATTGTCCTAATAATTTGTAAACGGTGCCTCGGATCAAAAAACTTAATAGGATTTAAATCAAAGAGCGTCAAATTTTACATCCAATGTAATGCTCAAAGTTGAAATTTCGTGTAGTAGTATAATCAAAATCGATAGTCGAAAAACGTCACTTTTTGAGGCTTTGGAGAAAAATCACACTATTTCGCTTTTCAAGCTCACATATCTCTGTAACGGATACTCTAAATGAAAAACGGTTCAAGTAAAAGTTGAAGATATTTTGATTTCCGGCTTAACGTGCCCAATACTTTTCAAATCGGTTCGTTTTTAGTGTAGTTGTAAGCGAAAATGCAAAAATGGGTTTTAAGCGATTTGAGCCTTAATAGCAGTATCTCGATAAATATAACAGCTAAAAGTTTTGGTTTAGCCTCAATTCGTAGATACTTTAACCTTGTTTATAAAAACTTTGCTAAGTTTTTTGTCAGACTAAATTAATTAATTAAATAATTAGTTAATTAAATGATTAAATTTCTTCCATAATTTCAAAGTTCAAGCAACTTATATGACATTTTAGGTCGGTTTCTAATGTATTTGGTCATTCTGAGTCAAATGAAATCAACCGCTATTCCATACGACTATTAGTTCAGAAGATATTCACTTTTTTCCAGATTTTGTTATTAATTAAATAAGTCTTTTTGTTAAATACGTTGAAAACCAAAAGCTTTTGTGCCAGTTTTAGGACAGTTCTTAATGTACTTGGTAATTTTGAGTCGAATGAAACCAACCGCAATTCCTTGCGATCACTAGTTCAAAAGATATTTATATTTTTCCAGATTGTTTTATTAGTTAAATGAGCTTTTTCGTTAAGTAAGTTGAAAATAAAAGGTTTTTATGCCAGTTTTAGGTTGGTTTTTAATGTATTTAACTAATTTGAGTAGAATAAAATTAGCCGTAGTTCCATACGACCATTAGTTCAAAAGATATTCACATTTTTCCACATTTTTGGATTAGTTAGGGAAGTTTTTTATTAAATAAGTTGAAAATAAAAAGCTTTGATGCCAATTTAAGGCTGTTTCCTAATGTATATGATTATTTTGAGTCGAATGAAACTAAAGGCAATTCCATACAACAGTTAGTTCAAAACTTATTCACATTTTTCAAGATTTTTTTTTTGTTGAATATTTATTTTATTTAAAAAGTTGAAAATAAAAGGCTTTTATTCCATTTTTAGGTTGATTCCTAATGTATTTGGTCATTCTCAGTCGAATGAAATCAACCGCTATTCCATAAAATCATTAGTTCAAAAGATATTCTCATTTAAACAAAAAAAGGATATTAGTTTGATAAACTTCTTTATTAAATAAGTTAAAAATAAAAAGCTTTTCTGTCCATTTTAGATTGATTCCTAATGTATTTGGTGATTTTGAGTCGAATGAAATCAACCGCAATTCCATACGATCATTAAATCAAAAGATATTCACATTTTTCCAGATTTTGTGATTAAGTAAATAAGCTTACGTATTAAATAAGTTAAAAATAAAAAGCTTTTATGCCACTTTTAACTTAGCCCTTAAAGTATTTGATCATTTTGAGTAGAATGAAACTAACCGCACTTCCATACGACAATTAGTTCGAAAGATATTCACATTTTTTCCAGATTATTTTTTTTATTAATTAAGCTTTTTTATCAAATAATTTGAAAATAAAAAGTTTTTATGCCACTTGTAAGTTGATTCCTAATGTATTTGGTCATTCTAAGTCGAATGAAGGCAACCGCGATTCCTTGCGGTCATAAGTTACACTAATATTCGCATTTTTTCCGGATTTTTTTAAAACTTAAATGAAGAAAATATTTACTTCATTGAGGAAACATCAAAGATGAAGCGTTGTAGATACACAATAAGTATGTTATGCTACCCCACAGCGGCTGACTCACAACTGCAGGTGCACCTCTTTGTGTCGGACACACTTTTTTTCCTGCAGCAACAGTTACTCGAGCAGGGTGTCTTGCACCTGCAACGCTGAAGAGTGGCACATGCCCTTGCAGCGCCCGGCGCTGTTATCGATAATGGGAGCCAACGTTCTACTTCTAGTTTCCACCCCCAATCTCCAGGAGATGGAATATGTTGCTGCGTTTCCACAGCCTGCCAGAATTTCATGGCTTGAAGGATGCCCTTTTCAGGTGTCCCTCAAACTCACCAAATAACAATCAGCATCTATCATACGCACTATCACTTTTGATAACTGTAACACATTACCACTTGTCACGAAACACAAAACAAATCAGTTTCAAATCTATCCGCTTACTGACTCGACGGTGCACAATGTGGCAATAGTGGACAAAAATAATTTTTATTGTTTCTTATTCTTGACTAGTTGATTAATTATGACTATGTATGTACATGCAAATTGTATCTATAACAAGATAAGATTGGCATTATTACTTCTCTCTTAAGGTCACTTACGGGATATGCAGAGAGTTTCAAATCAAATTATCGAAATATACTATTATTAAACTTTTTCCTAAGGATATCAACATCCTGGATATTTAACGTCGCTATCCTAATGATATGCCGCCATCCTGGAAATTTTCATATAAGTGCTTTAAGTGGCGAATAACTCTCTCTCCTTGAAATTTGGCCACTAATGAAAAGCTTTGTGACATAAATTGTAGTAATCCTTCATATTTCTACCAAATTCCATATCTGTAGTTTCAGCTCTTTTCGAGATATTCTTTGAACAGGCTGACATCTGACTGATTTCATAAGGGTTTTATTTTTTCTACAAAACCCTAAAAAGCGTAACTATGACCTAAGCTATCAAGCCAAGCTATCAAGCAAAGACTTTTTGAACAAGATTTAATTATCTGTAAATTGAGATTAAAACAAAACTTCAGCTACTATACTTACCGAAATAGAGCTATTAAAGCTGGAATCGCTAAAAAACCATTTTTGCATTTTCGCTTACAACTACACTAAAAACGAACCGATTTGAAAAGTATTGGGCACGTTAAGCCGGAAATCAAAATATCTTCAACTTTAACTTGAACGGTTTTTCATTTGGAGTATCCGTTACAGAGATATGTGAGCTTGAAAAGCGATATAGTGTGATTTTTCACCAAAGCCTCAAAAAGTGACGTTTTTCGACTATCCATTTTGATTATACTACTACACGAAATTTCAACTTTGAGCAATGCATTGGATGTAGAATTTGATGCTTATTAATTTACAACCTATTAAGTTTTTCGGTACGACGCTCCGTTTAGAAGTTACGAGGAGAATATTAAAAAAAGGGTTCAAATTTCGCGGTTTTTCGACCGCACAGCCGCTCTGCCATGGGGTCCAAGGTGGCTCCATCTCTTAAATTGAAAGTATGGGCCCCACCAACATTCATACCAAACGGCGTTTCTCTATCATATTTTGCAAGGTGGCGTCGATTTATGTCGCTTAGCGTCCCAACTATTTTCCATAAGACCCTCAGGAATATTTTCGTGAAAAAGTTCTCGGGTAATGGATGGATGGGAACATTGCCTGATCCGATCAGCGAATATAATGCTATTGTCATTGTATTCGCGTTCAAATTCGGCGAGATGTTCACGTGTAAACACAGCATAATGTTTAATCTTTGACCAAACGCTAATGTGCTTTGGCATTTGAACTTTCGTTAATGAACAGTTCCCAGTCAGACAAAAATTGAAACTTGATCGATCCTGGATCAAAGAGTGTCTACTCAGGAATCGATGACTTTTTCGATGACACGTCGGAAAAATTTGTATGGGCATAGCTGCTTTTGCGATACCGAAAATGAGGACAGGAATCGATCCAAAATCGATGACAGTAGCCGGCGTAGAATCGACGACTGTAGTCAGTGTAGAATCAAAAACATTTACAATTCGTGAAATCTCTTTTTGTATTGATTTCACGCATAGATATATGTATATTAAACAGATATGAAATAGGCACAGAGTGGGGGTAAAAATTTGAATATCGAGTTATGGCTGACATATCCGCGCCTGCGCAGTGAAACGCGCACAACACGTATTAATATTTGGCCCAGGGGCCCGAGGAGCGAGGGGCCAAATGCTTCGCAAATATCAAAATTGTGGCTGAGTGGCCGATGGCGTAACGACATTTACCGAACGTATGGCGACCGCGTGCAAATGGGTAGCAGTGCGCATGCGCGGCTTGGTTCAAAAATAACCTGAACTTTGAAGAGAGAGTATATGAGGAAGTGAAAAAGAGCGAGAGAAACGAAGCAATTCGGCACAAGTGAGGATGTAGGAAGGGGGATCGAAATTTGACATCTCTTTTGCTCTATATGGACCGGGCGGGTGTTCCGCGGCAGAGAGACAGACTGGAATGTTATTGTTCCAACTGGAAAAGTAGGAGAGGGGATGACATCTTACGTGCTTCCTTCCAGCGCGGGTGTTGCGCAATGGAGGGCGTGTGTCTCTCTCTTTACTTTTTACGACTGGAATTGCTTCAAGTACAATAGTTTAGTGTTGAGTATATGCGGATTGCTCCTCCATAGGTATTCTCTATGAACCTGAACCACAGAGTGGGGATAGTACTATTACCGATCTGTTCTATTTAAATCTATGATTTCACGGCACTTTTTATTTAATGGCGGACTGTATCCCAGGCCTATAGAAAAGAAACGTTATATTCCATATATGATGATATGACAACATGCGTCGCCAAAGATACTTTCAAATGAATTAAAATTTCAGGCTAATTGATTACCAGAATCGATATATAATCCAAAATATTTGAATTTTTCCAGCTCCGGAGACAAACCGATGGATGGAACCGCTATAGGATCGAAGACTTTTCGATTCCACTGGAATCAGAGACAAATGTCTTGCTGGGTTACTTAGTTCGAGTATTCGAAACTGAGTCTGGTGAGTTTAGCTTTTAGCATACGCTTCTGAGTAAACACTTTGAGAATTTACTCAATCAACCTTTTTAACATAGTGATTTGATTCATTCCGCCTATTTGCATGTGCATTGATTCCAAGAGCATTACTCACATCTAGTGGTAACGTCGAGTTAATTTGACTTACATAAGATTCGAATGTAAGACCATATCTTTTAAACCAATTAAGATTGCATAGTCTCCAATTTTCCGTCGAATAAATTATTTGAATGCAAATCTGCATAGAATTTCCATTCTACTTGGAGTCTTGCTAGGATGTCCTTTAACCGATTTGAAATGGCCAATTTATCTAATCTTCATTGGAATCTTCATGAATACATTCTGGCCCAAGTCCAATAAGCAATAAGAACGCGTTGTTGCATTCCCTTCTCTGTTGAATGCCTTTAAAGTGTAAATTGCTCTTAAATGCGACAATTTTGCCAAAATCGGATATAGACAACGTTTTAAAGACGTTATGATCTATGAGTACTTGATATATGTATGTACATGGGACATTCGTGAGGATGGTTGTAGGTGTATTGAATATGAGATACCCTCCGTATACAAGGTGACTAAAAGTCCCACCCCGTACAAGGTGGGGTCTGACATACCCTAAAATGTATTTAACATAATATCTTTATATCTGAACTTTTTCTGATTTTTACATGAAACTATCATTCAAGGTATTCATAACCAATCGAATTCACTAAAAAGTGCAGATAATTCCTAGTTTGTATAGCTTTTACTTGACAATGAATGAAAGTACATCTTTTTTCATCTCGCCATATTGGCATAAAAAATGAATTTTTTTCCGTCCGCTTTGTATGGAGAATGCCATGCTGATTGCACTTTAAAGTGTAGTGTGTAATCAACCTAGTATCTGGTATCAAACAGATTAAATAGTATCGTTGGGAAGGAAAACGATGTATTTCCAGTTACTGAGTAAAAGAGCTACCGGGCGTGTATAGTTTAGTAATAGTAGCATATTTTCGATGGCTGGGGTCTGTTAGACCCCACCTTATATACGGAGGGTTAAAAGCAGAAATCTGCTGGTATTAAAAATAAAAATTTAGTTGAGCATAAAATATTACCGCAACGAATGAAATGCAATTTATTTGTCAAACCATTCAGGAAACTTGACGTAATACTCAACCCACTTATATTTACAATGAAATTGAATACTATCCATTTGCAATAAAATGACACTAAATTATTTCTCCCCATTGGAATTTCCTCTTATAACCCTAGCTAGTACATTTTCTATTTGCCAGTTGCACACAAAATAGGATCTCTGCTTTCATACACTATGGAGCTATCAGAAAGGACAAGGGATAACAAACGGCTAGTGAGAGTGAGGATTTGTTTTGAATTCGAATCCGTTCCGGATAGTGGAGAACAGAATTTATATCCGTTGAGCCATAATAAATCAAATTGGTATTATGGAGCCTGGATCTGCCATAGATCCGGAATATGTTCAAATCATAAACACTACACAATTCTAAATGGAAAGGCAGTGGCTAGACCATATGTTGGTGTACAGTGGCATTTTAGATTTCGAAAAACCGATTATTTAAAGGGAAATTTGTGGCAATCACTTAATTTTTTATAGTTTATTTAATTGAATTAATATAGTGAAATGGACGTCGTTATGGTGGTGAAGATTTTATGGCCATTGCAGCTTTATGGGTAGTGTGTCGACCTAACAAGAGAGAGACTGCGGGTTCAATCTCCGTCAATATATTCGAACTGTTACGAGTACTTCTTTCGGCGGCCTACAGTTGATTGACTCATCTCCGAGTTCATTGATTTGATCGAAAAATTAGTGAAGTAAAGGCGGAGCCAGCGTAACATTGGCCATTTCATTAAAACGGTCTAGGAAATGCTCTACTACATTTCGTACTCCATATGCCGACTTCGAACCACTTATTTTTTTGACATGGATATGTCTTATAGCTGGGGGTCATCCTAAAAATCTGTCCGTCACACGAAATGTCTGTTTTTCTACTCGGGGGTCAGAAGAGGAAACAAGCCCATTGAAAATTTTTCTTTTCTGGTTGTGCATGTCGTTTGAGTGAAGTGGCTGTGCAAGGCTGTTGCTTGTAGATCTGCGCGGGCGGTGCGCTTGCGGGGATCCTGTGTGTACATGTTGGGATGTTGATTTGATAGCGATAAAGGCTGTTGTGGATGACAAGAAATAACATAGTGTACGGGTGAACAGGCGGACTTTCAATGACCTTCAATTTCCGCCAATTCCCATTCATCATTTAATAAAATAGCCCGTGTTTTACTATCTTTGTACTATCTCAATCACTAGGGTCCCAGAAAAGGTAGCAAGTAGTCAGTTCGACTAACATTTGGACATGCGCAGACGCAATTTGAGAGAGTGTACATAGTTCCTGCCCCCGAAAATGAGAGAGAGCGGATGAAGTTAATTCGAGCCAAATCGGGTGATCCAGCGACTGCGTTTGTGCATTTGCAATGGCGGCGATTTGAGGTCTGACTGGTCCACAATGTGGGCCCCCACCCCACGTGCAATAAACACATAAAACAAAATGGCGGATTTATACTAGGCGAGTTGGAGTCTCTCAAGTCCCGAAATAAAGAAATATTCGTCTCAGGATGTTATAGCTCCCGGCAGCTCATCGTGACATGATGTACATTCAGAGGGCTGCAGAAGATCAAATGCCCCCCCCCCCTTCTGCGAAAATTCCAAAAAATTTCTTGTGCATTTTCTTTGTGCGTGTGTTGGAATGTTTTGTTTACTTTTGTTAGTTTCCCTTTCTGTTTGCCGGACACAATCGCATAGAGTCGCACGCGTTACTTGAGAAACGGATTGTGTGTGCCGGACCCGGACTGTTGATTACGAGTAGAGGGGCGGGATGAGACGGATAGTGTGGGAGCGATTTTGCAATAGATACACAAACACAATACACGTCCGATTGGGAAAAGATGGTGGGAAGCGTGATTGCGATTAGCAGAAACGTACTCAGAGAAATGTCGATAGGCTGCAGTCTGCAAACTGTACCGAACGGGTAGATGGAACAGGTAGATGAAACAGGGTGCACGAGAGGAGGTGAATATTGCACACACGCGATGCAAACGAAAACGAAACGATCCCGCGAGAGAAAGGAGCCCAAGCGGACAGGACAAAGCAAAGCAGAATTTATGACGAGTATCTACACTGCCACCATATACATGGGTACATGGGTATGTCTTATGCCTACCGAAAGCGTGGGACGTGTTTATACTCTAGATGAAATCTGAGAGTATTATAAGTTTGCCACAAAGTTTGTAACGCTAAGAAATAAGGCTCGCAGAAAAAAATAAATGATACAGAAGTTCATATTATCACTCGAATATCTCAAAACCGGATGTCCGTCTGTCCGTCTGTCCGTCTGTCCGTCTGTCCGTCTGTCCGTCTGTCCGTCCGTCCGTCCGTGACCTCTCTAGCTCGAGAACGCGTTGAGCTATGAAGTTCAAATTTTGCACACGTTATTTTTGACAAAAAATGAAGGCTAAGTTCGTGAACGGGCTAAATCGCTCCACCCCTTCTACCCCCTCCCATACAAAATGACACATTTTTGAAAATTTACAATAATCAGATTTTCTCAGAAACTATAAAACATATTGCTTTGAAATTTTTAATATATCACTTTTATGATAATTGTAACCTATGTTATAAAATTTATTGTAATCCTCACCCTCCTTCTACCCCCTCCCATACAAACTGCACTATTTCATGAAATACGTTAAGCCAATTTACTCATTACCTATACAATTTATCGGGCTGAAATTTTGTACTTAACACTTAATTAACAATATCAGTTAGATTCAAAAAAAGTAATCGATTACCCTTACTCCGTCTACCCCCTCCCATACAAAATGACACATTTTTGAAAATTTACAATAATCAGATTTTCTCAGAAACTATAAAACATATTGCTTTGAAATTTTGAATATATCACTTTTATGATAATTGTAACCTACATTATAAAATGTATTGTAATCCTTACCCTCCTTCTACCCCCTCCCATACAAACTGCACTATTTCATGAAATACGTTAAGCCAATTTACTCAGTACGTATACAATTTATCGGGCTGAAATTTTGTACTTAACACTTATTTTAATTAACAATATCAGTTAGATTCAAAAAAAATAGTCGATTACCCTTACTCCGTCTACCCCCTCCTATACAATATGACACATTTTACCAACGTTGCTCTCTAGCTTGATATCGCTTTGAGCTAATACAAAATGTTGTCTTTTGACAATAAGCTGATTTTCTCGAAAAGTGTTACAGCTATTAGTCTGAAATTATTTATTGGCTTTAACCAGGTTCAAATTCATCTAGAGTATTGCATGATTGGGGTTTACCCCAATCGTAGTTCTTTTATGTTTTTTCGAATGATTTCATCCAGTATAACTATACTGCATAGACATATCCATGTTCCGATGTATCTGCATGCAGTGTAGATACTTTGTATCATACCTTTTCAGTAATTGTGAATATTAACTACTTCACCATGCATTTTCTTCAAATTTTAGTATGTTGATTGATAACAACAATGCACTATTTATATATATACTAGCTGCGACGGCTCGTTTCGCTCGCGTTGTTGCCTTTGTGAAGAACGAAAATGTGTTTTATTAGACAACTTACGACAAAATAAAGCTGGCAACTTGAAATTTTGGTCAAATGTTTGTAGTAGGATACAGTTGGCTAATATTGAAAATACGCAAGATTCGACCAACGAAACCCCTACTTCCTCACAAATGAAATTTCAAACAAGCGATAAATTTCGATAGAGTGAAGCTAGAGGCTTGAAATTTTGTTCAAATGTTTGTAGGGTGATCTAATTGGTTGATGGCAATGATGGGCAAGATCCGACCCAAGAAACCCTTACCTCCCCTACAATTGAAACTTCAAATAACCAATAACAATGAAGCTAGCGACTTGAAAAATTCGACAAATATTTGTCGAATGGGTTGCTTAGTTAATTGGTTTTGAGAATGTTCAAGACCCCACTGAATGAGTGCCAACCTCCCCTATAAACTGGCCATGTAGAAGACCCAATTTTAATGCATATGGTCGTTGCCAATTGGTACTTTTGGTATCACCACTAGGTCTGTACAAGTCTAGGGTATATACGCTTCGGAAGCTTCGGCCTGGTTTTTTATACCCTAAACTTATAGTATAGGGTAAGTATATTTTTTTTTGTCACGACGAAAATATGTAACACCTTAAAGGAGGCTCCGGAGGTATAGCAATGTATATATAAATGATCAGGGTGACCTCCTGATTCGATTTAGCTATGTCTGTCTGTCCGTCTGTCTGTCTGTCTGTCCTTTCGCACGATAACTTTCGATAGAATGAAGCTAAAGCCTTGAAATTTTGGTCAAATGTTACCAGTATGATTTAGTTGGTTGGTATTGAAAATGGATATGATCAGGCCAAGAGAACGCCTACCTCCCCTATATATGTAAAATATAACTCCCGATTAAATAAACTTGAAAAGCTCTAGCTTTGGCAGGTTGCTCGCGAGGGTAATCTTATACCTACTCTCCTGAAAAAATAAAATCGATCAGTTGAAAACTAACGGTAATTTTCTTACAAAGTGCCCCGTACTTCCCTACTTGTCAGATTTTTTATCTATAATTCTTGAACCAATTGACGTAGACACCTGATTTTGGGCATGTAACCCTGAGGTGAGAAGCTGCTTCAGTTTCAGTAAGTTGGGCATAATCAGATCAAAGGAACGCCAACCTCCCCTACTAATTTAAAAAAAAAAATTAAATATTCCCTTAAATACGATAACTTTCGATAGAATGACACCAGCAAGTTGAAAACTTAGTAAAATATTCCTAGTAGATCTACAAGGTTGGTAATAAGGCAACCAATAACCGAGTCTTCTTGTGTTGTGTGCCTGGCCACCAGGGCATTGAGGGGAACGAGGCTGCGGATGAACTTGCTAGACAAGGATCATCCAGTCGTTTTCATGGACCTGAGCCTTACTGTGGCTTTGGACTGGCCTCGGCCAAACTGAGGATCACAGATTGGTTTGCACGATTGCGTCAACAGTGCTGGGATAACCTTCCAGGGCTTCGTCAATCAAAGGAGCTGATAATGCCCTTCAGTCACAAGGGTACTACTCAAATGAGTAGAACCCACCTAAGACTCCTAGTGGGGTACTTATCTGGCCATCACCTGGTCAGATATCACCTGAACAAGATGGGTCTGTCAACCGAGACTGAATGCCGTCTTTGTCTGGAAGACGTGGAAACGACCAAGCACATCTTGTGCGAATGTCCCGCCATCGCGCGTTTTAGGATGTCACTCCTCGGGCAGGCTACTATCAGCACTGCAGAATTCAGGTTGATTCCTGCTAAAGACTCACTGCCCTTTATTAGAAGGGTGGACGGTCTTTTGGATTAATGAGCTACGGCACAATAGATCTTTATGGTCGCAGTGCCTTCCTGCTAGGAAAGTAGCTCGAATTTTTATATCTATCTATCTATGTATCTACAAGGTTGGTATTGAAAATAAGCAAGATCCGACCCAAGGAACCCTTACCTCCCCTACAAATTAAACTTCAACTAAGCGATAACTTTCGATAAAATGAAGCTAATGACTTGAAAATCTCGACAAATATTTGTAGGATGGGTTAGTTATTTGATTTTGAGAATGGTCAACATCCTCCTGAATGAGTGCCAACCTCCCCTAATAATTGGTCATATAGGAAACTCACTTTTAATGCAAATGGTCGTTGCCAATTGGTACTTTTGGTATCACCACTAGGTTTGTACGCTTCGGACTCCTTCGCTTCGGCCTGGTTCTTTTTTTCATTTTTGTCCGTTTTTTATTTTCGACTTTAGTTCAGGCGTTTGGATCTTCTTCGGTTGTAGAGTCTCTGATCGGGGACTCGTTCTCAGTGGTATTGGCTGCTTTCTTTTTGGCGAATGCAGTTGTGCTTTTTTATTCTTTGGGGTTTGCAGTAAAATTTGCTCCACCATTTCTCTGCTACGCTTCAGCCTGTCCGCTTGTATGACCTTTGGTGACGTTTGCGTGATCTTGTTCACTTTGATCATCTTATTACTTGAAACATGCAGAGGTTCACGTTTTTGTTTCGCATGGATTTGTTCCTTCGCTCCCTTGTACATAATCCTATGTCTTTAATTTTTTCTTTGACGCCGCCGTGGATGGTGGACTTAGTTTCAATAAAGTCCATCAAGTCAACAACAAGCTTCCCGAACATGTCGGTTTCCTCCAATGGTTTTCTACCTTCCCTAGGAGACGCCATTGTTACCAGGGGCAAAGGTCGTTGTCGGGGACACCTTTGAAGCATGGAGCTCTTCTTGAAAGGATCTGATCACTCTGCTATCGGCTCCGAACGCCCTTCCTCCTGATTCGGTTTGGTCGACCGACCTCGGCGTAATGTTGACGATGATGACAGTTGGCTCAGACGCTCCGCGCCCAAGTCATCCATTTCAACGTCGCACCAGCCACACAGCTGGGCATTGGCCGTAATCCGCCCTTGTCCCGCTCACACAACTTTATACGGTGTGTGAAGATTGGTGATTTTACTACGCGATCGTCTAGTCTTTTACTCACTCACGGACGAGTACGTCACCAGACATCCAACGCATTGGGTTGTTGTGGCAAGTAGCAAAGTAAGCGTGCACCAACAAAGATTGACGGGTAGGTCTTTACTCGCACGCTTTGCATAGGTCTCCCGCTCTTTCATAGGATGGGTGATACACCAATTGCCACTGATTCACAGCCGATCAGTGACTCCAACGGCACTTATTCGGTTTTGGGTTAACATTGTTGAGAGTCGTTCCTGTTACTACAAATATTTATAGGGCCTGGATGTGTGAAAGACAATGCTAACGTCCTCTGAATAATAGTGCCAGCCTAAGAATTTAACGACTCCCTTTTCTTCCGTTTTCTGAGCAGCATTTAGCACACGTCGACTGGCAAATCTATTATGGGTGATTGAAAATTGAGTATCTGGCCAACCTTAACCAACACCCCTCTAAAAGTATCGCTACATATTTGGCAGCCAACGTAGGGCCCATTTCTGGTACAGAACATTACCAAAAAGGACCTCATTGGCTTCTTTTTAGTCCTTCCACCGATTGGCATTAGTCTTAGGGTTTAGCCACTTTACTTCACGTATTTTCCCTTCAAGTGGCAGTGTTTTCCTCTGTGGCATCCCCATCATTCCTATAGAGTAGTTTTTCCTTTTAGATTCAGTTTAACAAGGCAGTCCTGGCTTTGTGTTCGTCTATTGTGGTTTAGCCTCGTATTTAAGGCCTCCATAAAGGCTTCGAACTGCCGGCATTGGGAGTCTCTTCGGTGACCGAACGAAGCGCGGAGGAGCCCTGGGTATCTTTTTATTTACCAGAATTGTCCTTCGAAGTAACTTAATTTTTTTCTTTACACAGTATTGCATTTCTATACCTTAGACTTTCAGTATAGGGTATATTGTTTTTGTCACGACGAAAATATGTAACACCTTAAAGGAGGCTCCGGAGGTATAGCAATGTATATATATATGATCAGGGTCATCTTCTGATTAAATTTAGCCATGTCTATCTGTCTGTCCGTTCGCACGATAACTTTCGATAGAATGAAGCTAGAGCCTTGAAATTTTGACAAAATGTTGACATTATGATTTAGTTGGTTGGTATTGAAAATGGGCATGATCAGGCCAAGAAAACACCTACCTCCTTTACTTATGTAAAATAATTAAATATATTTATAACTCCCGATTAAATAAACATGAAAAGCTCTAGCTTCTGTAAATTGCTCGTGAGGGTAATTTCATACTATCCTGGAAAAATAAAATCGATCAGTTGAAAACTAACGTTAATTTTCCTATAAAGAGGCCCGTACTTCCTTCTTTGCTTTTCAGGTTTTTTGTCTATATCTTTTGAACCAATCGACGTAGACACCTGATTTTTAGCTTGAAACCCTTAGGTGAGAAGCTGATTGAGTTTTAGTAAGTTGGGTATAATCAGATCGAAGGAACGCCTACTTCCAATATAAAATTCAAAAAATTAAATATTACTTTAATTACGATAACTTTCGACAAAATGACACTAGCAAGTTGAAAATTCGGTAGGATGATGTCAGTAAGATTTACTTGGTCGGTATTGAAAATGGGCAAGATCCGATCCAAGGAACCCCTACCTCCTCTACAAATGAAACTTCAAATAAGCGATAACATACGATCAAATAAAGCCAGCAAAAAGAAATTTTGGTTACATGTTTGTAGTAGGATTTAGCTGACTGATATTGAAAATACGTAAAATGCGACCAACTAAATTCCTACTTCCCCTACAAATGAAACTTGAAATCTTCTTCTCTGGCCTTGACCCCTCCAGGGGCATGGGCGCGTCAACATCCCTTGCATTTCTATGCTTTGTTGACGTTTCAATAGCATATCTACTTTTCGGAAGCTAGCATGCACCTCCTATCCGCGCCGTCTTTATACTGACAAGCTGGGAGCACTGTGAGAGTTCTATTAGTACTCACATGCAGTGTTTGATCACGCCGAGATTTGATCTCCGAGCTCTAGATTAGTATCGTAGAGCGGTGACCGAACGATCACGGCCACCGAGCGCGACTTCGTTAGAAAGAAGCTGGAGATCTAAAATTTTGCTTAAATCTTCATAGCATTATCCAATTGGTTGGTGGCAATAATGAGCAAGATCCGACCCAAGGAACCCCTACCTCCCCTATAAATGAAACTTCAAATAAGCAATAACTTTCGATAGAATGAAGCTAGCGACTTGAAAAGTTCGACAATTATTTGTACAATAGAATGGGTTAGTTAATTGATTTTAATAATGGTCAAGATCCTCCTGAATGATTGCCAACCTCCCCTATAAACTGGCCATATAGAAAACTCACTTTTCATGCAAATGGTCGTTGGCAATTGGTACTTTTGGTGTCACCACTAGATATGTACAAGGCTAGGGTATATACGCTTCGGACTCTAGGCCGAAGTGAAGCTTCGGTCTGGTTCTATTATTCATGTGCTCAGCAGCTTACAGACTTTATGAGTGAATTACGGCAAGGAATGCAGTGTTGCGCCTCTGTTGGCCTCGGGATTCTCTGTAATCACTTGATCATTTCTCTCTGATAATTTTTCCCCTCTACAATGGTTGCCGGCTGCCTCCGGGCCCAGTTCACTTTTTTTTCTATTTTTAGCAGCACACTTTTTCGTCAGCTTCATCTTGGCAGGCCTTAAAGTAGAAGCTGCCCTCTAATGAGCCATATTATGGTCTGGTGGTGCTGCTTCCACCGGCAGATCTGTGGCAGCACCTGATAAGTAAGGATCTGTCGGTGGTACGAAACCAGAGGCCGAGGGTCCCATTACACCTGGACCTTGATGTGAGTGCGAAGGAATCTGCGCCGTCCGCCAACCATCCCATCCTTATCGCCGTTTCTTTTACCATTCCCCGTTTTTGCCACCCATGTTGGTATTTTATTTGCCTTTTTCCTCGCCAGATGGCACGGCCCGACCTTCACGGTCATATGCTACCTTAGGCTCCGTCCTCACTGGCATCTTTGGATGCCCACCAAACCGTATGTTACAAATGGATTTAGATGGGATTGGTTTGGTAGATAGATAATGGTGGTTTTAGTTTTAGATAGATAATGGGATGTGAATGAATGTTGTATATGTAATGAGAAATTAGCGTGGATTGTTTATGCGTTGGGTAGTAATTATGCGGGAGGCTAGTTTGGGAATTAATTTTACAGTGTGTCATTTTTAAATTGAACGACTCGGAGACTATGTCGTTGTGCCAAATCTTTCGCTCAGCTCATTCTGTTGAGTCATTTAAAATGAACGAATCGTTACTGTGCTACGCATCACTAATCCAAATGATGCCCATTTTTTAGTAATTTAGAGAAAATCACTACATTCAAGAAACTCTCCAGATTATATATAAATCCTTTTTTTAGAAATCAAATCAACCCATACAGCTGGTCTATAAAACAGAATGGATCTCAATTCTGGAGAAAATCGAACTCCATCTGTGCTTTTGTCTTCTGTCCTGTCTACATTTACACCCTTATGTATGTATGTTCATACCAACATATTGCATCTTCTTTGCCACATATGTGAAAATCATTCACACGTAATTGAATGAAATTTTTCATTTCCAGAAGCATTCCGACATTTTTTTTTTGGGATCTGTCCAACGCAATTCTCACTTTTTTTCTATGACTATCGATGTATACTACGTGGAGTAGGATTCTCTGAAAGGACGGCCTATATTAGGTGACAGACGAAAAAAGGCATGCTGCTTGAATAAAATGAGTCACAGACAAGATATTTGCGGTAATTTGAAGCTCATTGGATAACATTAATTTTGTCAACCTACTTAAGTGCTCGTATAAGCAGCACGTGTTTGTGAGACAAGATGAAAAATAGGTGAAACTAGGTGCTAATGAACGTAGGAAAATGTCGAAATTTGTCTTTCTGTGATTTTTTTTCAGCATCTTGAATATTTTAAACTGATTATAAAAAAAAAGATACCTTCAGTCGTCGATGGATGGATCCCGTCCACGACGACGTTCGTGGCCATGGATGTGCAGGAGGTGTATGCTGGCAACTGCATTCTCCGAAACCAGATTCTGCCAACGAAACGTCAACTGGGCCACATGGAACAGTTGACGCGCTATGCCCCACAAGGGGTTAGGGCAATTGAGTATAAAAAAAAGGATATCTTCAGTCGTCGATGGATGGATGGATGGATATGTTTCTGAACCGAATAGAATGAATTTGAATTAGAATGACGCCCTCACCCAAAGAGGGGTTTATATCAAATTTGATTGAAATCGGACCACAAGAATTGCTCGGATGAGAGTAACAATCTTTCTTAGAAAAGTGAAACTTCCTAATTTTAAAACAAAAAGAGTACCGTTAGATAAGTCGAAAAATAAAAAAGTAGGCCGTGCTCAGAGTCACACTAGGAACTTTCATATTAAATTTGGCTATGGTCAGATACCAGGAAGTGTCCGGATAAAGGTCTAAACACACAGTGCCCATACCAGGGCAACGTCGTAGTCGCCCGTATATCGGGCACATGACCGTACATTGCAAGCGAAACCACACAGTACCCGTACCGAGACCAACCGTGTGTTTCCCATATGTCCCCGATTCCCGCGAATCTTCCTAGCGACTTTAATTGCATGCAATGCAAACGTGTGTCTAGCTATTCAACATTGTACATTTTCTTCGCCGTATGATGGCTACACAACAACCCACCCGGCGGCGGCTGCTCCGTGTTTGGCTATGTGTGTATCCAATTTCTTTCCGTACCTCACCGTGAGCGAGAAAAATTAAACCAAACTAAACGGGCACGGTCCGCTCCGTGACGTGCAGGTGACGGTCTGTTGTCCATGTGGTTAGTGTGAACCAGTAGACTGTTTTATATGGTACAATTCGCTTACCGTAGATCGCCAGTATACGGGCGACTACGGCGCTGCCCTGGTACGGACACTGTGTGTCTAGACCTTAAGTGAATAAACGTATTGCATGCATCGGCCTATACGCCCGCCCATTAAACTTTTACATGGGACGAGCCAAAAACTTCTATGGCATCTCTTAATATGCACATCTGCAATCCGTAGACTCACTAACAATATTTATTTTAACCCCATCTGCTTCTAACTTGACATACTTTAAAGTTTTACCACAAACGTTTGGAGACTCCTTAGAAGAACCCAAGAGTTCGTTACTTGTACCTCGGATACCCTTATGCATCCAAACATTAGTCCAAGCATATTCTTAAATATTCTATTTGTTCCATTATTCATAACGTAATAGTGTTGGCGAGAGCTCAGGTAACCAAATACTAAAGTTTCTTGTCTAAACATAAAATATTGTAATCTGGTTAACGACTAAGAAGTCGAGGAGAGAGTAACAAAGTTTACAACACCCCAAGTAACTCATCTTCCGAATGGTAAATGCCAAAGTTCATCAACGAGATTGCTTGCTTGTATACACATGGCAGAAGTTGAAGAACTCATATGAAGTACAAAATATGTAGTAGAGAGTCGTAGGATGTCATAAAAATTACCCAGCTTTTATAACCTAGACTTATAGTATATGGTATATTGATTTTGTCACGACGAAAATATGTAACACCTTAAAGGAGGCCGGAGGTAAAGCAATGTATATATACAAATGGTCAGGGTCACCTCCTGATTCGATTTAGCCATGTCTGTCTGTCTGTCCGTCTGTCAGTCTGTCTGTCTGTCCGTCTGTCTGCCCGTTCGCACGATAACTTTCGAGCCTCCTTTAAGGTGCTACATATTTTCGTCGTGACAAAAACAATATACCCTATACTATAAGTCTAGCCTAGACTCTAGGGTATAAAAATTAAATATTACTTTAATTACGATAACTTTCGATAGAATGACACGAGCGAATTGAATTTGGCAAAATGTTGGCAGTAAAATCTAGTAAGTTGATATTGAAAATGGGCAAGATCCGACCCAAGGAACCCCTACCTCCTCTACAAATGAAACTCAAAATAAGCGATAACTTTGGACAAAATAAAGTTAGCAACTTGAAATTTTGGTCAAATGTTTGTAGTAGGATCCAGTTGGCTAAAATTGAAAATACGTAAAATCGGACCAACGAAACCCCTACTTCCCCTGCAAATGAAACTTCAAATAAGCGATAACTTTCGATAGAGTGAAGCTAGAGACTTGAAATTTGTTTAAATGTTTGTAGGGTGATCTAATTGGTTGGTGGCAATGATGGGCAAGATCCGACCCAAGGAACCCCTACCTAGGGGAGGTAGGGGTTCCTTGGGTGAGTGAAAGTGAAGATTTAAATAAGCAAAAACTTTAGATAAAATGAGGCTAGTGGCTTGAAATTTTGGTAAAATGTTTGTACTGGGATCTAGTTGGTTGTTATTAAAAATGCACAGCATTCGACAAACGACCCTCTACTTCCCCTACTAGTGAGACTTCAAATAAGCAATAACTTTCGATAGAATGAGCCTTGCGACTTGAAAAATATCTTTATATCCCACGGCCTTCATTTTGACCTCTTCGATGGTGCCCTTGAGTTCTTCCCAGAACCCATGGACGCCTGTATTGCTGATATTGTGTAGCATAGATGATAGTCTTTTCTCAAGGACGGCAGTATACCCCACCGCTGCAGCATCGCGCAGAAATTTATCAACTGCAAAGATTTTGGGAGGGCTGATTCGCGACTGGTGCACTGATGAAATTCTTCATCACAAGGTCGTCTTCACCGAGTGGTGATCTGAGTCGCAGTTTGCTCCTCAATAGGAGCGGACATCCATTACACTAGACGCCCAATCTTTTGCAAATAAGGACGTGATCAATTTGGTTGACGGTATGTGCGTCTTGATATTTCCAGGTCTGCTTGTGATTGCGTCGATGCGAGAAACACATTGACCTTACGACAAGATTCCTGCAGGCGAATTCGATAAGTCGCTGGCCGTTGTCGTTATATTTTGAATGCAGACTGTGGCCTTGGATGGTTCCCCAGTGCCAACTTTCTTTACCGACTTTAGCGTTAAAGTCTTCCAGCAGCAGTTTAACGTCGTTTGTTGGAAGTTGATCGGAGAAAGTCTTAAGGCGGGCGTAGAACTTCAGTGGGGGCGTGAACATTGATGAAACAGAGGCTGAAGAATCGATTCTTAATTCGAATCCACGCAGTCGTTCATTTATGGGTTTGAAGTCAGTAATGTGTGGTTTAAGGTTTGATTGTTCACTATAAATGCTACTCCAAACTGCTTGCGGCCCGATGGTTTGCCACTTGTAAAAATTGTGTGCGATTTTTTGTCATTGATCTCGCTGCCAAGCCAATTTGTTTCCTGGACTGCAGTAATGCTCAGTTTGTAGTTTTCGACCTGTTGAAGGAGGGCCTTTTCGGCCCCCGGTTCGTTCAGTGAGCGTACATTCCAGGATCCGAAAGAATAATCCTTAAGTCGTTTGCGTGGTCGTCGTTGTTGATCCGTCCAATCCGACGCTTTTGTTCCAGGTTTCTTGATGTGGAGTGGTTTTTACAAGGACGAGTTGTCAGCACATCGCTTAACCCCATTCAGGAGATGGCCTCGGAAGATAGCTGCTACAGATGGTTTAAAAAACGTGCTGGAGTTCACACAACTTTGTTGCAGGTTCAACGACACAAATCATTCCATCCTACTAAACCTGAGACGCTTAGGTTTTGGTCAGCCATTCACGTTTATTTATTTCATTTTATTATATATTAGATTATTATATAATCGTTAGTTATAGAATAAGATTGTGATTTAAGACGCAGTCCCATAAAACGAGCAATGCTCTTCGTGGGACCAACATGTCGGAAAAACTAAATGAATTATGTTCATAATGTAGTTTTAAGTTGACTGTTTGTATTTGTTAAGCTGGAATAAATTGAAATGAATTGAATTGAAAATAGAGCCTTTTTCCAGTGCGGGATATGTTCACAGCTCAACTCGTAATAGACTAACAATTGAGCACTCAAAGAGGCTATGTATTTATTATAGTTTGCGCATACAAGCTCGCATTTTGCAGGTCCAACTACACAAATCATTCCAAGTGATTACTATATTCGTAACTTTGATTGGCGAGAACCCGATTTTTTTTTAGAAAATTAGAACTAGATACAACAAGTACTTTCCGACAAAAAAAATGAATTATTCGTTCGTCCGCCAGCTCAAATCTCAAGCAGACCGAAACGAAAGTAACTTAAAAAAAATATTAACAAATTTTGTTGACTATCAAAAACTAGCATTAAATAGGGTCAAATTTAGTACTGTCATTTAATTTCAATTATTAAGTCTGCTACTTCTGCTCTGTCTGCTTACACTAGGTCTTCTGATTGTCGGTGTTTGGGAGTGAGAGGGGAAGACCTGCAGCCGCATCCCACATATAAATCGGAATGATAATGGAAACAGAAAAAGAACTCGGCAAATAACCATCACAATCTGCGATTATTTCTTGACTATAAACAAATTCAGGCGTATTCAGTATACCCCTATTGTTTATCATTATTCATACTCTAACCTAGCCCGCAATGAAGGATACATATCACTTGTCAACCCGATTCTTAGTAAATTATTGCTTATCTCTTAACTATACATACATACCACACGAGTTAATTATAATTAAAGAAACATAACACGATGTCAGACGCAGATTTGTGATAGATAAATGGGATACATGGAATTAAATCCTTCAATTTTCAACACATCAATATGCCGTCTGCGGTTGAATATGCTGCATAATGTTGAAATTATCCTTGTCACGGCTTTGTTCCATCTCTGTGAGAGTTTCGGACGAGATGAAAACCAAACGGCCATGGGCAAGGATAAACTTTTTAAGGACGTCTTCCAGAATGTTAATTCTAAAGGGGGAATTTAGTTGGATCCATTTGATGAATAATTAAACTAACGTGATGTTATCTGGGCAGTTGAACAAAACTGTGTGATGTGTACATTTTATCTAATTAATTGATGGGTTTATGTTGGATTGTGGTTTAGAGAAGAGTCTTGCAAAATATTTCTAAAACAAGGTGTAGACGTAGATGGAAAGTTATAATAAAAAATCAGATCAGATCAACAAAGTTTAGAATGTTATTACTTCGTTGATACATACAATTTATTTGAATTGCATTTTTTTTCTCCTTTCCTCTTCTTTCCACTTACGTACGACGCACAGTGGTGTCAAAAGGCGGATAAAAATCAATATCTTTTGAACCAATGATCGTAACGATTTGACCTTGGCCTCATTCGATTCAAAAGGACCAAATATATTAGCAGTTATAAACCAGGCCGAAGCTTCGCTTCAGCCCGGAGTCCGAAGCGTATATACCCTAGACTTGTACAAACCTAGTGGTGATGGCAAAAGCAGTGGCGGCTCGTGCCTTGTGAGGCCGGGTGGGCAGAAATTCGTGGTCCTATCATGTAATTCGATTTGAGTCGAATTGCTTTCGAATGGATGAAAATCGTACTCTGAACGAATTTCCCAATTAATGCATCCCTCAAACCAACGCGATTTATTCACAGCCGGCGGATTCGCAAATTTGTTTATATGGCGTCTTATGGAGTTGTTCACACCAAGGCGACACGAATTCGTGGCGACAGCGAGAATTCGCTCCGAATTGCACATTTTATATCGAATACTAGATGATTATTGAAATGAGGAAATTCGTTTTCGAGTTATGTACATGGTACCATTTTCATCCTTTCGAAATAAATTTGATTCGAGTCGAATTACTTGATAGGGCCCCAGTTTTATTAATGCACAAAAGAAGTTATTTTTAATTGTGCTCTATGTCAGTCTGTGCAGTTCAAGTTATTTGAACATTAAAATAAAAATCATGAATAAAATAATTGTCTTCTTGTCAAGCAATAAACAATAAGTAAATCCAAATTTTTTTATATTATTTATGCACTGTCCAGCAAGAACCAACGAGGAGGTCTAGAGCTCTCTTGCCATGGGAAAGGGAACTAGGGAGCACGGAGTAAAGGTTGAAGGAATACAGGCTACCACGGGAATTAAAAACAAATAAAATAAATAAATTCATATTTATAAATACAAACTAGCTAATAAATATAAAATTTTGAGTTATTTAAATACTAAATTGCACAAAAATGAATATAAGCAAAAAAAAAAACAATTATTCCACATGCTTGTAAAGTAGCTCTATTCGCCTACTCTTCATTACTGCGAAGTGATCAATGACTTTATCATAAAATTTAAAATCTTTATCACTTTGTAGAGCTTTTATTAAATCTTTTTCAATTGAAATTGAACTTAAATCCGTTAAACGTGTTTGACTCATGGAATTTCTCCCGTAAGTTTTTATACGCTTTAATGTTGAGAAACTCCGTTCAACCGAAGTGGAAGTAGCAGGTAGTGAAACAATTAAACACAGCAATTTATATATTTCTGATACATCCTTTTCTAAATTATTATTTTTAATAAATTTTAAAATGTCCGAACATTTTCTATCATTTCCAAATATGTCAAGATCAGAGTACCATACAGATAATTCGCTTTTTAATTTGCCTTTGTCAAACATGTTTGGATAAGACTGTATTAAAGATTCCAGTAGTTCTTGGGGAAAAGTATTTTGGAAACTTTTGGTGTTGTCCAAATTAATTAATTCGACGAAGTTTAATTTTTCAAAATCGGCAAATCTATTGTTTATCTGAAAAATAACTAAATCCAATATTTCAAAGTACACCCTTTTAAATTATGTCGCGGAATTCGACATGCCATCATGGTCTGTTTTACGTTTTTTCGATGGTTGTCCAATATTATTACACGTTTCGTGGAAAATTTCATCAAAAAACGTGCTATCTTCCCTATACTTTCTTAATGTAGATAATAAGTTGCTGATTCGGTCTTTGCAATAAATGATATCTGAACTACGAGATTGTATAATAGTAAATATTAAATCTGTTTGTTGATAGAGAAGATTAAAAGTCTTTAATAAAAACAAAAACGAGAAATCTGTTAAAATATTTTTAAACCCTACTGAATCTCTAATTGTCTCCTTATCACGGGCGAAGTCCTCATCTTCTAAAAACAAGTCGAAAGCTTCCAGCAGTTCATTTTTATGTCTCAGAATTATTTCTATTGACCGGGACTTAAAATTCCATCTAGTGTTACTACAACGGGGAAGCCGTCTTCCACAAACTTTATCTAATATACTAGTCCGTTTTGTTGAATTGGAGAAAAATGCCGCTAAACCAGATACGTTCGCGAAAAAAATTCGGCATTCTTTTATTTTACAAGCAGCATCCTGTAAAATTAAATTTAGTCTATGTGCATAGCAATGAATAAATAATGCCAGAGGGGCAACGTCCTTAACTTTTTTTTGCAAGCCATTCAGGTCTCCCGACATCACTGAAGCCCCATCATAAGTCTGTCCCACTAGTTTGGCAGCGATATCAAAATCCTTAAATGTTTCAGTCAATAACTGATAAAGGTCTTCAGCTTTCTTCCCCTCCGATACATTGAAAAAACCCATAAACCTTTCAACCGCATAACCTTTTTCAGTAACGTAACGAAAAATAACTGATAACTGGGACAAACATTTTGCATCAGTAGTCTCATCAATTTGCCATGAATAGTAAGAGGCATTTTTAATTTCGGAAAATATAAAGTTCCTTAAAATTGTAGTTATGCTTTGAATTAGATCGTTTTGAATAGTTTTTGAAACCCCGCTGAACACTGAAGACTCATCTAAAAATTCCTTGAAGTTACTATCATATTTGGAAAGAAGATTCGTTAATTCTCGAAAATTGCCTTGGTTAGAAGAATTTTGTGATTCATCGTGACCCCTGAAAGCCTGCTCCTGAGTCGCTAAATAAATAACCATATCTATTAACCGGGTTATCATAGACCGGTTGTCTGCAACAAGTTTATTATGCCTCATAATACTCTCACGGTAACCTGAACTGATGGAAGCTTTGATGTCTTGTTTTCCAAAAAGTTTGGCTTTTAGCGAGGAATATATATCATCATCATCGTGGCGCGACAGCCCGGCGTCGGGCCTTGGCCGCCTGGATCATTGTCCTCCAATTATCTCGGTCACGTGACCGCGTCCTCCAATTTTGGGAGCCCAGCAGCTGCGCGGCGTCCACACCTACTGAGCTCTCCCAACGAGATCTCGGTCGTCCTCGCAGTCTCGCTCCGTCGACTCGTTCGGCATTCATTACTCTCTTAGGCATGCGATCATCGTCCATTCTTTGTACATGCCCTGCCCATTGAAGTCGTTGTAGTTTGACGATTTTCGAGACTTGCAGCTCATCGTACATTTCATACAACTCATGGTTGTACCGGATGCGCCATCCATCTCGATCGCAAACAGCCCCGAAAATTCGCCGTAGAACCTTACGTTCGAAAGTGTCTAGCATGTTTTCGGAGGCTTGAGTTAGGGTCCATGCTTCGCAGCCATAGCATAGCACTGGTCGTATAATGGTTTTGTACACGCGGAGCTTCGTGTTTCTGTCCACATGTTTCGATTTCATTATGGGGAGAACCGAGAAAAAAGTCTTATTAGCTAACTGTATCCGTCGCTTGATTTCGTCAGTTTCGTTGGCGTCCCTTGACAGGTTGCAACCCAGGTAGATGAAGTTGTTCACGAACTCGATGTTGAGGTCCCCCACGTTGATGCTCGGTTGTGCAGGTGTCCTTGTCACCCATTGCATCATTATTTTAGTTTTACCCTCGTTAATACGTAATCCAACTTCCTTTGCAGCGGTATCGAGCGTATGCAGAAGTTCTTTTGCGTCAGCCAATCTTCGGGACATGATGTTGATGTCGTCGGCGTACGCTGCTAATTGTGTCGACTTGATGAGCAGCGTCTTGCTGTTGTCCATATTCATGGCCCGAATAACGTATTCCAGTGCTAGGTTGAAGAGCGTCGGTGCCAGTCCATCGCCCTGTTTCAAACCAGTGCGTGTTTCAAATAGATCAGTAAGTCTATTCTGGATCCTGACTTGTGAGACGGAGTTGGTCATCGTCATCTTTGTCAGTCGCACTAATTTTGCTGGTATACCAAATTGCAGCATGATGTTGTACAGTACTCCACGATCGATACTGTCGTATGCCTGCTTGAAGTCGACAAAGATTTGGTATACGTTTACGTTGTATTCCCAGCACCTCTGGAGTATCAGTTTGACTGAGAAGAGCTGATCGGTTGTGGAGCGACCAGATCTGAAACCGCTTTGATATTCGCCAATGACTCGTTCTGCGTACGGTTTTATTCTATTTTCCAGAATTTTCGTCAAAATTTTATAGGACGTACAAACTAGTGAGATGCCCCTGTAATTCTCACACCGCAATTTATCTCCCTTTTTATGGATTGGACAGATGATGCTTCTGCGCCAATCGTCTGGGATCTCCTCGGTCTCCCATAGTCGCAGGAGTAATTGATGTATGGCATCAACTAGACTCGTTCCACCGAATCTTAGCAGTTCAGCTGGGATCTCGTCAGCGCCCGGCGCTTTATTTCGTTTTAGTGACCGCAACGCGAGATCAACTTCCTCTACTGTCGGGGGTTGAATGGGTGGGCCTAGATCAACAATATCATCGAGAGCTTCCTGTGTGGGGATGTTAGATGGTCGGTTTAGAAGCTCTTCAAAATAAGAGGCCCATCGTTTGTTAATACCATCGGTGTCGCTGATGATGTTTCCATCCTTGTCCTTACAAAGGCTAGTCCTGGGTTGGTAGCCGTTCTTAATTGTATTTACTAGTTTGTACGCTTGTCTGGTGTTCCTATTAGCTAAGTTTTCGTTTATGTTCAGCAACTGCTCGTCAAAGTATTTACGTTTCTTACGTCTAATTATTCTATTCGATATTCGCCGTAGCTCGTCATATTTTTCTCTTCTGGCTCTGGTTCCTCGTTGAATCCATTGTCTGTAGGCCTCGTTTTTCGCGTCAAGTGAATTTTTGCATTCTTCGTCGAACCAGTCATTTCGCGCTCGCCGGGCTTTATATCCCACGACCTTCTCTGCGACATCCTTGATGGTACCCTTGAGTTCTTCCCAGAACCCATGGACGCCTGTGTTGCTGATGTTGTGTAGCATAGGTGATAGTTTTTCCTCAAGGGCGGTAGTATACGCCACCGCTGTAGCATCACTCAAGAGCTTATCAACCGCAAAGATTTTGGGAGGGCTGATTCTTGACTGGTGCACTGAGGAGATTCTACATCTGTAGGTCGTCTTCACCAAATGATGATCTGAGTCGCAGTTTGCTCCTCGATAGGAGCGGACATCCATGAAACTAGACGCCCATCTCCTGCAAATGAGGACGTGGTCAATTTGGTTGACGGTATGTGCGTCTGGAGACTTCCAGGTCTGCTTGTGAATGCGTCGATGCGGGAAACACGTAGAGCTTACGACTAGATTCCTGCTGCAGGCGAAGTCGATAAGTCGCTGGCCGTTATCGTTACATTCTTCATGGAGGCTGTGGCCTCCAGAGGTCCCCCGATGCCAACTTTCATTCCCGACTTTCGCGTTAAAGTCTCCCAGCAGCAATTTGACGTCGTTTGTTGGAAGTGAGTCGAAGAGAGTTTCAAGGCGGGCGTAGAACTCGTCTTTTACTGCGTCTTCTTTAACTTCAGTGGGGGCATGCACATTGATGAGCCAGAGATTGAAGAATCGAGTCTTGATGCGAATCGCACACAGCCGTTCATTTATGGGTTTGAAGTCAGTAATATGCGGTTTGAGGTGATTGTCCACTATTAATGCTACTCCAAACTCCTTGCGGCCCGATGGCTTGCCACTTGTGAAAATTGTGTGCGATTTCTTGTCATTAATCTCGCTGCCAAGCCAATTTGTTTCCTGGACTGCAGTAATGCTCAGTTTGTACTTTTCGACCTGTTGAAGGAGGGCCTTCTCGGCCCCCGGTTTGTTCAGGGAGCGTACATTCCAGGATCCGAAAGAATAATCCTTTATTCGTTTGCGTGGTCGTCGTTGTTGATCCGTCCAATCCGAGTCTTTTGTTCCAGGTTTCTTGGAATATATATGATGCTCAGAATTTCCGTGTTTTTTAATAGATTCGCCAATATGTTTTAAATCATTGTAACCGCTTGAATTCCATGGCGTATTGGATTTGTCATTAAAAAGGAGACAATTCCAACAATACAATTTATTAATAATTTGTTCACTACCGCAAAGCCATTCACACTTTTCATACCAAATGATTTTAAAATTTCTATTATTATCACGATTTCTAACTGAAAGATTTTTCATTGTCGGGCAGGGCTTCAATTCCCGAACAAACATTTTATCATCATACGATAATGATGAAAAATTATTTTTTAATAAAAAGGCGACGATATCTTGATTACTTCTTACTGCTTGCCGAATATCATCCGTCCGAGTTTCGGCCATTATAATATAAAAAAAAGTATTTACCAAATTAAATAAATGCGTTTCCCAATTGATCACTTCACGAGGAAAAAAGAGAATTAATACACTACTAAAAAATTTAAAAACCCATGCAAAACCAACTGGTACGTAAGATACACCCAAATTTGAACTAGAAACCCGTTAAAAGCAAACATGCATCTACAGCACTACACCACCATTAACTAGAATTAAGCGAAAGTCATTAACACATACATGGTGTCATGAAAGCATGCACATGCACTGCAAACAGTAGTGTACAGGTCATGATACAACAAAACGCATGCTATTGATTGTATCATGCCATAGACTAAGTCTTTTATCCATTATATCGTGATACGGGTCGGACTAGCCCAATATGAGGATTCTATTCCAATGCTATTGCACGCGTGAATCCCATACAAACGAACGATCGCATGTTAGCGATTATTGACATAATTGCATATCTCAACCGGGCAAAGAGCGCTTCTGCCCAGGTTGAACTCACCATGCGTTTTGTATACGAGTACATACAAATTTCGTGGGAGTTGGAGGATTGTTGGAACATGGAACGCAATACGATGGTGGGGAAAACACGAAACAATATCTGTTGGTTGGAAGATAGTTCAGCACGCAAAGGGTTGTTGTGTGCAATGCACTGTATGGTAGTGTTTCAGAGCTTTTTACGTTGTACGTACGCACGATACAGTGATGAGCTATTTTCAGGTGATTAATATGTATGTACTTATCAATGGGAGTTTAATAAAGCAATAATGTTGTGCAAATTTTCAATATGTGTTGACACAATACGTTTAGTAATTTATAGGGTGATGTTTAGTAACTGATAGGATGATGTTTAGTAATTGATAGGGTGGGCAGTGCCCACCTTGCCCACTGTGACGGGCCGCCACTGGGCAAAAGTACCAATTTGCAACGACCATTTGCATTAAAAGTGAGTTTCCTATATGACCATTCTCAAATCAACTAACTAACCCATTCTACAAATATTTGTCGAGTTTTTCGAGTCATTAGCTTCATTTTATTGGAAGTTATCGCTTAGTTGAAGTTTGATTTGTAAGGGAGCTTGGAGTTCCTTGCGTCAGATCTTGCCAATCATCGCCACCAACCAATTGCTATGAACATTTAAGCCAAATTTCAAATCTCTAGCTTCATTCTGTCGAAGTTTTCGCTTATTTGAACTTTCATTTGTAGGGGAAGTACTGTTTTTTTTTTGATTGAATTTTAAGTATTCTTAATATCAGCCAGCTGAATCCTACTACAAACATGTAACCAAAATTTCAAGTCGCTATCTTTTTTTATCGTAAGTTATCGCTTATTTTAAGTTTCATTTGTAGGGGAGGTAGGGGTTCCTTGAGCTGAATTTGGCCTATCTTTGATACCAACTAATTCAACTTTACTTTAAACATTTGACCAAAATTTCAAGTTGCTTGCTTCATTCGATCAAAAGTTATCGCTTATTTGAAGTTCCGTTTGTAAGGGAGGTAGGAGTTCCTTCAGTCAGTTCTTACCCATTTTCAATACCAACTACAAAATTTTTAACTTGCTAGTGTCATTCTATCGAAAGTTATCGTTATTAAAGGAATATTTAATTTTTTGAAATTTGTAGGGGAGGTAGCCGTTCCTTTGATCTGTTTATGCTTAACTTACTAAAATCCAAGCAGCTCTCACCTTAGGGTTACATACCAAAAATCAGGTGTCTATGTCAATTGGTGCAAGAGTTATAGACAAAAAACCAGAAAAATAGGGTAGTACGGGGCTCTTTGTAAGAAAACTACCGTTAGTTTTCCACTGATCGATTTTATTTTTTCAGGAGAGTATAAGATTACCCTTGCGAGAGTTAAGGAACGTTATCAAACGAAGCAAACACGTTTGATGACATGACATGAGTCACTCATTTTTACTAAGATAAGATTAGGTTAAGAAGCCTAATTATCTTTACGAGTACAAAATAATAACTGATAGGAGGTAATGAGCAATGTATGTAATCGATATATGCAAATAGTATGTAAGATATTCATAGTACTCGTAAATAGTAATTAGGAAGAATGTATAGTGATAAGGAATTTGAATATAAATATAGGTTTAGAATTTGTAAGATTAGTCTCGAAAAATAGAGCGAAGCAGAAGATGTAAAAAGTGTTTTCATTAAAGTATTAACTGGGGGCTCAAACCGGGTTAAGCCATTTTTATCCGATGAAAAAAAGGATAAAATAAATTTAAAAAATTCCACGGGAAGTAGAACTTCCAGCACTATATGCTTGAAAAAAGTGCAGAAAAAAAGTAGCAAATATCGAAGTAAAGATCCTGAAACAGTGGATATTACTTTGAACTGAAATCCTGCAGATCCTGAAATATTGGACAGGACAGTGAGTGGACAGTGAGTTTCGAAAAAGTGAAAGCTGGATCTATTACGAAGCCTGCGGATTCCGAAGAAACACAAAATTTTTGATAGAAATCGAAGTACAACACCAACTATCGAAATGGAAGAACAAATGGCCCAGCTCCACGCACAAATCTCATCTTTACTCGGAGTCATGCAACAACAACAACAAGAATTTACCGAAAGGTTAACATTAATGGAAAGGAACTTTCCCCAAACAACAACGATTGTCGAATTAGAAGATATTGCATTGAACATTGAAGATGCAAAAGAAATTGATTTGGAACTATTTAAATCCTTGCCAAAGTTTGATGGTGATAAAACTCAATACAGATCATGGAGATCCCAAGTATGGACTTTCATGGAGGCAATAAAAAACTTCAGTAGTCATCCGAGATACTATAGCGCCCTGGGAATCGTCAGAACCAAAATCACAGGACCAGCAGCTGATATTCTCACGAACCACAACACGAAAATGAATTTTTATTCAATAATCAACCGACTAGATTATACTTTTGGTGATCAACGTCCTTTATACGTTTTAATGGACGAAATGAAGGCAATTGTGCAAGGTAAAAAAACACTCGCAGAGTTCCATAGTGAGTTATCAAAGGCACTCAATTTGGTATTATCAAAAATTGAGATGTCTGCTGACCAAAACAATGAAGCAATGAAAGTTTTCGCCAATCAAGAAGCAGTCAGGACATTTATCCTTGGATTAAATTCGAAATACACCAGCGGGACGTTATATAGCAACAATCCATGTAACTTGGAAACAGCGTATGCGATAGCGTCTACAATTTATCACGACAACGTAAATCAACAGTTCGAGATTCAAGCGGCATCATCAAGTTCCAACAATAGCTACAATCAAAGACGAAATACTCAACCAATTCAACATCAAGACGGCAGAAACAATCATCAGTACAAGGCAAATATAAGGATGCAGGGGCACAATTCGAACCCAAGAAATTACAACAATCAGCCTCAACAACCGCAACCTGCAGCTGCTCCAATGGATGTAGATGACTCCAGACGGTATGTACAAACAAATAAAAATTATAACAGTGCTGTAAACCAGAATTATAAAAATTCAAGTAGAAGAGACGGGGTATCTAATCAAAATATTGCTACATGGCAAAATAATATGCAAAGAATTAATCAGACTAGACAAGAAGATTTAGGGTCAGTAGATTTTGTCAAATATGAAGAACATTTTGAGTCAGGCAGTACTTTTTTAGGCGATTGAACGGGTTGCCTTGCATCCAAACAAAGTGCAGTATAACAGGCACACCCGTTACCCTATTAGTGGACACAGGATCTACTAATAATTATATAAATTCAACGTGTAAAATAGGAAAATCAATTAAAATAAAACCCTTTAGAACTAAAACTTTACATGGCTACTCAGTCATATATACTAAAAAAATTATCACAATGTATGGTCATCACCTAACTTTTTTCGAAATTAATGAACTTAGCGATTTTGACATGATTCTTGGAGAACAGGGACTACGCCAAATGAAAGCAGAGATAAATTTATTTGATTATAGCTTAAAATATCGAAAAAAGATTGTTTTAGAACCAAAGATTAATTATACCATTAATAATGAGAATTTCAAAGATCAGGTTGATGAACTTATGAGAAGAAATAAATATGTTAGTGAAACATTGCCTTTTACAACCACTATAGAAGCATCAATTAGGACTGAATCAGAGGATCCAATATGGACAAAACAATATCCATATCCCATTTCGGATCACGACTTTGTCAGGAAAGAGATTGAGAAACTATTAAATGACGGTATAATTCAACTAAGCAAAAGCCCATATAATTCACCCGTATGGACTGTTCCAAAAAAGGGCACCGATGACCAAGGCAGACCCAAAAAACGGATGGTTGTTGACTTTCAAAAAATTAACGCTCATACGATTACTGACAGGTATCCTATTCCAGATGTAAATATGACTATACAAAACTTAGGTAAGGCAAAGATTTTTTCCACAATTGATTTGGAATCAGGTTTCCATCAGATATTAATTAAACAATCTGATCGTGAGAAGACAGCATTTTCTGTCAATGGTGCGAAGTATGAATTTATTAGGATGCCATTCGGACTAAAGAATGCCCCATCCATATTTCAACGATGCATCGACGATATTCTTAGACCCTACATTGGCAAATTCGCTTATGTTTATATTGACGACGTGTTAATATATTCTTCGACACCCGAAGAACACATGGAACATATCCGGACAATAATTAACGCATTACACAATGCAAACATGAAAATTTCTGACGAAAAATCACATTTTTTCCAGGATTCAGTTGAATACTTAGGGCATATTGTAAAACACAACAGGATAACAGTTGACCCTAAAAAAGTTGAAACTATAAAAAATTATCCACAACCTAAAACATTAAAAGAATTGAGATCTTTCCTAGGACTAGCAAGTTATTATAGAAAATTCATAAAGAATTTTGCTAAGATTACGAAGCCATTAACTATTCATTTAAGGGGAGAATTAGGAATGGTATCAAAAAATCAAAGTGCCAAGACAATTGTACATTTGGACACAGCAGCATTGGAAGCTTTAGAAACAATTAAAAATTCACTACAAGAACAGGTTGAACTTTTCCAACCAGACTTCTCTAAACCCTTCAATTTGACAACAGACGCTAGTAATTTCGCAATTGGAGCGGTTTTGGCTCAAAATCGTCAACCAATTGCATTTATTTCAAGAACATTAAACGAAACCGAACAAAATTATAGTACAAATGAAAAAGAGTTACTTGCAATTGTATGGTCCCTACAAAAGCTAAGAAACTATTTGTACGGTGTAGCAGATCTAACAATTTATACGGACCATCAATCATTAATATTTTCCATTTCTGAGAAAAACCCTAATGCAAAATTAAAACGCTGGAAAAATTTAATTGAAGAATATGGTGCCAAATTAGTCTATAAACCTGGACAGCAAAATGTCGTAGCCGATGCACTTTCACGTCAGCAAATCAATAGCACTACAGATTGTTCAGATCATTCACAAAGAAGTTCGCCAAATGAAATTATTAAAAAAGTTAAACAGCCACTTAACTCCTTTAAAAATCAAATAATTCTACAACAAGATAAGGAAAAAAATCAGGTTCTATCCGAAACAATATTTTCTGGTCGATCTAGACATACAATATTTTTTATAGATATACCAGATTTGTTAGCCAAATTAAAGGATGTCATTAGTTTGAATGTTACAAACGCATTTAAAATAGATGATGAAATTTTTTTCCATTTGAAGAATGAAATCAGCAGCACTTTCCCAAACTATAAGTTTGTACTAGCTCAAAATCAACTAATTGATGTTACATCCATAAACGAGCAAAAAGAAATAGTCACACAAACACATAACCGTGCACATAGAAATTACAAAAATAACGCACAAGAAATATTACTTACTACTTTCTGGCCTAACATTAAAGAGATGTGTAAGAAAGAAGCTGTAAGTTGTGAAATATGTTTACAACACAAGTATGAACGTCAACCTAATAGGCAACCTATAGGAAAAACTCCAATACCAAACCAAGTAGGAGAATACATACAAATGGACATATTTCATATTAATAACAAGCAGTATCTCAGTTCAATAGATAGATACTCTAAATATTGTTTTTTGCGTAAACTTGACACAAAGATAGACTGTCATGAATATATAGAAGAGGTGCTTGCTCAAATATATCCGAACGCCAAATATCTCATGACAGATAACGAAAGTGTATTTAACGGAAGCATTGTCAAGTCAGTATACAACCGACTACAGATAACGCATTCGGTAACGCCAATTCATCACTCAACATCCAACGCTCAAGTAGAACGGTTGCATAGCACTTTAATCGAACTTTGCCCAAGTTTAGCCGCTCAAAATAAATCCGCACCTGGTGAGGAAATATTTAACGCTGTTCGGCAATATAATCGGACTATCCACTCCTCTACAGGGTACAAGCCTGAAGAAGTATTTTTCAATCGTGAAAAATATCCTGGCATCAAGGAAACACTCGGGCAAAAACAGGGTAAGCTTCTTCAATATCATAACAAAAATAGAAAAGTAATAAGTTATAAACCAGGTGATATAATATACAGCAGGACAGATCGGCGCAACAAGCTTGCAACAAAATACAACAAACACAAGGTGAAAGAAGACCGTGGGGACACGATTCTCACAGTGAGAGGGAGAATCATACATAAAGATAGCATACGAAAGGATAGCACACCATGCAATCCATCGGAATAATATTCGTAATCTTTTCCATATTTTCTGTAGGATTTTCCGATACAATTACGAGTTTAGTGAACAAAAAGTATGTGCTAACTGAAACGGATAACGTGTTTATTTACAACAGTACAGCCTACCTTTACCATGTAGCTAACCTCTCTGTCATATTAGCACCATACGAAAAAATAATGAAAAACCAGTACAGTTCACAACAAACCCAAGAGGAAAGCATACTTATTAATAAAATAGAAAGACTCAAAACCCAATTAATTTCTCCTGAACATCGTGCAAAACGTGCCCTTAACTTTTTAGGTTCAGTTTTAAAATTTATAACAGGAACACCAGATCACGATGACCTAATTGAAATAAAGACAGGACTCAATCAACTCATTGATAACAATAACCAACAACAGAAGATAAATTCACAGTTTGAGAAAATTTTAGAAACACTAGACCCAGAATCTATTACCGAAAGTTTGATAATTAGAGAAGTGTATGAAGAACTAGAGGCTATCACAAATACAATTAATTTTGCGAAAATGGGAAACTTCTTTTCTGGAACACTGAATCTTAAAGACATTAATGAAGTAATTAACAATCAATTATACGATTTACCGATAATAAATATATTAGAATACTCTGATATCCATGTTTGCATATTCAATAGTGCAATTGTTACTATTTACAAATACCCAATAATAACAAATAAATGCCAAATGTATAATTTAATCCCTCTAGCATTCAAACACGGAAAATATGAACTTAAACAAAAAATTGCTAAATGTAATAATGAATTTACTAACTTATCGAATTGTAAAAATTATATAGGAACCAATATTTGTAAACAAGAACCAAATGATGAATACACTATTCAATTGTTATTAAAACAAAAAGCTCATTGAAATGTTATTCAAGAAAATAATATTCCCATACAAGTACTAGACCATGGTAACATTATAGTAGATAACGAACATATATGGAATGGTAAAAAAATAAATGGTCCACATCTTATTCAATTCAACTACAGTACAACCATAGATAATAAGACATTTATAAACCATGACCAACAAATAAAAAATGTAATATATGCTCATCGAAAGGAACAAGTAAAAATATTAAGCATTTTGACATCTGAATCTAATTATAAATTTTCTAACATACAAACGATGTATAAGTTTCTAATACCAATCGAAGACCATCCTTGGAAGTTCAGTTTATATTTTATTTTAGCATTCATAACATTAACTTTAATTATATATTCATGTGTAAAAATATGTACATTCCTACAACTACAAAAGAATATTAAACGACTTAGAATTTTTGAGCAAGCATATGAAACTGAAATGCGCCGACTCCAAGCTTAGATGTTTTGAAATGAGGACATTTCATTTTAACAAAGGGGTGAGTTAAGGAACGTTATCAAACGAAGCAAACACGTTTGATGACATGACATGAGTCACTCATTTTTACTAAGATAAGATTAGGTTAAGAAGCCTAATTATCTTTACGAGTACAAAATAATAACTGATAGGAGGTAATGAGCAATGTATGTAATCGATATATGCAAATAGTTTGTAAGATATTCATAGTACTCGTAAATAGTAATTAGGAAGAATGTATAGTGATAAGGAATTTGAATATAAATATAGGTTTAGAATTTGTAAGATTAGTCTCGAAAAATAGAGCGAAGCAGAAGATGTAAAAAGTGTTTTCATTAAAGTATTAACTCGAGCAATCTGCCAAAGCTAAAGCTTTTCATGTTTATTTAATCGGGAGTTATAGATACATTTAATTGTTTTAAATATGTAGGGGAGGTAGGGGTTCTCTTAGCCTGATCATGCCCATTTTCAATATCAACCAACTAGATCATAATTCCAGCATTTCACCAAAATTTCAAGGCTCTAGCTTCATTCTATCGAAAGTTATCGTGCGAACGGGCAGACAGACAGACAGACAGGCGGACAGACGGACAGACAGACAGACGGATATGGCTAAATGGAATCAGGAGGTGATCCTGATCATTTATATATATACATTGTTATACCTCCGGAGCCTCCTTTAAAGTGTTACATATTTTCGTCGTGACAAAAACAATATACCCTGCCTATACTATAAGTCTAGGGTATAAAAAATGGCACTTCAGCCGAAACTTTTAAAATTATTGAAGAAAATAACTTATTTGATTATTTCCAAAAATCAGAAAAAAACCCAATAACTTTTGATGTAACAATCGTATTGAGTTGCGGTTTATTTCATTTGATTTAGATTGACAAAATGCATTAAGAATCATCAAAAAACGATTAAATAAAATTCAAAGTTGGTACTTATTAAAGAAAATATGTTACTTAAACAAAGCAAAAATCCTAATAGAGCTAATAATCGTATCACATTACGGTTGATTTTATACGATTTAGAATGACTAAATACGAGTATATTAGGGTTTACCTTAAACGTGTCAGATAAGCTTTTTATTTTGATCTTATAAAATGAAATAGCAGATATGATAATTTAGTAAAAAAAAGGAAAAAGATTACTGTTATTTAACTAATGATTAAATTGAGGGTATCATACCTCCGTTATAACTTATGGTGCATTTATCACTTTGAAATTAGTAGCTATATGACGTAGTGGTCCGGTTCCATTGGTTCCGCCATATTTACTGCATGCAATAGAAAGAAGGCTTTGTACAAAATTGTAGTCCGGATGGCGCAACGGTTAGCACGTTCGCCTTCAACGCACTGGGCCCCGGTTCGATTCCGGGGATTTACGTGTCGGACTATGAGCCCACTCAGCTGTTAAATGAGTACCCATTATGGGGTAAATAACTCGGTTGAGCGTGTTGCTGATCACATACCTCTGCACAAAAACCGTCACGATCTAGAAAATGAGATAATGCTAACTCATCTCGAGGCCGTGGTTCAAATTGGACTGTTGCGCCAGTTATTTATTTATTTATTTGTACAAAATTTCACCTCGAAAGCTTTAAAACTGAGGGACTAGTTTGCATAGAACCAGACAGACAGACGGACCGACAGACAAAGCTTAATTGACTCGGCTCATCATACTGACCAAGAATATATATAGTTTATATGGTCGGAAATGCTTCCTTCTGTGCGTTACAAACTTCATGACAAAGTTAACATACCCTATCACATCCGTGAAGGGTATAAAAAAAGCAAGAACAGTAAAATATCTTTTTAATTAATAATCATAGTTTGCTGAGATCTATTTTATTAGATCCAGAATGAACAAATGCGATAGGAATAACCCTCAAACCTTGTTATGAGTTTCGAATTTTTATCTTATTAGCCAAAATAGCTAATACAACAAAAGAAAAAGAAAGGTCAATATCTGTTGAGTTAATGTTGATTGCCTTGACCCCTCCAGGGGCTAGACCGCGTCAATATCTCTAGCATTTCTGCCTTGTTGACGTTTCGATAACATGTCTACTTTTCGGAAGTGCAGTTGCTAACATGCACCACCTATCCGCACCGTCGTTAAACTGACAAGCTCGGAGTACTGTGAGAGTTCTATTAGTATCCACGGGCGGTTTTTGGTCGCACCGAGATTTTAACTCCGAGCTCTAGATTAGTATCGTAGAGTGGTGACCGAACGTCCACGGCCACCGAGCGTGTTGGGATAGTGAAGGTATCAATTTACCGTTAGGTTCATTTGATTCAAAATTACCAAATACATTAGGAGTTATCTTGAAACTGCTATATAAGCATTAAACTCAAAACTTATTGAATAAAATGTCATGCTTAATCACAAAATATTTTTATCGTAATATCTCTTGAGCCGATGATATAATCGAATGGCAGTTAGTCCCATTTTATCCAAATAAACAAACACATTAGCAATTACACTCAAACAACCAAAAAAAGCTCCCAACTTTACTTGTAAAATAGCACAATCTTACAGGATGCTAAACATCAATGGTAAAAAGATATTGAGATCCTTTAAACAAAAATCCTTTTGTTTCCAACATAGAAAATTTTTTTTATTATATATATGATTCATAAGCGCGCTCGAGCATTCACGCTAGCCACACTTGTCGTGCATAGCAGTCGGAGTGATCACCATATATAAACATTATTGCTTCTTTTCTAAATTGTAAAATCAAGTTTTGTCTGTATCTATTTCGGTAAAACAAATTGCACATGCAATGAGTTCTACAAAACGCGCTAGACCCACTCTGCCACCGGAGGCGATGTGGGTAATTCATGCAGTGCAACAATGCCGAGATTCAAGAGAATGAACGTGGGACCTGTCGCTAGCTCTAATTGTTTCGTCCCATTAAGTCAACTGACTACTGACTACGATGTGCTCGAATCGCCAGCTATTGAAAAGCGTAATATCCCAAGTAACAATTTTCCTCTTATAAAACTCTTCGAGAGTCTTACAAGAGCCTGAATGAAGAGATAAACTCTTGTAAATGAACTCTGGTAGAACACTATAAGAGCCTTCTGAGAGCTTTATGAGAATTAAATGGCGCACTTTCTGGGAGTCATGTTATCTTATAGCAAGAGCTCAACTCTCCTAATGAGAGTTAACATGTCTCATAAGGAGACTTTTAGCCTTATTATGAGAGTTTCTTATAAGTGTAGCTAGAAAGAGTGAATATGATACAAACATTACACGGTCTGTTTGACAAATACAAGTAGATATATGTAAGCGTAAGCGAACTTCTATTTATCGTCATTCTATGTCATTTTCGATGACAAATGAAAATAAGTTTTCGGACACATAATTATATATTGACTTTGTAAAAGGTTATTTTTCCACAAATATGAGTCAAAATGTTTATACCATTAAAATTTTATCGGTGATAATAGGCATTTTGCTTCGAAAAATTGCGAAGCCCACAAAAAATAATAAACTTTTCGATTTACTGGTAAAATGTGGAGGAAATATAATAATATCTCACTGTTCAATAGTTTGCTCAAAATTTTATTGAAACAAAATTGATGAACTTTATAAACCATAATCACTTCCATTTTGCATATGTAATGGTAATAATCACTCATAAACTCAAATTTTTATTTTCCTACAAAACCCAATCTTGTCGGAAAAGATGGCAGCCATTGAATAAGTCTTATTATTAAGCGTTATTGTATTTAGCGTTGCGCACGGAAGCGTTTTAAATTAACATTCGTATTTTCCTTGTACATAACAGTCTTGGGTGTATCCCTTTTCAAATTAATGTAAATTTTATTAACTTTTCTGCGGAAACTTGAAGATCGTTTGCACTTTTTCCAAGCAAACTTGTCCATATTGTATTACCGCGAACTACATGTTTGACAGATTGCTAACTGTTATGTTTTAATGAAAATACATAACAATGATTTTAAATTCTTAGTTAATCAACAGACATATTTTATTCACGTTTTCTTATTAACTGACTAGAAAAACATAGATAGTGTGATTTATTAAAACATAGTTGTACTCATAGAAATAGTAGGCGTACAATACCAGTGTTGCCTCAACACCTTCCTTTTTTTAAGTTGATTTGTGTGGGCAGTTACGATTCCACCCTGGACGGATACTTCGTACATAACGTTGCCTTGTTTCGATAAAATGATGCCTGGGGTCCAGCTCCATTTGTTGCCATGATGAGTCTGGATGAAAACTGCTTCATTTATGTCGAATTGTCTTAGCTGAGCGCCATGCCTTTTGTTGAATTGCTTTTCCTGTTCCGTATTCCGATTGGCAGGACCAGCGGCTGTTTTTTTTTAGTAAATCAAGTTCAGTCTTGATGTTGCGATTGAACATTAATTGTGCCGGTGATTTGTCACCACACGATGGATTCGGAGTGGAGCGATACTTTATTAAAAAGTTCTGTAAATTTTTCTTATTACTCCCCTCTCCTTCCATGTTTTTAGAGACCTTTTGAAGGTATCTACAAATCGCTCTGCTTGACCATTTGACTGTGGGTGAACGATCGGTGAACGAAGATGGTTGATGCCAAGCGATTCGCAAAACTGTTTGAAATCGTGTGAGACAAATTGTGTGCCGTTATCTGATACGAGAACTGATGGATTACCATACCGACTGAAGATTTCAGTTAGGATGTCTATTGTTGGAGCCGATGAAATTGTTTCAGTTGCAATAATTTCAGGCCATTTTGAAAACGCGTCGATTATGATGAGGTAATACATGTTATCAATAGGTCCAGCAAAGTCGATGTGTTCTCGTTCCCATGCATCAAGTGGAGTTGGCCACGAATGTAAAAAGGTTTTAACGGGTGATTTGCCTGCCTTTGCACAATTTTCACATGATTTGATTAAATTTTCAATATCCTTATCGATATTTTGCCAATAGACGTAACTTCGCGCCAAAATTTTAGTGCGTTGAATGCCTGGATGTGACTTATGTAATTGCTTCAATATGCGATTACGATAGATTTTTGGAATAATGACTCTATCGGCATACAGCAAAACGCCATTTGAATATGAAAGTGCTTCACGTCTGTAGCATGTTGAACCATTTTGAATGTAATAGGTAGATTCTGAATTTGATTGACGATGACACTGTTGAGTTGGTTTTCCAACTGGATTGATGCGATGACATATTCTTCATCTGGTTCTATATTTTGCTTGATTAACCTTGATAAGACATCTGCGTAACCAAATGACTCAGTATTAATGTATTCGATACTGAAGTCGTAGGCCATCATGATGATTGCCCAGCGTTGCAATCTATTGGCGGTGTGTTTTGGAATGCCTTTAGTTGTACTGAAAATTGCAAGCAATGGCTTATGATCAGTACGAAGTATAAAATGACGACCACAAATCATTTTATGGAATTTTTGAACAGCAAAAACTATGCCCAACGCTTCCTTCTCTATTTGGCTGTATGACTTTTCTGCCGATGTAAGTGATCTCGATGCATGCCAAATGGGAATCGTTTTTACTTCGCGAAATTGGTGCATTATTATGGCGCCAATGCCATACATTGAAGCATCTGCGGCAACGATAATTTCCAAGTGAGGGTTATATGGTGTTAAAAGTAAATTCGACGCCATGAGTTGTTTGAGACGATTAAATACTTGTTGTTGATGTCTGCCCCAATTCCACTCGAAATCTTTCTGGAGTAATTTGTCCAATGGCCCAAGTAATTCATGCATTTTATCGACGAATTTTGCATAAAAGGTGACGGCTCCCAAGAAAGAACGTAGTTCCGTGATATTAGTTGGTGTCGGCATGTGACTGATGGCTACGATTCTATCTGGATCTGGTTTGATAAAGTTTTGACTTATGACATAACCCAAATAAGCGATCTCGGTCAAAACGAATTTGCATTTGGTCAATTTTATTCGAAATCCAAATTCTTGCAACTTCTGAAAAAGTTCATTAAGCCGTTGATCATGTTCCTGCTTGGTGCTCCCAGTGACTAATATGTCGTCTATGTAGGCGATAGCTCCTGGAACTGTTGCAACAACCTGATCCATAATCTCTTGAAATTTGCCTGGAGCTATTTTAACTCCGAATGGTAGACGATTGTAGACAAATAATCCCAAATGTGTGTTGATAGTGAGAAGATGCTTCGAATCGTCATCCACTAATATTTGCAGAAATGCATCTGACAGATCGATATGAGTGAAGTAGCGCGCACTGGAAATAGTTGCGATGATGTCTTCTGGATTGTGCAGAGGATACTCATACGGTTCCAAAGATTCATTGAGTCCCGTTGAAAAGTCTCCACAGATTCGAACATCTTTATTTGATTTCCTCGTGACAACGATAGGTGCGGCCCACTCAGAATGAGAAACCGGTGATATTACTTCTAACCGTTGTAACCGATGTAACTCTTCTTCGACGGCTTGTTGTGATGCATAAGCGACTGGTCGTTTAGCACGAAAAATTGGTACTGCATTTGGTTTCAATTGTAGTCTGACTTTAGACAATTTGCTGGTGCCTAATTCATCTTTGATTAGTTCTGGAAAATTCCGTTGAATGTGTTTGATGTAATCGTCGTCAACCATCACGTTGTTACAAAATGCGTTCATTGGTTTTTTGTACAAATCGAATTTATCGATCAAATCGATACCAAAAAGTTTAGATTAACTGCATTTGACACACTGATGACTGTTTTAATTGTTTTGCCTAAAAATGACACGTTGCAGTCAAATTCACAAATTAATTTTAATTTGTCTCCTGATGCAGTGTTTGCTTGATGTGATGCAGGGCGGGTGTCTGTTTCAACTTACTAAAGACGTCTTGTGCGATGATAGTTATGTCAGCTGCTGTATCGTACTGAAGCGTAACTGGTGTATTATTGAATTCAGTAGTTACGAACTTTCTGCGTCCCTCTACGTTTATGTTTTTGATAAAAACGGAATTCACTTTGTTTTTATTTGTTCTAGTGGCTGACTTTTGATCTTTCTTGCGTTGTATTGGATTGTTGCAATACCCATCTTTATGGCCTATGTTTTTGCATTTTGTACATTGATGATTTTTAAATGTACAATTTTTAGCAAAATGCATTGAGCCACATAACCAACACGGTGTACTTGGAGTTGACGCTGATGATGTGGTAGTACTATCCGAATTTTTGTTATTGTTGTATTTTGGTGCATTTGAATTTTTCTTCTTGAAGATTTTGTTGACAGTCGGTGCAAACTGAAGAACTGACTTCTCCAACATTGCTGTATCACGTTTGAGGTTTATAAGTCGAAGTGTTTCCTGTGACAGCGCATGTAGAGTGACTGTTTCAACTTCTTTTTCGAACTTAGCTAGCAACTTCATTCTGATGTCTAATTCCGTGGATGATTTCAATCCCATGATGTAAATAAGACACTTAAACTGATCTTCTGTGAGCTTTTTCAGTTTGAATTCCTCGCATTGCTTGTTCACAATTCCATGATACGTGATATAATCCATGCTCGATGGTTTTTGGAGTTGTAAACAATTGAATCTGATGTTTACAAGCGATTTCGTTTCTCCAAAAATGATTGACAACGTTTCGATCGTTTCAGCAAAATCGAACTCCTTCGTTTGTTTGGGTAATATGTAGTTCACATACCTGGCGTGTACATCCGTGCTTAATTTCCGCATCAACAGTCTTACTTTCGCTGCATCGTCTAATCGTTTTGCGTCATCCGCGAACAAATCTTCGTATTTAGTGAACCAGTTCTTGAAGGTTAAGTTACGTTCAGGGTCGTTATGAAACTCGGATATGCCTTTTGAAAGTGACTCGATGATCAATTCCACGCTTTGCAATTGATTTGATGCGCCAGCTGGTTGATCTGCTTCTTTCGCACGTTGCATCTCCCTGATGAATTCAGCAAGGCTTTGACGTCATTGTTGCCGTTGTTCTCCCCAGGTTCCATAACTCCTTTTCGTTTGCTCATCGATAGATCCAAAATATTCGAATAAATGCAATTAGTTGTCGAATAATGACGATTTGGATAACAGAACGATACTTGCCTTTGATATGTGATAATGAAATCGGCGGCAAGTCGTTCGCTCCAAAATGCTATCGAATGCAGCAAATTCGCAGAAATACGATTGATTGATTGATTTCCACAAATCCTCGTCGCCAAAATATGTTATGTTTTAATGAAAATACATAACAATGATTTTAAATTCTTAGTTAATCAACAGACATATTTTATTCACGTTTTCTTATTAACTGACTAGAAGAACATAGATAGTGGGATTTATTAAAACATAGTTGTACTCATAGGAATAGTAGGCGTACAATATCAGTGTTGCCTCAACACTAACTTCAAAGTGAAATCTTAATTTTGCACTCATAACACTCTTCTTATCAGTATTTAAGTATACCAACTCCCATAAAAGTATTATTACAAGATATTTTAGACTTAAAATTTTATAAGGCTCTCATTATAAGAATCATAAGAGCTAATGTCTTGTAAGAATCATTTTAAAAGAGTTTAACTCTCTAACAGTAGAACTCTCTCTCAACTACGATCATCGATCAGCCGAGAGAAAAAATTCAAGCCGTACTCAAAGCCCTCAACATCGGTGCTTACATACTGAAATTCACTAGCATAGGCACTAAAGTGTACTCGCTCAACAAGGACGAATATGCCAAATTTATCGGACGATTAAGTTCGCCAGACATAAAGTACTTCAACCACAATCCATTGTCAGGTAACATTTAGAAGTTTTTCTAACTGGGCTAGATTCTATGCTCATCGAAGAGCTTGAGGAAGAATTGAAATTGAACAATATCATCAATAATGTTTGGCCGTAAAACAATTGCCAATTGCCAATCAGCGCTATCACAACCAAGCGTCATACGTATTATCATTTCAACGTGGACAATTAAAATTATCTGAGCTACAAAATCGTGTGAAGCACTTATGTATTTCATGCAGCAGTACAATTTATTCACTTTCAGGAATAAAACAAATTCTGGCCCAATCCGATGTAACAATTGCCAGACGTTGGGACACGGTATCAGTGGTTGTCACGTGACGACGGTCTGTAATCCTTGTGCAGGTCCGCACAAAACTAGTGAATGTCCGCAAAAAGCCATTCCTAATTACAAGCGCAAACGCGCCAACTGTTCAGTTGAACACGCAGCAAGTTTTTCGAACTGTCTGGTCAGACTCAACTGTATCGCTCTACTTCAACGACTAAGAGCAAGGCGAACGAACATTAATACTGCTAATACTCGTACCGATCCAGAAAATTCGGAAGTTTTCCCTGTACTCCGGACAAAAACAGAACCAGCCATCTCTCACATCCCGAGAGCAGACAGATCTTTTTCTGTAAGCTTTTTAGATGTAGCAAGAAATACTCGAAATAATTACAATACTCCCAACGTAAATTTATTTAACGCCTCCTGGCTTAATAATCTATCCAATGAAATGCTAATCAATCTTAAAAATTGCTATTCAAAAGAAGCTCAATTTAGAGTAATTACTGAATTGGCTGTCAAATACTTTTACAATGACAAATCAAATCATCTCAAAATATTAAATTTGTTTTATGGAATGCACAAAGCATTGCGCCAATTGCTAAAAGTATTGAATTTTTCTCATTTTAAAAGATCAACAATGTAGACATTGCTATCATTACGGAGACATGGTTGCAAGATGATAGTATTTTTTATGATCCTCACTATGAAATTTATAGAGTCGATAGGAACAATAATAGGGGCGGTGGCGTTGCTATCGCAGTTCTAAAAAATCTCTCGCATCAAGTAAAACCAGCCTTGAAAACACAAATCTTTGAAATAATAACCTATGTAGAAACACCTTCACTGTTATTGGAGCGTACTTCTCCGGCGGAAACTCAAACTCCATTAAGGAAGCACACTATAAAAATGATTTGCAACTATTTAATAGGCTTCAGGATAATTTCGTAATTCAACTCAAGCCATACCGACTGGAACTGTGCTAAAATAAATCACTGGGATAAACTTTTACAAAACAAGATGACAACAAGCAATCTTGATATTCTGTTCCCACCTACCCCGACTTACTTTCCCAAGACTCTAAGGGGTCATCTCTCGACACTGGACTTCATACTAATAAATTGTCCACATTTCGTTTCACCCCCTCTCACGAATACTAATCTTTCTTCCAATCATCTACCGGTTCTTTTCAGCATTATGGATAAACCTATTGTTGATGATTGAGCTTGCAAATTTTGTTCCACAAAGCAAACTGGTATCGTTTTTCATACTCAACGGGCAGTCTTACTTCACCTCTCAAGACAACATTGAACGCTACTTAGCTAATTTCATTGAAATTCTTTGGAAAGTTGCAGATGCGTCAATTCCGCAGGTTCATTCATCCCGAAAGTCTAATCAATTGAATCTCACACCAAGCATAAAACGATTGATAGCTGAACGGAACCTCTTCCGTAGACGATGGCAACGTACCGGGCGTATATCATATAAGCAAGAGGCCAAAATGCTAAAAATTCAAATCGACACTGAGATTCACCGTCTTAGAAACCTACAATGGAATAGCCAAATCAAATGACTCGATAAGGGCATCAACACTTTTTGGAACCTCACAAAAGAACTTAAGAAGCGCAGAAACACATTTCCACCTATTTTTGATTAAAATTCTGTTCTCACTACAAATGCGGAAAAATGTCAAGCTTTTGGTGATCACTTCCACAATCAACACCTTGCTACAAGTAATTTAGGAGACCAAGTGATGAATAATTTGGTAGATGCGACCATTAGGGCCGGCTGCTCAATGTCCGGTTAAAATTTATCTTAAGAATAAACTGCCATTTAGCACAATTTGATTTTCTCAATATCTGTTTAGCGTTATTAATCGGATAAAAGCTAACCGTCCCCTAACCTTCGATTAATCTCTTATCCAAAATAAAACCCAACTTCTGGTTTCCGGTTGAAAATTTATTCTAAACAAAAACCCAACACCTGATACTGGATGCTGAGATTTTGACAGCTAGAACTGTTCACTTTTGCAAATTCAAATGAAAACAATGAAAGTGGCCATAAAGAACAGAGTTCCAGGAAATTCATTAGATAGAAGAGAATTGTCAACAAGCTTAGCTGCAAATGAATATACGGAGAGACGTACTAATACAAAATAGATTCGTGGGTGGTAGAATTCCGCCAAGAAAATCAGCTGATTTTGCCATAATTGTGGTCTGAGATAAGTTCCACACTTTATGGCTGGGTAATTTGTATGAGACATATGAGGAAATGAAAATGCTTATCGGACTGTTTATAGCTTCAACTTTTGAAGAGAATCAGAGGAAATGAAAAAGAGCGAGAGAAACGAAGTAATTCGACACAAGTGAGGAAGTAGGAAGGGGGATGGAAATTTGACATCTCTTGTGCTTCTATATGGACCGGGCGGGTGTTCCGCGGCAGAGAGACAGACTGGAATGTTATTGTTCCAGTAGGAGAAGTAGGAGAGGGGATGACATCTCAAGTGCTTCCTGTGCTTATATATAGACTGCGCGGGTGTGGCGCAGTGGAGGGCGTGTGTCTCTCTGTTTACTTTTTACGACTGGAATTGCTTCAAATAGTTTAGTGTTGAGTATATGCGGATTGCTCCTCCATAGTTATTCTCTATGGCTTCAACTAATTGATGTCGCTGTTAGTTAACAAAGAGTTTAATCGGACATTGAGAAAACGGGCCTATATCAAATTAAAAACTCGACAAATTTTATCAAACCTTTTTACCTCTATCTTCTAAGAATGCGGTAAAACTATCGAAAGCAAATAAAGCCCGGATTAAATTCCAATGTCCCTGTTAAAAATTTGCACAAAACACTTTTGTTTACTTATGCAAAATATTGAACGCTTACATACTTTCCAAAAGCTTGAAAAATTGCTTGATTAATATGTATTCCTAAGTCAAATAAATAAAAATCTCTAATAAAGAGCTACCGCCCTATAGACTTGTTAAGTAATATAGGGAAACTATTTGGACGCATAGTAAAAGATCGCATTGAAGAAGTACTTGTTGAAGAAAATACACTTCCTAATGAACAATTTGGTTTCAGAAGACAGTAGGTATAGTACGGTTCATCAAATTGCACGGATAAAGAAAGTAGTCCAATCGAATTTTGAGTCGAAAAACTCCGCCGGAATGATAACCCTAGATATTGAAAAAGCTTTTGACTGCGTTTCGCATGAGGGACTCATTTATAAATGCGTAATTATGGTTTCCCCTATATCTAACCAAATGAATCCTTACTTACCTGTCAGATCGCTTTTCCTATGTCAATATCTACGGGTCTAAATCTTCACTTTATCCACTCCAAGCTCGTGTGTCACAAGTGTCAGCTCTCAGTCCGGTACTCTACAATATTTTCACAAGCAATATAACAACCCCAGAAAGTTGTGAAATCTGTCTATTCGCTGACGACGCAGCGCTGCTATGCAGCTCAACGTCTCCTGACATTATATCAAATGCAGTGAAAAATAAATATCGACAAAACAGAATCAATTTATTTCTCAAGAAACCGTAAAACCAGATTAATTCCTTCCGCATCGCTACAGTTAGGGGGCAATATCGTCCACCGGAACCTAAAGTTTATAAAATACCTAGGAGTTCTCCTAGACAAGAAACTCACCTTTAAAGCAAACACTGATGACCTACTTAAAAAACCGATCTTCTAATTAAAATTGTATACCCGTTAATCCACAGGAAATCTCTACTAACAGTTTAACACAAACTATTGCAATATAAAACTATCTTTCAACCTACATTTATTTACGCGGCAGCGGCATGGGGAACCTGCGCTACGTTCCACACGAATAAACTTCAAATCTAAAAAAACATGATCCTGAAAATCTTACTAGATCTATGTACTTTTCTTTTTGCCTACAACATCACTGCACACTATTGCGAATGTTTCATTAGTTCAGTCTAAAATTTCCCATATTATCATTAATTTTCACTTATCCTATGCAAGTATTGTACAATTACATATTATATTTCTGCACTTCATAATGCGATCACATTACTAATTTGTACTTAGCACAGTATAGTAGATGTAAATATGTAGTATCAAGTTTCTTAGGTTGGAATTAAACAGATATAAGTTTTTTGTTACTGTCAAATACGAATAAGAGGTATTTGTTCCAACTTTTCCTCTAACATTACTTTAGCCTTCTTTTTTAACTTAATTCTATTCTCATCCAAAGTTACTGGGTGGTATGCATAAAAATGAGGATATACTCCAGAGTGGAGACTATTGAGTGCATTTCTGAGTTTGCGATGTTCTGTGAGTTGAGTGGAAAATTGGTATGTGTAAAAGTACACTCTATTCAGAGGACATAAAAACATCGAATTAATTGTTCACTCAGTCATTCAATCGTTTTGACATTTTGACAGCTGTTAATGTCATTGTCTTCTCTTGCGAGGTAAAATCATTAACAAAGAAAAAAGTCCTTCTTGCTAATCGTTTTCTGGGTGTTTCAGATATGCCAACTGTGGAGGAAGTATGTAGCTCTTTTTCTGTACCGTTGCCCCGGGAATAGGGCAATGGTACGGAAAGTATTTGGGCTGCCGCTGCACTTGGCGTGGACGAAACCCATCGGCTGAAGAGCGATCAAAATCAATTCTTCCGAATTCTCTCGGGCTACAACACTGGCTACAAATTCCTCGGCATGACTTCAATATCTGACGTGTCAAATTTTATCGGCGGCCCATTCACGCTAAATTTAAATTGCGAGTGGCCTGTAAATATAAAAAATTAAATGATTATGTATCATAGTAAGTTCGCAACTACCTAAAGCGGATACTTATTTTATACACAATTCTAGTAGTGGATTTTCCCATACAAAAGTTCCAAATTTAAAGGTAAATTTCTCCAAAACGGTTATGAGTTCGCGAAAATGGATTTCAGATTCGTTCATTTCAGACCAAATTTGACTGAAACCCATCATTAAAATATGGAGTCTCAGATATCGAAGTCGCCCGCTGCCATCATTCAAAGTGGCTTCGTATACGACGAAAGAAAAGAACGAAGAACGGGGCACGGAGATCATCAAGCAGGTCTCTGAGGACTACGATCCAGCGTATTGGGTCAAGTTGCTTCGGCACCACAACGAACAGTACCAATAAGGCATTGGGCAAAGGCAACCGTGTCCGCAAATGCGCCATATTTTTATACCCTAGACTTTTAGTATAGGGTATATTGTTTTTGTCACGACGGAAATATGTAACACCTTAAAGGAGGCTCCGGAGGTATAGCAATGTATATATATAAATGATCAGGGTCACCTCCTGATTCGATTTAGCCATGTCTGTCTGTCTGTCTGTCTGTCTGTCTGTCTGTCTGTCTGTCTGTCTGTCTGTCCGTTCGCACGATAACTTTCGATAGAATGAAGCTAGAGCCTTGAAATTTTGATCAAATGTTGGTAGTGTAATCTAGTTGGATGGTATTGAAAATGGGCATGGTCAAGCCAAGAGAACGCCTACCTCCCCTACATATGTAAAATACTTAAATGTATCTGTAACTCCCGACTAAATAAATATGAAAAGCTCTAGCTTTGGTAGATTACTCGTGAGGGTAATCTTATAAACTCCTGGGAAAATAAAATCGATCAGTTGAAAACTAACGGTAATTTTCTTACAAAAAGCCCCATACTACCCTACTTTTCGGGTTTTTTGTCTATAACTCTTGAACCAATTGACGTAGACGCCCGATTTTTGGCATGTAACCCTGGGGTGAGAAGATGCTTAAGTTCTAGTAAGTTGGGCATAATCGGATCAAAGGAACGCCTACCTCCCCTACAAATTTAAAAAAATTAAATATTCCTTTAATTACGATAACTTTCGATAGAATGACACTAGCGAGTTGAAAATTTGACAAAATGTTGTTAGTAGGATCTACTTGGTTGGTATTGAAAATGGGTAAGATCCGACTAAAGCAGCCCCTACTTCCCCTACAAATGAAACTTCAAATAAGCGATAACTTTTGAGTTAAAATAACTTTCGAGTTAAAAATTTGGTGGAATGTTGGTAGTAAGACCTACGTAGTTGGTGTTGAATATGGGCAAGATCCAACCCAAGGAACCCCCACCTCCCCTACATATGAAACTTCAAATAAGCGATAACTTTTGATGGAATGAAGCCAGTGACTTGAAATTTTGGTCAAATGTTCGAAGTGAGATTGAGTTAGTTGGCATTAAAGCTGGGTAACATCCGACCAACGAAACCCCTATTTCCCCTACAAACGAAACTTTAAATAAGCGATAGCTTTCGATAGAGTGAAGTTAGAGACTTGAAATTTTGTTTAAATGGTTGTAGGGTGATCTAATTGGTTTGTGGCAATGATGAGCAAGATCCGACCTAAGCAACCCTTACCTCCTCTACAAGTGAAACTTCAAATAAGCAATACCTTCCGATAGAATGAAGCTAGCGACTTGAAAAATTCGACAAATGTTGTAGAATGGGTTAGATAGTTAATTGATTTTGAGAATGGTCAAGATCCTAACGAATGAGTGCCAACCTCTCCTATGAACTGGCCATATAGGAGACCCATTCTTAATGCATATGGTCGTTGCCAATTGGTACTTTTGGTATCTACACTAGGTCTGTAGAAGTCTAGGGTATATACGCTTCGGACTCCGGGCCGAAGCGAAGCTTCGGCCTGGTTCTGTTATAATTTTACAAATTAATAAAAATTATCAGTTAAACTTCAAAATACACATTTGTTTTACTTGTAAATGAAATGGAGATTGATTGGTTTACATAGTGATTAGTCCACACATGTACATTTACCTGTTTGTCATATGGTATGAGGTACTATGCGAGGATAAATAGGATATGTTCAAAATCAACTATAGGATGACTTTGGAAACGAACAAAGTATCTGACGTACGATTTGTTTCAGTTCGTCATAGTAGCCCCTACGGGAGAGAATGTTTTAATGAAAATTGATAAGTCATGTTGTTGTTGTTGTGGTAGCAATGCTTCAAATACTGCAGTTCTTCTTGCATCGAGGGTTTTTTCGAAAAACGGGTCGCTCCGGTATGAAGAACCGGCTGCCGTGGGAACGCTTGATACTCAGACACCCACTTTTAATCCTGTTTAGGGGCAGTGTTTAATATGACGGATTCCATCTTGAGGTCCTCTTTAACTATGGCAAGTACAAGATCAACTGCTAGTGACTAAGTAAATCCAACCTCGTTTCAATTCTGTCGTCTGACATCAGACTTGTATCAGTCTCTCGGGTCAATGCAGACTCATTTCAATAAGGCGTCGAAGCCATCTTGCCTAGCTAGAGTCGTTTCACCCGTGGAGTAGTAGAAGTCCTACGCATTATAATCTGGTGTCAGTTTTTGTGAATGTGGTTTGCTGGCCTTCTTAGGTGTCGTGTGATAATTCAATCCATCGAGTAGCTCTTTACGGGGCGAACTTTCTAAGGTCATAGTGGTGGACGCCGATTTAGTTGGAGTTGGTGTATTTGCCACATCGAAATCGTCCTCCACATTTTCGCGCATGAAATCGCCATTGTCACGAGTTGATTTTTATTATCCTCTGTTGTCATTATCCAAATAGGGGACTTTCTGAAAAGACTACAAAGCCGCCACTGGTCCGTCCTCCTTCAAATGCCTTCCTCCTGATCGACATCGTCCTGCGGGGATTTTTGCAAGCAGCCAGAACTTAGGTAGTTCTCACAGTCAAATAGGTGAATTTGCTTACCAAAAACATGCTAACAAAGCAAATCACCTTATATCTACTTGTTTTGACAATTTGACAACTGTCATGGTTGAAAGACTGTCGCTTGAGTGTGCATATTTGAAGACTCAGCTTTTCTTGACTCAACTCAGATATTATGCATACGAAATTGAGTAAATTATCATATGCGATGATTTTTTTAAACGTCAGACTGATTTTCACTCAAGATGGCGGTTGCTGGTGAGTGGAGTGGAGTTTTTCGCATATTATGCATACCAAATTGAGTGAAATTCGGTCAACACAGCTTTCTCCATTCGACTCACTTTATGCATACCACCCACTATGTTTATTCACGCATGAACGCATTTTATAGTACTTAAGAATAAAGTGGAGTCTAAGTCAAAAATGACTTAAACTCGCTCTCCACTACCACACAAAATTCCTCCTGTCACTTGGTTTCGTCCACACCATGGATTCACTCTTCAGGAGCTGCCATAATCTATATGGAAAGCCGCACGACCAAGCCATGGGTTTGTATCCCGACCTAAATCGAAATACGTCCCTGAGTGGAATGCAAACACCTTACTCTTGCGAGCAAAAATACTGAATCAAACCGAAAGCACGTGTATTTGTATGCATATTTTGAAAAGTACATTATGTATCCCTACAAATCGTATATCATTTGAAAAGTTGAAATCTTAGCTTTACATTAATACCATTTTTAACAATATTTGAAGATAGATTTTAAAAAAGTAGGGCTTGAAATCAAAAAGTAGGAAAAATGGGGATGTTAGAAAATGGAGTGTGGTCAGGTTTTTTTAAATAAAACAAAAAAAAAAATTGAAAAAATAACAAAATTATTTATTTATTAATATCTCGTATTACCACCTCTTGCTCTAATCAAAGCTTGTAATCGATTTTTAATTGACATTATTAATTTTTTAATGGTATCTTGAGGAATTTCGCTCCATTCCTCCTCCTTCAATTCGTCGATAGTCGAAGGCGCGGGATCTCTGTGCCAGACTCTTCTTTTGAGCTCGTCCCACAAGTGCTCAATAGGATTTAAGTCTGGACTGCGTGCAGGCCAATCAGTTGTCGCAATATTAGCTTCGTTCAGGAACTGCTGTGCTTGACGCGATGTGTGACATCGTGCATTAAAATAAAGTTGTCGCCAATAAATTCTGCATAGGGAACAACATGGTCACGTAGAATACCGGTAATACACCGTTCGGCTGTCAGTCCTCCTCTTCGGCCTCCAGAGGGCACGAATACAATTTCCGTTTTTGAATCCACAGAGATACCGGCCAACACCATACACGAACCGCCTCCGTATGCTACCGTTTCTGTGATACAGCATTGTGCAAATCGCTCACCTGGACACCTGTATACCCGACCTCTTCTGTCTCTGCCATGTAGACACACTCTGGTCTCGTCGGTGAACAATACGGGCCGCTATTTTGCTCGAGGGTCCAATTTAAGTGATTCCTGGCAAACGTGAGTCGCGCTTGTCGGTGATGTGGGGTCAATTTTGGGCCTGTGGCGGGCCGTCTTGGAGTCAAATTCGCTTCCTTTAGTCGTCTCCTCACTGTCCACTCGGTTACAGCTACTTCGCGAACCTCCCTCAGATTTTGCTGCACGTCAACTCCCGTGAGGTGTTCATTTCGTAGCATACTTGTCACAATAAAACGATCGTCTCTATCGGAAGTGCACCTAGAGCGGCCGGGTCGGGGTCTCTGATTGTATAGGTACTCGTAGCTACCTTCCTCTCGAAACCTGTTGTACACTCTTGACACAGTAGACTGACTCATTCCGAGCGACTGTTCTCTGAGTGAGACCTTCCGATAATTGGGCGACAACTTAAGCCGCTTGCTGGGGCGTGGTACTCATGAATAGGGACGTTCCAATACCATATAATTATCGATACCCGCTCAAATGAGTAGTATTTAAATCATTTATTCGATACTACTCATATACATAAGTAGCTTGAAAGTATCGATGCTTATAAAGTATTCATATAGTTTTTCTTATGAATTTGAGATCGCGGGTGATTTGATAACTTAGGAGCACTGTTATTAATAATTATTATATTATCAAAAGATTATTTTAGATTATTAGAAAACGTTTATTCATGTTTAGGTTTAACAACAAAATTGATTTTTTTTAAATAAACATAATAATAAAAATAAAAGGAAAAAGGGTTATAAGTATTCCATATGCTTATACAGGGTGTCCCAAACCCCAACGTCAACCCGGAAACCGGTGATAGGCCAATCAGCAAAGTATTAAAACCGGAGTCCGAAGCGTGTATACCCTAGACTTGTACAGACCTAGTGGTGATACCAAAAGTACCAATTGGCAATGACCATATGCATTAATAATGGGTCTCCTATATGGCCAGTTCATAGGAGATGTTGGCACTCATTCAGTAGGATCTTGACCATTCTCAAAATCAATTAACCCATTATACAAATTTTTGTCGAATTTTTCAAGTCGCTAGCTTCATTCTATCGTAAGTTATTGCTTATTTGAAGTTTCACTTGTAGGGGAGGTGGGGGTTCCTTGGGTCGGATCTTGCCCATCATTGCCACCAACCAATTAGATCACGCTACAAATATTTAAACAAAATTTCAAGTCTCTAGCTTCACTCTATCGCAAGTAATCGCTTATTTGAAGTTTCATTTGTAGGGGAAGTAGGGGTTTCGTTGGTTGGATTTTACATATTTTCAATATTAGCCAACTGGGTCCTACTACAAACATTTAACCAAAACTCCAAGTCGCTAGCTTTATTTCGTCGTAAGTTATCGCTTATTTTAAGTTTCATTTCTAGGGGAGGTAGGGGTTCCTTAGGTCGGATCTTACCCATCTTTAATGCCAACTAACTCAATCTCACTTCAAACATTTGACCAAAATTTCAAGTCACTGGCTTCATTCTATCGAAAGTTATCGCTTATTTGAAGTTTCATTTATAGGGGGGTGGGGGTTCCTTGGGTCGGATGTTGTCCATATTGAGTACCAACTAAGGAGGTCTTACTAGCAACATTCCACCAAATTTTTAAATCGGCAGTATCATTCTGTCGAAAGTTATCGTAATTAAAGTAATGTTTAATTTTTTGAAATTTGTAGGGGAGGTAGGTGTTCCTTTGATCTGATTATGCCCAACTTACAGAACCTTAAGCAGCTTCTTCCTTTAGGGTTACATGCCAAAAATCAGGTGTCTACGTCAATTGGTTCAAGAGTTATAGACAAAAAACCTGAAAAGTAGGGTAGTACGGGGCTCTTTGTAAGAAAATTACCGTTAGTTTTCAACTGATCGATTTTGTTTTCCCAGGAAAGTATAAGGTTACCCTCACTAGCCATATATTAAAGCTAGAGCTTTTCATGATTTTTTAATCGGGAGTTATAGATACATTTAATAATTTTACATATGTAGGGGAGGTAGGCGTTCTCTTGGCCTGAGCATGCCCAATTTCAATACCATACAACTAGATCATACTACCAACATTTATTCAAAATTTCAAGGCTCTAGCTTTATTCTATCGAAATTTATCGTGCGAACGGACAGACAGACAGACAGACAGACGGACAGACAGACAGACAGATGGACAGACAGACAGGCAGACAGACAGACAGACATGGCTAAATCGAATCAGGAGGTGACCCTGATCATTTATATATATACATTGCTATACCTCCGGAGCCTCCTTTAAGGTGTTACATATTTTCGTCGTTACAAAAACAATATACCCTATACTATAAGTCTAGGTAATAAAAAATTAAATATTACCTTAATTACGATAACTTTCGAAAAAATTATACTAGCAAGTTGAAAACTTGACAAAATGTTGCTAGTAAGACCTACTTTGTTGATCCGACCCAAGGAACCCCCACCTCCACTACAAATGAAACTTCAAATAAGCGATAACTTTTGATAGAATGAAGCCAGCAACTTGAAATTTTGGTCAAATGTTTAAAGTGAGATTGAGTTAGTTGGCATTAAAGATGGGTAAGATCCGACTTAAGGAACCCCTACCTCCCCTAGAAATGAAACTTAAAATAAGCGATAACTTACGACAAAATAAAGCTGTCGACTTGAAATTTTCGTCAAATGTTTGTAGTATGATCCAGTTGCCTACTATTGAAAATACGTAAAATCCGACCAACGAAACCCCTACTTCTCCTACAAATGAAACTTCAAATAAGCGATAACTTTCGATAGAGTGAAGCTTGAGACTTGAATTTTTTTTTAAATGTTTGTAGGGGGATCTAATTGGTTGGTGGCAATGATGGGCAAGATCCGACCCAAGGAACCCCTACCTCCCCTACAAGTGAAACTTCAAATAAGCGTTAACTTTCGAATGAAGCTAGCAACTTGAAAACTGCGACAAATGTTTTTAGAATGGGTCAGTTAATTGATTTTGAGAATGGTCAAGATCCCACTGAATGAGTGCCAAACTCCCCTATGAACTGGCCATATAGGAGACCCACTTCTAGTACATATGGTTGTTGCCAATTGGGACTTTTGGTATCACCACTAGGTCTGTACAAGTCTAGGGTATATACGCTTCGGACTGTTTTTTTTTTTTTTTTTTTTTTTAAGCAACCCTGACTAACTGTTCTATAAATCACAGTGACGTGCAGTGGAAATTTTTCATAGTCAAGCAGTTGGGCGCCCTAAAGCCAATTTAGCATAAACAAAAATGGACTGTATAATAGAATATGGACAGTCACAAAAACATTTATACCAAGCGGCTTTAAGCCTTAAAGAAGAAATCAGGAAATATATAAATAAAATATTGGCACATATATTCGGAATACAAAAAAAAAAAAATAAATAAAATATTACTAATAAAAAAAATGATAAATAAATAAAATATTATGTTAATTAAGACTAAGAAAAATTCAGGGGTATTTGAAATAAATAAATATTCTTTCGCCATTGCCATTTATTTGTATTCCAAATCTATGCGCCGTTCTTTAAGTAAAAACTCTTTAATCACATTATCAAAAAAATCCTTTTCTCTTCGCATTTGTATAAGAAGATCCTTTTCAACCGCAATTAAAGCAAGATCCGAAAGTCGTTCTTGGGATTGGCGATTTCTCAAAAATGTGTGAACGCGCTTTAGTGTTGAAAATGACCTTTCCGCAGTTGCCACTGTGACTGGAATTGACGTTAATAATTTTGCTAAAATATGAACTTGCTTAAAACCGTTTGCGACATAAGGCCGTTTTTGAAAATAATCGAGAATTTTACTAGGATTCGCGTTTTTAAACTCATCTGAAGAATAAATAACTTTTAGCTCATTTTTCAACTTTATTCTGTCGAAAAATTGACCGTGATATTCAATAAGTGAGTCAAAATTTTTATCGGGAAAATTTGACTTGAATTTAGAAAAATAATTCGGTTCAAGCAACTCTAAAAATGAAAGATCTTTAAACGAATGGAATCGATCTCGAATTTGCCCGAGAATAACATCTATAATCTCCCGAAATATCCGCCGTAAATTTTGTAAAGGATCTATCGCATTTCTACATTTCTTACGTGGTGGCTGATATTCTGCTGTAACTGTCGAATAGAAATTATCAAACTTTTTAGAAAAGTCATTTTCAAGCCAATTTTCAAATTCAATAATTTTTTGGCTTGCATATGAAATGTTTACCACTTTGCTCTGAATAATATTAAATAATATATCAGTTTTCGAAAAAATTTCAGAAAAAATTAACAGATATAATTGAAAATCTGACTCTGCGAATTTTTGTAAGTATATATCGAAAAAAGTCAAGGAATCGCCATCCCAGTGTTGAGAACCATTCGAAATTGTCTCAAAAACTGTACAAATTTCATGCTTATGTTCAAATATAACGTTAATAATACGCGAATGATAATGCCAACGCGTTTTGGAAACCGATGGTAAACGACGATTTACTATATTTGCAAAAAGGTCCGACCTTTTAGTGGATGTATTAAAAAATGATGCGATTTTATTGATGTGCGCGAAAAATAATTTAATTTCCGGAATAAACTCAACTGCTTTAGGCAATACTAGATTTAGTGAATGAGCGTAACATGGAACGAAAATTGCCGATTTATGTTTTTCCCGAATTAAAGTCTGAACTCCACGAATTTGAGAACTCATTACTGCTGCGCCATCGTAACATTGTGCAATTAATTTCTTATCGATATTAAAATTTTGCAATTGTTTTAAAATGTGAGAGCTTATTGCTGTAGCTGTACGATTAGCGCTTACATCCAAAAATCCGATAAATCTTTCTTCAATCTCATTTGATATTGTATATCTAAAAATCATCGTTAATTGTTCCCGACCGCTAACATCTGGCGTTTCGTCGACCATTACAGCTACAAATGGAGCCTCCTTTATTTCCAAATTGATTTTATTTCGAACCACATTAGCTATAGCGGAAACAAGATCGTTTTGGATTCTATTAGACAAACCCGAAAACGCTGCATTTGCTTTTATAGAATCTATGTGGGACTCAATTATCGGATCGTACAAACTCAAGAAATTTACGGTTTCGATAAAATTACCACGATTATTTGAAGAAGAGTCTTCATTATTTCCGCGAAAAGGAAGCTCCTGTTTTGCCAAAAAAATTACAGTATCGATTAAACGTTTCAAAATATTACGATTACGCTCAACTTTTTCATTATGCAAACTAACAGATATTGCCACCTGGTTACTAAGCATAAACTCTATACGCTGAGAACCAAAATTATCTAATTTAATTAACGCCTGAAGATGTTTTTCGGAACTTGAATGCTTTGCTGCTGAGCCCGTAAAATTATTCAAATCACTAAATCCAGCTTTATTCCAAACAGATTTTTCATTCGTGAACAAAAGACACGGCCAGCAAAATAACTTATTTAATTTACAGCTTCCCGTTAACCAAATGTACTTTTCATACGTTTCGATATGGAATTTTCGCGTAATATTTTTTAATTTAAACTCTAAACTAAGATCTGGCTTCGGTCTATCCGATTCTTTAATTTCTCTTTTCTTGGCAAAGGAAAGAGTTGAAAATCCCGCTTTTAGTACGAAATCCGTCGCGCAGCAATACTCCGACATAATGCGAAAAGAAAACTTACCACTTTTATCACAAATCAAATCTATTAAATCACTACAAACGGTCAAAAAAAACTTCAAATCACAATTTAATCAAAATCACCCGATTGCACTGATTTCCTCTTTTAAATTGCAACGGAAAATCCATTACATAACAAAAACAAAAGCTCTACTGGAAAAATCAAATTCCCATAAACATTCCCTGCATTGGCAACATTTCATTAACAAGCATCATTGGGCTTTATCCCACACACAAAAGCAGTCGCGCCAGTGCTTGACTTGTCTCATATAAATTTGCGAACAAAACAAAAAAAAATCGTTGCCCAATGGACTACCGAAATCCAAGATTCCCATTTTCTGGAATCAACATGTCTCTAGTATTTGGATGCACACATGGTACATGCATCTAAAGATGACATTTTCCTATTCTAAGTTTGGTGTCTATGGTGTGCAAAATGTGGGAGGTTTGAATATTATCTAAAGTAATTGAACGAATGTTTCTTAACCAAAAGAAGGCGCGGATCAGAATTTGAATGTGTAAAGGAATATTTGAATGATAATATGTATTCTTCAGCTTAAAGAAAAACATTGACTGAAATGATGATATGTGTATTGGTGTAAGCAAAGTTTATTATTGAATTGCTTATTTCGGTAAGTCAAGCAGTTTGGAATTGCTTACTACGAGTGCACGTCACTGATAAATCACAATCTAAAAGTAAACCAGGCTTCGCTTCGGCCCGGAGTCCGAAGCGTATATACCCTAGACTTGTACAGACCTAGTGGTGATACCAAAAGTACCAATTGGCAACGACCATATGCATTAAAAGTGAGTTTCCTATATGGCCAGTTTATAGGGGAGGTTGACATTCATTCATGAGGTTCTTGGCCATTCTAAAAATCAATTAACTAACCCATTCTGCAAATATTTGTCGAATTTTTCAAGTGGCTAGCTTCATTCTATCGAAAGTTATTGCTTATTTGAAGCCTCACTTGCAGAGGTGGTAGAAGTTCCTTGGATCGGATCTTGCCCATCATAGCCACCAGCCAATTAGATCACCCTACAAACATTAAAAAAAAGATGTCAGGTGTCTAGCTTAACTCTATCGAAAGTTATCGCTTATTTGAAGTTTCATTTGTAGGGGAAGCAGGGGTTTCATTGGTCAGATTTTCCGTATTTTCAGTGTTAGCCAACTGGATACCACTACAAATATTTGACCAAAATTTCAAGTCGCTAGCTTTATTTTGTCGTAAGTTATCGCTTATTTAAAATTTTATTTCTAGGGGAGGTAGGGGTTCCTTAGGTCTGATCTAACCCGTCCTTAATGCCAACTAACTCAATCTCACTTCAAACATTTGACCAAAATTTCAAGTCGCTGGCTTCATTCTCTCAAAAGTTATCGCTTATTTGAAGTTTCATTTCTAGGGGAGGTAGGGGTTCCTTAGGTCAGATCTTGCCCATTTTCAATACCAACTAACACGATGTTACTACCAACGTTCTGCCAAATTTTCAACTCGCTATTGTCATTCTGTCGAAAGTAATCGTAATTAAAGTAATATTTAATTTTTTAAATTTTGTAGGGGAGGTAGGCGTTCCTTTGATCTGATTATGCCCAACTTACTAAAACTTAAGCAACTTCTCACTTCAGGGTTACATACCAAAAATCAGATGTCTACGTCGATTCGTTCAAGAGTTATGGACAAAAAACCTGAAAAGTAGGGTAGTACGGGGCTCTTTGTAAGAAAATTGCCGTTAGTTTTCAACTGATCGATTTTATTTTTCCAAGAGAATATAAGATCACCCTCACGAGCAATCTACCAAAGCTAGAGCTTTTCATGTTTATTTAATGGGGAGTTATGTATACATTTAAGTATTTTACATATGTAGGGGAGGTAGGCGTTCTCTTGGCCTGATCATGCCCATTTTCAATACCAACCAACTAGATCATACTTCCAACATCTGACCAAAATTTCAAGGCTCTAGCTTCATTCTATCGAAAGTTATCGTGCGAACGGACAGACAGACAGACAGACAGACAGACAGACATGGCTAAATCGAATCAGGAGGTGACCCTGATCATTTATATATATACATTGCTAAACCTCCGGAGCCTCCTTTAAGGTGTTACATATTTCCGTCGTGACAAAAACAATATACCCTATACTAAAAGTCTAGGGTATAAAAATTACTGTATTGGCTTTAAATAAAATATGACTTTTTTCTCCAATTTTGTATTCAAAATTATCACTTATCCCAACTTCAACTGACTGCACTGTAAAAAAAATATACCGCGCAGTTTTGGCAAGTAACTGTAAAAGATGGCGCATTTTGTCCAGATTCCAAAATGGTACGACATTTGTAGCGCATATAACCCTATGAATGATTTAGTGATTCAGTAACAATTTGATTATAGGACGCATTTAACTGCCATTATGCCATACAGATACAGTGCGCGGGAATATGCTATCATGCATCTTATTTATGGGGAATGCAAATGCAATGCTAGTGCTGCAGCCAGACTTAATCGTGAGAGATATCCAAATGCTGAACGTTATTCGGATCACCGAATATTTACAACGTACACCAGTCATTCTCATTGTCAGAGGGTCGAATTCCACACCACATGACAGGAGAGCCAAATTCCATCATGCCCTACGAGGAGGAAGTCTTACAAGCAGTCGAACAAGACTCCAGTGCCTCAGTATGTGCAATTGAATGTAGCACAGGAGTACCCAAAAGTACAGTACAACGAATCCTACGGAGAAACAAGATGCACCCGTACCATGTTCAACGAGTCCAAAGTCTGCTATCACGAGATTATCCGCAGAGAGTACAATTTTGTCAAACGATGTTGCGTGAGTACAGAGAAGATCCCCGATTCTTTGACAAAATTCTATGGACCGATGAATCCACATTTTCTAAAGATGGTTACATTAACCTCCACAATTTACACGAGTGGCACATTGAAAAGCCACATTTAATGCGGCAAAATAGAGCGCAGCATTGCTTTAAAGTGAACATGTGGACTGGAATTTTAAATGGCCAAATTATTGGACCATTCGAGCTTTCGGAGAACTTAAGTGCCGAGACATATTTAGATTTTTTAATGAATCATTTACCCAATTTATTGGAAGACGTGCCACTCAGTACTTTTGCAAATATGTGGTATCAGCACGATGGCTGCCCAGTGCATTATGCCCGTACAGTAAGAGAGTTCATCGATCGAGAATATCCCGAGAGGTGGATAGAGCGGTCTGGTACAATTTCGTGGCCGGCACGTTCACCTGATCTAAATCCCCTCGATTTTTTCTACTGGGGAGCGGTAAAAGAAAGGGTTAACGCGGGGGAGCGGTAAAAGAAAAGGTTAACACGAAAGAAATAGAAAATTTGGAGGAACTACGCCGAAAAATTGCGGGAGCCGCTGAAGCCATTAGTTCCGGAAGATTCGCCCGGCTTATAACTTGATCCTTTTTGAGAAGATGTCGTGCTTGCATTGCAGCTGAAGGCAAACATTTTGAACATTTGTTGTAAATTGAAGTTCTAACGTTTAATTATAAATTGATTTTTTTGTTCAATAAATTACACTTTTGCCTAAATGAGATTATTACTTCTTTTCACCTCAATTAAGAGATAATATAATAAGTGTCGTACCATTTTGGAATCTGGACAAAATGCGCCATCTTTTACAGTTACTTGCCAAAACCGCGTGGTATATTTTTTTACAGTGCAGTCAGTTGAAGTTGAGATAAGTGATGTTTAAAACCAATAGAGTAATTTTTTACTTTTAGATTGTGATTTATAGAACAGTTAGTCAGGGTTGCTTAAAAAAAATGAAGATTTGTAATAACAGTACTTAAAAAATCATCACAGGGTATGAATTTTTCCAATTCTTTTTTGAATGTCTATAAGTCAAAAAATTATTGACGAAAACTTTTTTTAATACTTTTCTGATAACTGCCACCACTTGGCCTATCACCAGTTTCCGGGTTGACGTTGGGGTTTGGGACACCCTGTATATGCACATACATCTATACAAAGAGTTTTACTTAATCCAGATTATGTTTCCAAGGCTATTTCCAAGTGGATAGTATATCATAGAATTTATATATAGAGAACATATATATTTTGATTTAAGAAATAAAAAGTTAGAAAAAGGAGAACTTAAACATTTAGGCTTGGCAAGATGCACGCGGATGTGAAAAAAGTGCAAGAAATAATTATTATTAAAATGCTTAAAATTTAAGTGAAGAACTCTTTATTATCGAGACTGCCCAAGAAGAGCAATTTTTCCAAGTACATACTTCGGAGACAATCTGTTGACCGTTTCCAGCTGGCAATGTTAGCGCTGTCTCTCTTTCTCTTATTTCGATTTTAATGATAGGTACTCGGTAGGTACTTGGATGGAAATGGTATCGATACCCGAGTAAGTATCGCAAGAATTATTCGATGCTAAATGTACTTGGTATCGAAACAAAAGTATCGATTATTTACTTGTATTTACTTGTATCGGAACGTCCCTACTCATGAATGACAAAATTGTGACTTTTATTGCGTTAAACTTATTCAATCAACCTTCCAGATTCAACTGACCATTGAAAACCCTTTGCAGATACATTTATAGAGTTAGTTTGCCTTGTAATAACCCATTCATAAATGTTCAATTTTCTGACTTTTTAGTTCCAGGTGAACGCTGTTCATTCATAAAACTCATTAAATGGTGATAAAAAAGGTATCATTGTAAAGTTAAGATCTCAAACTTTCAAATGACATACGATTTGTAGGATACATAACGTACTTTTAAAAATATACATACAAACACACGTGCTTTCGGTTTGATTCAGTATTTTTGCTCGCAGGTGTATATATAGTGTGCATTACACGACACCAGTGCCAATTTTCATCCAATGAAAAGTCACTGTTTGTTCAAGCATTAGCGAATATTATAGTCAAGTGATTAATTTTAGTGTGGTAGTGATGAGCGAGTTTGAATCATTTTTAACTTAGACTCGCAATGACCCACTCCACTTTATTCTTAAAAACTATAATATGCGCTCATGCGTGAATAAACACAGTGACTTTTCATTGGATGAGAATAGAATTAAGTTAAAAAAGAAGGCTAAAGTAATGTAAGAGGAAAAGTGATTTAGGTCGGAATACAAACCCCTGGCTTGGTTGAGCTGCTTCCCCCGTGGATTATAGCAGCTCCTAAAGAATGAGTCCATGGTGTGAACGAAACCAAATGACAGGAGGAATTGACGTTAAGCTGATTAATTTTTATGTAGTAGTGGAGAGCGAGTTTGAGTCAGTTTTGACTTAGACTCGCAATGACCCACTACACTTTATTCTTATTTCTATTCTGTTTGTAATTTTACACTACTTATTTTCTTATTATTTGTTAGTTGTATATGCAAATGCTTGATCTCTTTCTTAAAGTAAAACTGTTATTTTTGTATCAGTAATACTTTTTATTGGTTGTATAAAGAATTTGAATTTTGAAATACTATATATGATACATACACCAACCTGTTAAACATTTTTGCATTTTTTTTTTTTCAAAATCAGTTTTACCTGAAAAAAAAATTTGTATAAAAGTTATGAATTATTATACAAAAATTGTTTCGTGACTTTTATAAGCTATTTTTATACCCTAGACTTTTAGTATAGGGTATATTGTTTTTGTCACGACGCACGATAACTTTCGATAGAATGAAGCTAGAGCCTTGAAATTTTGGTCAGATGTTGGAAGTATGATCTAGTTGGTTGGTATTGAAAATGGGCATGATCAGGCCAAGAGAACGCCTACCTCCCCTACATATGTAAAATACTTAAATGTATACATAACTCCCCATTAAATAAACATGAAAAGCTCTAGCTTTGGTAGATTGCTCGTGAGGGTGATCTTATACTCTCTTGGAAAAATAAAATCGATCAGTTGAAAACTAACGGCAATTTTCTTACAAAGAGCCCCGTACTACCCTACTTTTCAGGTTTTTTGTCCATAACTCTTGAACGAATCGACGTAGACATCTGATTTTTGGTATGTAACCCTGAAGTGAGAAGTTGCTTAAGTTTTAGTAAGTTGGGCATAATCAGATCAAAGGAACGCCTACCACAGAGCACAGATATAAAGAGTTGGGACTCAGTACAAATTAAGCAAAGGTTGCTCATAGTATCTCACTTGCGTATGTGTTGTGTTCACTAATCCGTACACAATGGATGTGCAAAAAGTGAAAACTAAAGCACCCCATATACCTTTCGATCAGTCGACATCGATCTGACGATATTGTGATCGTCAGATCGATCGCAGAGTGTATGCGCCTATCGTTGTCGTTGTTTTTCTACAATTCCATATAATTTTAGCCGCGAAATATTTTGTGGCGATCCATCGTGAGATCGATCTGACAATTATTCGCATAGTGTATGGGGGGCCGTATAGTCACTTCCAATTGCAGAAAGAGAGCTCAATATATGAATTTTCGTTGAGTGGCTTATCGAATTTGTCTCATTTATTCGTCAAAATCCATCGTATTAACCGATTATAGCCGAGCTGTCAAACGATCAGTTGTCTCCATTTTCGCGAATTTTCAAACTCGATTTGTTAAGTGAAAGTTTAGTGATACCACAGTGAAAGTGATTTATAACTAAATCGCGTGATTCGTAAGTTCGATTAACATAAGTAACAATCGATATCAATGTGTAATTTAATCAGAAATCTTCCGTCGCGATTTGTGAACAAGCGCATTGTTTACAAAATTACTTCGGGCAATCTTTTCTCTCGCTTTGATGAGAGACGACTACGTGTGATAACAGTTGACAGTTGTCGGTCGCGCGAGTCTTCGTTTGTTTTGTTACGAGATGGCCGTTGTATTGTTGTTGAACCAGATCGTGGCTCAAGGAGCGATGTATTTCGCGCGATTTGAAGTGGACATTCCGGTGCCGTTGAAAGGATTTGCAAAGAAAGTATTGTACGTATGGTTCGACGCACCGATCGGTTATATGTCCATCACAAGTCGCTACACGAAAGACTACAAGCAATGGTAGCAACCGGAAAAGGGCATCGACGTGACATTATATCAGTTCATGGGCAAGGATAACGTTCCGTTCCCTTCGGTCATGTTTCCGTCTACGTTGCTTGCCCTGAACAATGGATCGACGCTGGTGTCGCGCATTATGGCCAGCGAGTATTTGAACCATGAAGATGGCAAGTTCAGTAAGAGTCGAGGCATTGGCGTGTTCGGAAATGATGCTCAGGTGAGTTTTTCAAATCATTTACCTCCTGTTCCAAGTCTACTTTCGTTCACATTGCAGGAGACTGGCATTCCGGCCGACATTTGGCATTTCTACTTGGCCTCTGCCCGGCCCGAGGCACAGGATTCCAGCTTCAGTTGGAACGATCTAGCCGCCCGTAATAATTCCGAACTTCTCAACAATTTAGGCAACTTTGTCAATCGTTCGCTCATGTTCTGTGAAAAGAACTTTGCCTCGACCGTGCCGCCGATGAAATTAACCGAAGATGAGCTACTTCTGTTGGCTCTAGTGAATCGTGAAATTAACGGATACATTGGATCAATGGAGAAGGCCAGGCTTTGGGGTGGCATTCGACACGGCAATCAGTACATGCAATCACAACAGCCATGGGTGCTGTTCAAGGGCACTGATGATCAGAAAGCCAGAGCCGCTACTGTCACGGGTATTTTGTGTAATTTAAGTGCTCTACTCTCCATGCTTGTGTACCCGTACATGCCCAATATTGCCCGCAACATGTTCGATCAATTGCAATCGAAGCATCGCTACATTGACGAGAGGTAAGTTTGCCGCATCATTTCATAACACCGCGACGACATCTAATCGCAACGACCAATTTTCTTTGAGTAAACCATTCGCTTGCAACCTTCTTCCGTCCAGACAATCGACAAACCTGCACCGTTTTTCACGAAAATCGAGCAGTCGCGTATCGATGAGCTTCGGGAGAATTACAGTCGCGTGCAGAACGGAAGTAGCGATGGCAATCAAGCGAAAAACGACGTGAAAAAAGTATTTGCAACAATAGCCGAAGCCGATGAACCAATAAAGCTGCAAGGAGGTGCGAGCTCTGAAGACTAGTAGTGCGGAAAAGGCCGTGTGGCAACCGGAAGTTGCTCTGCTCCTTGGATACAAGAAACAAGTCGAAGAATTGCAGAAGATTCAAATGACGGAGGTTCGGCGCCAGCTCAACTGGACGACAATGAGGCTATCAAAGCGTTGGAGAAGAGAATCGCGGATCAGGTAAACAAAGACTATTGTTTTTAATCGATAGTGCTGTATTGATAATATTTCATTGCAGGGCGATAAAGTGTGCACGCTGAAATCATCATCCGGTGCCGATGTCTGGAAACCCGAAGTCGAAATTCTTCTCAAACTGAAGAAGGAACTGACCGCATTGACAGGCGTTGCTCCTCCTGCAGCTCCAACTGCCGGCGACAAGGGCAAGAAAAAGTAATGATACAACATCACATTCGTCTCGACCCCTTCAGGCCAAACTATTAAATTCAAGTGAAACAAAACAGACAACTATTTATTAAAGACTTCTACTGTCCAGTGGAAAGGATTTTGTACTCTTTATTCTTCTTTTTTTTTTTCTAAAAAAATAAATTTATTTGAAAAGTCAATGTTTTTGGCATTTCTACATTTGCGTTGTGTTTTCAGTATTTTATTAACGGTGTATAGTTTAATTATTATTGAAGTGTCTTGCTAAAATGAACAAGACACTTGTGCTCCTATAAATGTTAAACACAATTTTACAATGAATAGAAAAGTAATTGAGAATAGTGAGGGGATAATACCGATTTACATGTCGATACTGAAGGTTTGTTCGCAAACCTAACGGTAACTACTATATAACGCATTTTATATTGTAAATTTGTTGTTCACCTGAAACTATACTTACAAACTAAAAATCACCTTATAATGATTTTTTTATTTGGCCAAATCACTTGATCTGAAACTGTCGGATACTTAGAAATATCGATATGAAATTGAAGATTTGATCAGACTGTTTTGAGCGCATGTGAGAACCTCATATAAAAATATGAACACTTGCTGACCTTGTTCGGTTGCGGTTAATAATTAGGATAACATAATTAGGATAAGTTCTCGCAGTGATTGTACGCCGATTCTTCTGGAATGAATGAAACTGGAAATTGGAAAGTAGAACAACAATTCGGGAAAATACATCAAGATTAACAACAGTCAAACAACAAAATTGTTCAGGTATTCTTTTTTTCCTTTATTTATTTTCAACAGAAGTACGGAAATTTTCCAAAGAACCATGTAACATTTTTCATTTAAAAAAAGTTTGTAAAATAAACATATCAAAAGTAATTCAGTTTTGGTTTGCATTTATGCAGTTACTAAGTAGGATTGTGTAGTATACTATGTATATGGCTATAATATTTATAATTCTAAAGTTCCGTGTTTATTTTCAAGTTATTAAAATAAATATGTGTTCGAAACAATTCAGTTTTAAGTGCTCTGCGCACTTCATCGTGAACGTTTAACCAGATGATTGACATGATTGACGTAGTTGATTATCAAATCGAAAGATACGTGCCGTATGACGTGGTGACCGAGATGCAGTTACATTTGCTTCATCACACGGAAAAGATCGATGATCCCGGATTGGTGCAAGGCTTGGAGTTTGCTTAGAGTTAAGGTAAAATTGCCGAATTTATGTACTTTGTTTGGACGGCCGGTGCGGAAAAGCGCATGAGTTCGGATAATAAAAAAATCATCATCATCTGCTTCCGGAAAATCATCGATATTGGGAACTGCCAAAGGGCGAACTGACCCGGCAGAGTAGTGGCAAGGACTGTCATACGAAATATGGACGGAAAGGCTCACCTTTAATCTTCAGCGAAACAGCACCACCACGGGAAGGCGAAGAAAGGAGATTGGGTATCAGAGGTTATGGACTTCACATGATAACCCCTTTATGGTGCCGCCACCCACCCACCACTACACTAATGATTTTTTTTTTCAAAGGAATTCAGTATTATTCGTGTAAACTTGGCAATTCAAGGCTTTTCTGCAAAGAAGACGTTGCTCCATTTCTATAATTTTTTTTTTACAAATTCTTAAAAATGTATCGAAAACCGAAAATAAAGTTATGCAAAAATATTAGGGTCCTACCCTGTAATTCAATTCAAGCGGAAACTTTGGTATGTTTTTTTTGTTAGTTTAATGTTAATTCGTAGTTTTAGATTGCTTTAGAAGTGAGATGTCTTTTTTGTCGCTATTATTAAAACGTTTTAGAATTGATTTAATACGTATAGAAGTGTAAAGCCTTATAATAAATTCGGGCACTGCGTCTTCGCATGGACATGCATCATATGTCACATTACTCAATGCTTCGCACAGTGTCTTCATGAGATCCGGTTCCTTAAATAGTTGATCAAAATGTTTACAAAACTTTTCTTCCAATTTTTTTTATATAATCCACAAGTGACTTCGATGGTCGGTGTAAATGAGCTCCTTCGTATTCCTTGTATTGTATGAACAACGTTTCTTCGCTTTCCTGATCGTCTATTAGGTGCTCGCACTCATGATGCTTCTGATTGCGCTTGTGGATGTATCCGACCATATAATATAATGCATTGCTTTCGGACGGATCTATGGTGTAACCTTCACTTCCAATAAAATGATGCGGCGTTGAAGTTTCGTTAGCTGGGTCGACGATATTTATTAATGGCAATGCGAATTCCATCTGCTGCTCACAATTAGCATTTTTTATGAATTCTACAAATTTTGAGCAAAATATTTTTCGAAAAGCGGATGCAAATTGGAATGGTGTTGGATTTCGATTGTTACCACACTGGTTCCTTAGGAATCCAAAACCATTCTCTAAACTATCCTGATTTAAATTTCTGGTTAATATGAAATCTACACCTTCAGCTTTAATTGAATCGTAGATACCGAGCAGGCTGTTGATGGATATTCTCCATCCATTAATAAAATTTACTCTGACTTTCTTGTCTCCATTTGTGACCTCCATCATTTCAAAAATTTCCAACATTTTATGTAAATGGCCAACTTGCTCTTTTGTGGCTTTAAATGGTCGTCGAAGCCTTTTCGCATCTGAAAACGTCATTGAATTGAATATGTCGAACAATTTATCAACGTCTTCTAAAAATTCTGCCGTGTGTACAGCAGTTGACAACGGATCATGTCGTGCCAGCGCGAATATTCCCGATGCAACGCTGTGGCTGATTACTTGTGTGGCCAATTTCACCTTCATTTTCTTAAATAACTTCGGATAAATGTGGCTTTTCGTCAATTTTGGAGCAAGTCTGAATATTTGTAACTTGTCTTTCCTATAAAAGTCAACAATATCTTGCCATTGAGCGTTTTTTCCTTCGGCGAATTTTATGGGATATTTCATCAGCATATTCCTTAATGATTTAATTAAGTGTGGCGGATCGAAAAAAAAGAATAAATCCCTTTCATCTCCGTCTGTTTTAAATGAGCTACAATACGGCGAAATTCCTAATAACCGCGACAGTTTCAAAAAATTAGCGCCTTGATCGCAGACTAGTCCTTTTGGATTCATTCCATTGGCTCGTAGTTTTTCTATGCATTCAAATACCATTTTCTTCACAGATGTCGCTGGGCAACTTTTGGACACAAAAGCATATCCCAGAAAGTGTTTCCAATTGCTTGTAATTCCCCTGGCCATTAATACGAAAACATGAGTGGCTAGGTCTGTAGAACGATTTTCACCATCGTCCTCAAAACCACATATGTTGTCTTTTTTTCGGTCGTACTCCAAATTAGGTTGAATAGACATTTCGTCTATGCATATAATGCAGAGCTTGTCTATATCTCGGAGTGTGGCAGTTTTCAGCTTCAAGCTTTCAAAATATATATCTAACACTCCGGGACCACTTGGTAACTTTCCAATCAACCTCAGTAGAGTTGACTCGTCTGGAAGTCGCAGTCCGCCTTGTATTAATCTGTATGCCTTCGGGGATGTAATATAAATAAGTAGGCCATATTCTTTAACCATTGACGAGTATCGATATCCATTTTTTTTTTCCGAAGTTAACCAAGCTGGATTCGACTAAGGCATGCAATTCTGGCGACAAAACATTCTTTAGAGTTTCAAGCGCTGCTTTAATTTCTTTTTTTTTGCTCATTATTGTTTTGTTTTGTTTTTCTTCTCTGACCGTATTCAGCCATTTTTCAGTCTGAGTCGACATATTTCTTTGAAAAATGGAATCTTCGTTTGCTTTAGAGCAACATGGTTCCTGAAAAGCAATTTTATTAAACTCTATATTAGATGAATTACCGTCCCTCGCCACTTCCGCTTCCACATCTAAAAAAGGAATGGCTGTTCGGGTTAACCTTGATCCGCTGAACATTTCCGCCCGGAAATGTTTTTCACATAGCCTTATTTTCGATGCGGTATCTAGAAGGTCTTCCCTTCTAATAATTGTTAGCCACGTCCGACGTCTATGGAAAAAAACACCAATACACCAATAGATTCCTTAACCAATTTTTGAAGAAATACAAAATAGATTTTAAATTCTGTGCGGAATGGCTTTACATCTCGAGAGGGAGGCGGGAAAGGTTGGGCTAAAAATTAACACCAGCAAGACCAAGGGCCCTATCAGGTAATTCGATTCGAATCGAATTGCTTTCGAAAGGAAGAAAATGGCAACCTTTTAGTTTCCGGGGCCCCGGCTGGGGGTATCACTTTTCACTCGGATTTTTGTCACTTTTCACTCGCGTCACTCTAAAAGTCAAGAATTTGCAAAAAAAAAAATTTTTTTTTAATTTTTTTTTTAAATTTTTGTTTTAAGTTTTAATTTTTTTTTTATTTTTAATTTTTTTTTTTCATAATTTATACTGAGTGTTTGGAATATTGGAGGCATGGAAAATTGAAATATTCGCAAATCCCCTTGCGTGGGCTCCGCTCGCTACGCTCGCTCCGCGCTTAAAGGATCGCAACCCTCAGTATCGCACAAACATGAACGCTCGCTTCGCTCGCTCTGCGTGCACCAGCGTTTTGATCAGTTTTAAACACACCAAACACTCAGTATAAATCATTAGAACAAGAAAATAAGGAAAAAAAAATAAAAAATTAAGATTAAAAATAAAAAAAAAATTAAAAATTAAAAAAAAAATTAATTTTTTTTTTGCAAATTTGAGAGTCTTAGGGTGACGCGAGTGATAAGTGACAAAAAATCCGAGTGAAAAACGATTTTTTCACCCCGGGCCCCGGAAACTAAAAATACCCCCGCTTCGGACTTCGGCCTGGTTTTTAATAGATTTTGAAAGAAATGTGCATTTTTTCCTTTACTGTAATTTACCGCACAATTTCACCCTTAAAACCAAACCAGGCCGAAGCGAAGCTTCGGCCCGGAGTCCGAAGCGTATATACCCCAGACTTGTACAGACCTAGTGGAGATACCAAAAGTACCAATTGGCAACGACCATATGCATTAAGAATGGGTCTCCTATATGGCCAGTTCATAGGAGAGGTTGGCACATTCATTAGGATCTTGACCATTCTCAAAATCAATTAACTAACTAACCCATTCTACAATATTTGTCGAATTTTTCAAGTCGATAGCTTCATTCTATCGGAAGGTATTGCTTATTTGAAGTTTCACTTGTAGAGGAGGTAAGGGTTCCTTAGGTCGGATGTTGCTCATCATTGCCACCAACCAATTAGATCACCCTACAACCATTTAAACAAAATTTCAAGTCTCTAACTTCACTCTAACGAAAGTTATCGCTTATTATACCCTAGACTTTTAGTATAGGGTATATTGTTTTTGTCACGACGAAAATATGTAACACCCTAAAGGAGGCTCCGGAGGTATAGCAATGTATATATATAAATGATCAGGATCACCTCCTGATTCGATTCAGCCATGTCTGTCTGTCTGTCTGTCTGTCTGTCCGTCTGTCCGTCTGTCCGTCTGTCTGTCTGTCTGTCCGTTCGCACGATAACTTTCGATAGAATGAAGCTAGAGACTTGAAATTTTGGTAAAATGTTGGAACTATAATCTGCTTGGTTGGTATTGAAAATGGGCATGATCAGGCCAAGAGAACGCCTACCTCCCCTATATATGTAAAATAATTAAATGTATCTATAACTCCCGATTAAATAAACATGAAAAGCTCTAGCTTTGGCAGATTGCTCGTGAGGATAATCTTCTACTCCCATAAAAAAATTAAATCGATCAGCTGAAAACTAACGGTAATTTTCTTACAAAGAGCCCCGTACTACCCTACTTTTCGGGTTTTTTGTCTATAACTCTTGAACCAATTGACGTAGACACCTGATTTTTGGCATGTAACCCTGGAGTAAGAAGATGCTTAAGTTCTAGTAAGTTGGGCATAATCAGATTAAGGGAACGCCTACCTGCCCTACAAATTTCAAAAAATTAAATATTCCTTTAATTACGATAACTTTCGACAAAATGACACTAGCGAGTTGAAAATTTGACAAAATGTTGTTAGTAGGATCTACTTGGTTAGTATTGAAAATGGGTAAGATCCGACCCAAGCAACCCCTACCTTCCCTACAAATGCAACTTCAAATAAGCGATAACTTTTGACAGAATCAAGCCAGCGACTTGAAGTTTTGGTCAAATGTTTGAAGTGAGATCGGGTTAGTTGGTATTTAAGATGGGTTAGATCAAACCTAAGGAACCCCTACCTCCCCTACAAATGAAACATCAAATAAGCGATAACTTTCGATGGAGTGAAGCTAGAGACTTGCAATTTTGTATAAATGTTTGTAGCATGATTTTATTTGTTTGTAGCAATGATGAGCAAGATCCGACCCAAGGAACCCCTACCTCCCCTACAAGTGAAACTTCAAATAAGCGATAACTTCCGATACAGTGAAGCTCTGAAATTTTGTTTAAATGTTTGCAACATGATCTTATTTGTTGGTGGCAATAATGAGCAAGATCCGACCCAAGGAACCCCTACCTCCTCTACAAGTGAGACTTTAAATAAGCAATAACTTTCGATAGAATTAAGCTAGCGACTTGAAAAATTCGACAAATATTTGTAGAATGGGTTAGTTAATTGATTTTGATAATGGTCAAGATCCTACTGAATCATTGCCAACCTCCCCTATAAACTGGCCGTATAGGAAACTCACTTTTAATGCATATGGTCGCTGCCAATTGGTACTTTTGGTATCACCACTAGGTCTGTACAAGTCTAGGGTATATACGCTTTGGACTCCGGGCCGAAGCGAAGCTTCGGCCTGGTTTAAAGTTTCGTTTGTAGGGGAAGTAGGGGTTTCGTTGGTCGGATGTTACCCAGCTTTAATGCCAACTAACTCAATCTCACTTCGAACATTTGACCAAAATTTCAAGTCACTGGCTTCATTCCATCAAAAGTTATTGCTTATTTGAAGTTTCATATGTAGGGGAGGTGGGGGTTCCTTGGGTTGGATCTTGCCCATATTCAACATCAACTACGTAGGTCTTACTAGCAACATTCCACCAAATTTTTAACAAGGTAGTATCATTCTATCAAAAGTTATCGCTTATTTGAAGTTTCATTTGTAGGGGAGGTAGGGGTTGCTTGAGTCGGATCTTACCCATTACCCAATACCAACCAAGTAGATCCTATTGACAACATTTTGTCAAATTTTCAACTCGCTAGTGTCATTCTATCGAAAGTTATCGTAATTAAAGGAATATTGAATTTTTTTAAATTTGTAGGGGAGGTAGGCGTTCCTTTGATCCGATTATGCCCAACTTACTAGAACTCAAGCATCTTCTTACCCCAGGGTTACGTGCCAAAAATCAGGCGTCTACGTCAATTGGTTCAAGAGTTATAGACAAAAAACCCGAAAAGTAGGGTAGTACGGGGCTCTTTGTAAGAAAATTACCGTTAGTTTTCAACTGATCGATTTTATTTTCCCAGGAGTTTATAAGATTACCCTCACGAGTAATCTACCAAAGCTAGAGCTTTTCATATTTATTTAGTCGGGAGTTACAGATACATTTAAGTATTTTACATATGTAGGGGAGGTAGGCGTTCTCTTGGCTTGATCATGCCCATTTTCAATACCATCCAACTAGATTACATTACCAACATTTGACCAAAATTTCAAGGCTCTAGCTTCATTCTATCGAAAGTTATCGTGCGAACGGACAGACAGACAGACAGACAGACAGACAGACAGACAGACAGACATGGCTTAATCGAATCAGGAGGTGACCCTGATCATTTATATATATACATTGCTATACCTCCGGAGCCTCCTTTAAGGTGTTACATATTTCCGTCGTGACAAAAACAATATACCCTATACTAAAAGTCTAGGGTATACAAATATGAAAAATGCAAATCGGAACTTTATTCATCAACTAGTCGAGAATCAAAACCAATCAAAATTAACTCCCGACAGGTCACTTCAATTTTTGACTTCTTTCCGCTACTGCACCTAGTGAGCGACGTACTACTCTTGTACTTTTTGAAAATCAGAGCAAAACTTAAGCTGCATAATCCCCTCTTACAAATTCCGTATAAACGTATGTAAATATACAAGAACATTTTTTTTTTAGAATATTACCGAATAATTTCACTCCTTTCAATTAGCCGATTAAAATCCAACTTTCAAATAGAAAATATCTACGTAGTGCTTGACGAAAAAGAAATGATGTGACAAACATTACCAGAAAATTTCGCCGTCACCTTCACATCACATACGGTTCGACTGTGCATGTAATTTAAATATAAATTTCCACATTTCTGCCAGGCGTTGCACACGTTATACGTTTATCGCTTCACGTTTTATGCCAAAACTTTTAACCACATATTTTGAACCATCTGCGAGAACACTTGTCAACAAGGTTGGCAGACGAAGATTTTATCATGGATGGGAAACATTATTACCGACGCTTCCTTATCATATATTTGCATTTTGCTCATACGTATTTAGTCGTAACATATAGGTATGTACGGTGTGTACCAGTAGCTACACGCAAACAAGAACACGTCCCCGGCAGCAAGAAGGCAATTTAATGGCGCAGGTTGGTATCATGAAGCTAATGATGCTAATATCAAGGATGCATGCCGAATGCGGGATAAAAACGTACTCAATTTCCTTAGCTTATCTGGATGTTGGTTAAACTCTTCGAAAGATTGAAAATTTAAGATAATTATCATGGAATTCACGGTTAATTTTGAAGTGTTTGCGATAAGCAAATATGTATGTGCGTATTTTTTTTTCGAAATTTAAAGGGCTTAAAGAAAGGATAACGAACGATACACGCAAATTCCGTATTACTATTTTTTTAAAATAAAAATTGTTCCACTGTATGTATTGAAGCTTTTTACTGTGAAAGAAATATTGCAATCTTCACAGACAGTCAAGCTGCTGCTGAGGCTTTCAATTAGCCCAATACTTAAAAAAGCTCCGTAGCAGTGCAAATAATCAGTTTTTTCAATAAAGTCACATAATATTGAGTCCCTGGCCATGTCGGTATCGGTATCCTATCATTTCAGGAAAAGAGAGTGTATCAATAATTATAGTAAAGGCGCAAAACTCACCACCAAAGTTGCCCCTTGTTATTTTACACATATATAGTACATAACTTATTGAAAAGCAATTCTTCGCCAAGAACAAATGACTTAAAAAGAGCAATGATATTCATCGGCTCTTTAGGCCCGCCCCATGGAAGTACATTTTCATTTTGATTCATTTGCTTTCCAGCTCTCTATGATTTTCTTTGAAAAATGTTGTTCCAGTTTCCCGATTCAGGAGATATTCACATGTACAACGCGAATGTAAGAATGTATTATCCCCTGACCAAAGAACTCAATACAGCATCAGCAGTAGTCTACTGCATTCGCCTCATGAACCCACACCATATGATACCCATGTTGCATAGATATCACTTCATCGCCAAGAATGTCCTCTTTCCCTCACTAAAAGATAATGAAACCGGAATATAGAGGGCTACGCCCGCAATTCGAGGCACGCGCTTATTTTGATATCTAAATATTGGCTCCCTGCTCTTCTTGGTACCACTCAGCTGAATAAAAACACCATAATTAAATGTCTTACCCATGATATAGTATCTTACATGCCAATTCACAAAAAGACTGCATCTGTCACCTCTCAAAGTAATAGTTATAATACGAGAAGCTGTAGATAGATATGTATGTATACGAGATAAAATGTCCTACTCTTCGAGATGCTTAGCCATTCATGTTAAGACGACATTGCAAATTGCAAACTTGTGTAACGGCTTCGAAATTCAGGACGGCTGGGACAAATTACGGTCTAATATTTTTTCCTCCTCCACTGTTCCCCTTTCTACAAATCTCAAGAAAATGCCAAAAATGGAATGTACTCAAAATTACCTTTCTCACGACACCCCACTTGGCTATACCAGTGGATAAAAAAAAATTTACCTTAATTTCGCCTCTATGTGGAGCCCCCCCCCCCCCCCCCCCCCCCCCCCCTCTTAAAGCTGGCCAATTACAACGCTTTCTCCAGCAAATTATAGCATTTCTACACATTCTCGCCGAATTAAGGCCGGGCCACATATTTCATGCACCGATCCGATCATACTCCTGTCCGATTTTGCTCCAAGAATCGGATCGGTGCGTGATCGGAAAGCGGTGAACACACATATTATACACTGTTCCGACTCCACTCAGATTTTTCGGTACAGCTCTTCAGTCTGGTCATACAGTAAACGCTACTTCCTGACCTCTTCGATTAGCTCCTCCGGTTTTATAGCCGCCATTAGCACAAAAATCCACATTAACACAAATGCTATAAAAAATTTACACGCGTCGTGTGCAGCCGGAGAAGAAAATCTTCTTCAAAACTAATAATTCAAGGTCAAATTGCAAATGCAATCGAAACTGCGCAGCTGTCCCGCACGAAACTGAAACACAAAGAGAAATACACAAATACGCATCGATGGACACATCATGCAGCCGGAAAACGAATAGTCTACACAATCGGAGCATGATCGGATATTGGATCGGAGTCTGGTGGGAGTATAATTGGTCGCGTGTCGGAAATGTGTGAACTAACGCATCTGAAATCCCATGTCATTTCCCTCTCATACACTCGTCCGACTGTATGATCGGATGGGTGCATGACATATGTGGCCCGGCCCTTATGTGTGCAGCTTCAGCCGTTCGTAAGATATTCTATGAACAGCCGGACATATAGGTATTTGACCGATTTTGTAAGATTTAAGACACAAAACCCTAAAAAAATTAATTGTGTGGATAGTTATTGTTAGGATCACCAATCACCAATCTTCACCCTTCCAAAGTTGGTTCATTAAATAACTGCAATTCGCACTACGAAAAACAACATGTAAGTAGTACACGCATATCTATGCGTGAGGCCGGTAGGTGTATTTTTTGTATGGATAGTGTCAAAATGCATAACTTTAAGTCAATGTACTATTATTAAATATCATGTCATTGTAATGAAACTTAGATATATTATTGCCTATGATGTTGGTTATCATTAGCCATCAATATGTTTGGCCTCAGGTGTGCTTGAGGGGTGCAGGGGTGTGCTAACTGCAACTTTAGAAATGTACTATTATTAACCTTTTTGGATGAGATTTAAAAATTGTATTATTTTTAGTTTTCTATGCTAGCGAAATGCCGCTTTTCTGTAAATTTTCATATGTTTAGCTATAACGGTCTCGAAATGCAAGGGGGGGGGGGGGACAAACTCGGACCACATATTTTCCCCTCTCCCTCTTTAGTCCTTTCTTCAAATTTGAAAAAAATTCCAAAAATGGAATGTACTCGACGGTACTTTTCTTACGATACCCCACTTGCCTATACCAAAGGAAAAAAAAATTTCGACCTTCATTTCCCCTCTATGGGGCCCCCCTTAAAGTTGACCTATTACGACGCATCGCTTTCTCCAGTGCATTGGTCCCATCTCCCCGATTCAGAGATACCTGAAATATGTACATGTGGTATTTATAACAACCCAAGGAAACTACGTACCGAATTTGGTCGAAATCGGACCACGGCAAATACCTGGGAGAGGAATATTTGAAAATGCTTAGGCGAGTATTTCTGGTTTGAACACAACGAAATATACCGTTATTCCAGTCGATGATCAAAATGCGGTCCCTGAATTATTAATCCATCTGAAGCAGCTATCTTGCGAAGCCATCCCCTGAATAGGGTTAATAGCGATGTGCTGACAACTCGTGCTTGTAAAAACCACTCCACATCAAGAAACCTTGAACAAAGCCACGGATTTGACGGATCAAAAACGACGACCATGCAAACGACTAATGGATTATTCTTTCGGATCCTGGAATGTACGTTGCCTGGACAAATCGGGGGCCGAGAAAGCGCTCCTTCAACAGGTCGAAAAGTACAAACTGAGCATTACTGCAGTCCAGGAAGCAAATTGGCTGGCAGCGAGATCAATGACAAGAAATGCACATAATTTTTACAAGTGGCAAACCATCGAGCCGAAAGAAATTTGGAGTAGCATTTATAGTGAACAATCACCTCAAGCCGCACATTGCTGAATTCAAACCCATAAATGAACCATTTTTATACCCTAGACTTTTAGTATAGGGTATATTGTTTTTGTCACGACGGAAATATGTAACACCTTAAAGGAGGCTCCGGAGGTATAGCAATGTATAAATATAAATGATCAGGATCACCTCCTGATTCGATTAAGCCATGTCTGTCTGTCTGTCTGTCTGTCTGTCTGTCTGTCTGTCTGTCCGTCCGCACGATAACTTTCGATAGAATGAAGCTAGTGAATTGAAATTTTGGTCAAATGTTGGAAGTATAATCTACTTGGTTGGCATTGAAAATGAGCATGATCAGGCCAAGAGAACGCCTACCTCCCCTGTTTATGTAAAATAATTAAATGTATCTAAAACTCCCGATTAAATAAACATGAAAAGCTCTAGCTTTGGTAGATTTCTCGTGAGGATGATCTTCTACTCCCCTAAAATAATAAAATCAATCAGTGGAAACTAACGGCAATTTCCTTACAAAGAGCCCCGTACTACCCTACTTTTCGGGGTTTTTTGTCTTTAACTCTTGAACCAATTGACGTAGACACCTGATTTTTGGCATGTAACCCTGGGGTAAGAAGATGCTTAAGTTCTAGTAAGTTGGGCATAATCGGATAAAAGGAACGCCTACCTCCCCTATAAATTTCAAAAAATTAAATATTCTTTTAATTACAATAACTTTTGATAGAATGAAGCCAGCGACTTGAAATTTTGGTCAAATATGTGAAGTGAGGTCGGGTTAGTTGGCATTCAAGATGGGTTAGATCCGACCTAAGAAACCCCTACATCCCCTAGAAATGAAACTTAAAAAAAGCAATAGCTTACGAAAAAATAATGCTAGCGACTTAAAATTTTGGTTAAATGTTTGTAATAGGATCCAGTTGGCTAATATTGAAAATACGTAAAATCCGACCAGCGAAACCCCTACTTCCCCTACAAATCAAAATTCTAATAAGCAATAACTTTTGATGGAGTGAAGCTAGAGACTTGAAATTTTGTTTAAATGTTTGTAGCATGATCTTATTTGTTGGTGGCAATGATGAGCAAGATCCGACCCAAGGAACCTCTACCTCCCCTACAAGTGAAAATTCAAATAAGCGATAACTTTCGATAGAGTGAAGCTAGAGACTTGAAATTTTGTTTTAATGTTTAAAGCATGATCTTATTTGTTGGTGGCAATAATGAGCAAGATCTGACCAAAGGAACCCCTACCTCCCCTACAAGTGAAACTTAAAATAAGCAATAATTTTCGATAGAATGAAGCTAGCGACTTGAAAAATTCGACAGATATTTGTAGAATGGGTTAGTTAATTGATTTTCATAATGGTCAAGATCCTCCTGAATGATTGCTGCAACCTCCCCTATAAACTGGCCATATGGGAAACTCACTTTTAATGCATATGGTCGTTACCAATTGGTACTTTTGGTATCACCACTAGGTCTGTACAAGTCTAGGGTATATACGCTTCGGTTTTTTTTTGTTTTTTTTTTTGTTAGTGTTTGTTCTTTATGAATTGCAAACACTCGCATAAAGTTAACCCGAAGAAAATATTAAAAAAAATATTAAAAAAAAACAACTAATTTGTTAAAATTCGTATTTTTTATTTTTATTTCTTTCTAAGTTAAAATTATAATATAGTATACATTTCAAGGTAATTATTTTAACACCTCATCCTCAGCAAACGCGTTCCTAACTGAAGGAAATTCCAAATACAATACATAAATGAACGGTTGTGTGCGATTCGCATTAAGACTCGATTCTTCAATCTCTGGCTCATCAATTGGAATGGCCTCACTGAAGTTAAAGAAGATGCAGTAAAAGACGAGTTCGACGTCCGCCTTGAGACTCTCTTCGACTCACTTCCAACAAAGGACGTCAAATTGCTGCTGGGAGACTTTAACGCGGAAGTTAGAAATAAAAGTTGGCACCGGGAGCCCACTGGAGGCCACAGTTTCCATGAAAAATGTAACGACAACGGCCAGCAACTTACCGACTTCGCCTGCAGCAGAAATCTAGTCGTAAGCTGTACATGTTTCTCGCATCGACGCATTCACAGGCAGACCTAGAAATATCAAGACGAACATACCGCCAACCAAATTGACCACGTCCTCATTTCCATGGCGTTGAGATGGGCATTTAGTGTGATGGATGTCCGCACCTACCGAGGAGCAAACTGCGACTCAGATCATCACTTGGTGAAGACGACCTACAGATGTAGAATTTCCTCAGTACACCAATCGAGAATCAGCCCTCCCAAAATCTTTGCGGTTGATAAGGTTCTGAGCGATGCTTCAGCGGTGGCGTATACTACCGCCCTTGAGTAAAGACTATCGGCTATGCTACACAACATCAGCAACACAGGCATCCATGGGTTCTATGTAGGAAGAACTCATCAGGGATAATCGTGGGATATAAAGCCCGGCGATCAGGAAATGACTGCTTCGACGAAGAATGCAAAAATTCACTTGGCACGAAAAACGAAGCCTGTATAGACAATAGATTCAACGAAGAACCAGAGCCAGAAGAGAAAAATATGACGAGCTACGGCGAATATCGAATCGAATAATTAGACGTAAGATACGTAAATATTGTACTTTGACGAGCAGTTGCTGAACATAAACGAAAACTTAGCTAATAGGAACACCAGACAAGCGTACAAGCTAGTACATACAATACAATTAAGAACGGCCACCAACCCAGGACTAGACTTTGTAAGCACAAGGATGGAAACATCATCAGCTACACCGATGGCATTAACAAACGATAGGCTTCTTATTTGAAGAGCTTCTAAACCGACCATCTAACATCCCCACACAAGAAGCTCTCGACGATATTGTTGATCTAGGCCCACCCATTCAACCCCCGACAGTAGAGGAAGTTGATCTCGCGTTGCGGTCACTAAAACGAAATAAAGCGCCGGGCGCTGACGAGATTCCAGCTGAACTGCTAATATTCGGCGGAATGGGTCTAGCTATTGCTATACATCAATTACTCCTGCGAGTATGGGAGGACGAGGAGATCCCGGACGATTGGCGCAGAAGCATCATCTGTCCAATTCACAAAAAGGGAGATAAACTGCGCTGTGAGAATTACAAGGGCATATTACTAGTTTGTAATATACGTCCTATAAAATTTTGACGAAAATTCTGGAAAATAGAATAAAACCGTACGCAGAACGAGTCATTGGCGAATATCAAAGCGGTTTCAGACCTGGTCGCTCCACAACCGATCAGCTCTTTACTGTCGAACTGATACTCCAGTAGTGCCGGAAAAACAACGTAAGCGTATACCAAATCTTTGTCGACTTCAAGCAGCTATACGACAGTATCGATCGTGGGGTACTGTACAACATCATGCTGCAATTTGGTATACCGGCCAAATTAGTGCGACTGACAAAGATGACGATGACCAACTCTGTCTCACAAGTCAGGATCCATAATAGACTTACTGATCTATCTGAAACACGCACTGGTTTGAAACAGGGCGATGGACTGCCACGCTATTCAACCTAGCACTAGAATACGTTATTCGGGCTATGAACATGGACAACGGCAAAACGCTCCTCATCAAGTCGACACAATTAGCAGCGGACGTCGACGACATCAGCACCATGTCCCGAAGATTGGCCGACGCAGAAGAACTTCTGCATACGCTTGATACCGCTGCAAAAGAAGTTGGACTACGTATTAACGAGTGTGAAACTAAAATAATGATGCAGTCGACGACAAGGACACCTGGACAACCGAGCATCAATGTGGGGGACCTCAATATCGAGCTCGTGAACATCTTCATATACCTGTGTTGCAACTTGTCAAGGGACGCCAACGAAACTGACGAAATCAAACGACGGATATAGTTAGCTTATAAGACTTTTTTCTCGGTTCTCCACATAATGAAATCGAAGCATGTGCACAGAAACACGAAGCTCCGTGGGTACAAAACTTTTTAACGGAAAGTCTGGCTTATGGACTGCTTCCAACGCACGTAAGCCAGCTTTTACAAGTATTTTTCCCAACAAACTTGATGAGATTTGCAACACTTTACTAGAACTGGATCGTTTCTAAAGGCAGATGAAACTTTCAACCAGTTGGGATGGCTTTGTAATGGAAAGAAGCAATCTACAAAGTGATTAGTTTTTCCTGATAGTTTAAAGCTTTTCTTATGCTCGGTAGGACCCATTTCCCGAAACTCCTTCGAGTTTAATTGCACATTACACTGAGGAAATCCAGTCTTTCACTCCTTTCGCAAATAGTTCGATTGTTTCGCGCCAATTTAAAATATTTCTTTTGTTTGTCGCACTAACTTTTCCCTATTTTTTCACCCAAACTGCACTTCCCTGCTTATTACGCTATTATAACCAACTAAAATAAGTCAACTTCTTTCACAATTTTTCACTATTTCTAGACAAGATACATATTTTTTGTTAAAACTGTGATTGAAAACCGCTCACCTAATATGAAGATCATATGAGGCGGTGGAAAGAGCATTTCGACGCCCCCTTGTGTGGGCTCTGCTCACTCCGCGCTTAAGGGATCACAACCCTCAGTTCCACACAAAAATGAACGGTCGCTTCGCTCGCTCTGGGTGCAAAGTCTCTTGTATGGGCTTCGCACGTTCCACGCTTAAGGGATCACAAACTTCTGTTTTGCGCAAAAATAAACGCTCGCTTCACTCGCTCTGGTTACAAGAGCGGCAACCCACACTATTGTCAATTTGGGTTTTCTACCATGGACACTTGGCTATTTCGGTCGTATTTTGACTGCAATCTCTAGAAATTCAATCATTAAAGCTTATTAAAAACCGTGCACCTGCCTAGTGTATCTATCCGCACACTATCTTCTTTCCACTTGTTAAGTGCACTATGCATATACTTACATACTTTATTAATTTTGTCAATTCGACGTTCATGAGCATGCGTGACATTTGCACACTAAATCTTTTGTTTCTTCGCTACCATTCAACTTGCTCAGCGACATCCAGCGGTCAGTGTGCTTTATTGAACCAAGCAACGGTTCGACCATACATCATGATAATACGGCACCTTGTGTATCTATCTGCACAGGAAATCTTTCTACCAAGCAATGGTTCTGAGCTGAAATATTTAAGCACATTAACCACCATATTATTTTCGCCACACATAACACTAGTCGGCGCCGGAGAGCTTAAAGCGCCTGGATGTCCGGTTAAAGTTTATTGTAACGATAAACGCCAACCTCACCTTCACACGAAACAAGCGATACACGAGATTCTACCAGAAACACACACAGTGGTAAGCGAACTTGCTATACGAGTGCAATTTTAAATTTATGGTCGCGCACACAAAGCTCGCTGGCGACTCATGCTTTCTGCTAAAATCTCGTGTATCGTGTGTTCCGTGTGAAAGCCGCCATTCCCCGATTAAAATTTAAGTGCAACTGATACCGGCTGCTAAGATTTGACAGCTAAGACTGTTTAGTACTTTGGTAAAAGCGCGTTGACATGATCAAACTACGATTTGACAAACTAGCATTTGATGAAAAGTTGAGCACCGTCCAACTACGGTTTGACAGAAGCACAAGACATCAAACCAGTTTAACAAGGGGTTCACACGTTCAAGTAAGTGGTTTGTCAAACCGTAGTTTGATCATGTCAACGCACTTTAAACAGAGTTCTGGATGGAAGAGGATTTGGAACCAACTCAGCAGCAAATGAATGCTGAGAGACGGCACTAACATAGAATAGAATGGTACAGACAGAATAATTCCGCCAAGAAAAACAGCTGATTTAGTAAGAGCGTTGTCATATTTTGAGTGTTGCCATGAATGTCCGGTTAAACCACCGATTAGCTAACCGGGACATTAGTCTATCGAAGCGCCTAAGTTCAAGGGTATGCATTGAACTTGGACGCTTCGATAGGCTAATGTCCCGGTTAGCTAATCGGCGGTTTAACCGGACATTCAAAAACCGGCCCTAGGCTTAGTATAAAATAGATTCGGATTGGAAAATAAATAGTCTCAGTAGTGGTAACTGGTAGTGGTACCTAATTAGATATTATTACAGCGAACTCATACTGACCTATTTGCCAACTAGACTAGATACTCCTGGTGCTAGATAATTAGTAGATAATTTTTGGCAGACTGACTTCCGTCATGGAGGAAAAGGGGTCCGGGGTTTTTGGTGTACTCGTATCTCGTAAACTTGTGGAGTCGTGTACAAACCGGTTTCCTAAATATTCATCCACTAGGCTAGGACGCTTCTTGTGGAGTGTCTGTATGTGATGTCAGTTAATCATTTTTGGTCGCTTAACCAGCACTAACAATTTGATGAGTGGGGAGCATCACGAATCGATATTTTCCAGAATAAGATAATCTCGATACATCTCTCTCTCAATTATCCGTAATTCCAATGGATTTGAAAATAAGTCACGCATTCGCCAACAGAACCTCTTGTCAAAGCCTTCATTGTTTTACGCTTACCGTCAATCATATTCATATCCTTTGGAATATTCTAATAACTCATCGTGAAATGTGAAAAATAACAAAGCCTCTGACGACAAAAATGTATTTCAAAGGACACGAGTCTTTTGTCACTCTGTATAAAACTCTGTGTCGCATTTGTCACTCCGTTTAGGGAATTTCCCGTCGATAGACACTTTTGAGAGCAGAAGAAAAACTTTTTTTTAACACTAGACAGAATCAGAATCCTGGTTTTCAGTTGTTCCGCTACAAAACATTTGTCCCCGGGGTATGTTCCATTCAGAAACCACAGATGACTACAAAACCGACAGGACGACGAGAGGATGCCACAAAATGTCGTCACTTACAGTGTGTATTTGTTAAGTGTCGGAGGCAGGAAGCTCTGCAATATTTATGCTCCCTGTGCGATGCATCATAGCTATAAATTCTCATCTGATGCAGATCAACTTATCTCCATATCCGTGCAACATATCCGCAACATACAACATTTATGTGCACCTTGCTTCAGCCTAGAAACTCGTCCGGAACAATGGTCGATGTACAACCTGTACGAGTACTGGTATACCCGTATACTGCTATATCGACGGCAGAGAATAATCGACAATTTTCTTTTTGTTGTTTCTGTGTTTATCCTCCCGCCCCGGTGTACCTCCACAAAGCTCATTAGCATGCAAGTCAAGTGAGGAAACTGAGGCCGAAGAGATCATGCACAGGGACGAATTTTGCGGTTGCAATTACGATTCCATTTGGATAATTAATTGGAGCTTTGATTATGGAACTGTCGGCATTCAATATGTTTTAAAACATTGCAATGAGAGTTGAACATTCAACTCAATTCGATGCCAGGCGATAAATTGCGGCTTAAATAAGAAATGAAAATTGGATCAATCGGGAAAGTTGAATAATTTTCAGAGAGTCAAAGTGAAATATTTTTGAACAATGGATCAGGAATATTTTTTAATTCATCGGAAAATATATTATTGCATAATTGAGTGGGTTCAGAAGGTAGCAAAAATCTGAAACCACTCTAGACCGATAGCTCCTTAAAAATACTTGATTGTTGCCCTGCAGAGTTCCATCACCGGTGAGTTTCTTTATTGCTCTCTTGAATGTGTCGACGAATCGTTCCGCTTGACCATTAGAGTTTGGATGATATGGTGCGATTTTTACATGCTCGATAGCATTGAGTTCGCAGAATCGTTTGAAGTGCATGCTCGTGAATTGACTACCATTGTCTGATACAATCAGCTTTGGAGAACCAAATCGAGAGATAACGTCTTCAATAAGTTCAACCGTTTTTTGTGCTGTAGTTGTTTTGGTTTTGATGACTCCGGGCCACTTTGAGTATGCGTCGACTATAATTAAGAAATAATAATAGTCGACTGGACCCGCATAGTCGATATGCACTCTTTCCCATGGCTTTGAAGGTATTGGCCATGAGTGAAGTGGTACTTTGACCGGATTCTTGGCTACCAGTGCGCATTTTGTGCATGTTTTGACGCACTGCTCGATATGTTTGTCGATGTTTGGCCAATAAACATGACTCCTTGAGAGTTGCTTCATCCGTTCTATGCCTTGATGACCTTTATGTAGTTGTTTGATGATTCGGTTACGGAGGAGTTTGGGAATGACTAACCGATCGCCGAATAATATGCATTGGTTCGCAACGGATAACCCTTTGCGACGGTGATATAGCAATGTAAGCTCTGGGTCGGGATTTTGTTTGTAGTCTGCCCAATCGCTTTTGATATACTGCAAAACTTGACTTAGTATCGCGTCTTTTTGTGTCTCGTAGCAAAGCATTCGATGAGTAATGGGCATTACTTCTACTGCTTCGTTGATAATTTGGTTGATATCACCTTCCATTGCAATAGATGCGATGACGAAATCCTGTTCCTCGGACTTGTTTTGGCCTATGAGTCTTGATAGTACATCGGCGTATCCAAAAGAGTTTGTGCTAACATATTCGATTTCAAAATCGTACGCAAGTAACATGATGGCCCATCTTTGTAATCTGTTTGCACTGTGTGCTGGAATGCCTTTTTTGCTGCCAAATATCGCTAATAGTGGCTTATGGTCGGTATGTAGTGTAATTTTCCTTCCATAAATCATTTTGTGAAACTTCGTTAGAGCAAATACGATGGCAAGAGCTTCTTTTTCAATCTGACTATATGCCTCTTCTGCTGGCTGTAGCGATCTTGATGCGTGACAAATAGGTAAGAGGTTACCATTTGGCATCTTATGCAGGATACAGGCACCCAATCCGTTATTCGATGCGTCGCCTGCAACTATTATTTCTTATTAGTTTATTGCGTAAAATCTTAGTGTTACAAAAGTTTCAAGTTAACCTTACTGGTCACTGGCTAAAATCCAACTAACTGACTGACAAAATAATATGTAATATGAATTCACAATAACGGTATCTCATTTTACAGATGACTTCGTTTATTTGGTGTTGCCAACAATAGTGCCATCATCGATTCCCAACAGCAAGTAGTTGCCGGACGAATGGAACGAAATCGAAGTGACCTGATTCGAATGCACCTGATACAGTTGAATCGGACTTCTCGACGCAATATCAAAGATTTTGAAGCGATTATCAGTCATCGCCAATGCGAAAAAACTTTTATTCGGGTGAAAGGTGTGAACACTTTCTTCGTTCGTTTTGTCGTAGATTCACAAGGACTTGTCGTCGCCACAGGAGGCCACCAGCTTTGCGTCCGGACTGAAACGGGCACACCGCAGCCAGCTCTTGTGTCCTGTGAAGGAGCTCAGAAAACGTCTCTGCGTCACCTTCCATAGCTTCAGAGTTTTGTCATCTAATCCGGTGATGAGCTGAAATCAAGCATTTTTTTTATGTTTATGCTAAGGCTTAGGATATACCCTTTGATGCGAGAGCACAGCCTTGACGGGATGGAAATTAGGGTAGTGGGGCTGGGATGGGTTGAGTTTGAATGAGGTACCGATGCACGTTTCGTTTAAATTTTTGCAGATCATAACTGCAGGGGAAAACAAAAGATGGTAGGTTGTTCCACATTCGTGTTGTTCTGGATACAAATGAATCATAGAATTTAACGGTAAGGCTACTACTGAGTTTAAGAAAATGAGGATTGGCACGGCAGGCTAGCCGGGTATTACGCGAAGGAAGAGCAAGCTCAGGAATAAGACTGAATATTTCGGCAGAACAACGGCGGTTGTAGTAGCGATAAAAAAGTGATAAACAACCGACTTTTCGCCGGTGTTCAAGCGGCTCTATATGAGAAGTTATGGAGTCATCGCCAATAAGCTTGAAGGCTTTCCGTTGAACTTTGTCTAATGCAGATAGGGCAGTTCGACCTGCGCCTGCCCATATGTGGGAGTTATATTCAAGGCGCGGTCTTATGTGGGCCTTATAAATTTGCGCCAAATCAGATGGTGTAAAGTATCTTTTACAGCGATTCATGAAATCCAGACACTTCAATGCATTTTTGGTGATGTTAAAGATGTGGTCAGACCAATTTAGTTTACTAGAGATGTTTATATCTAGTACGTTCAATGTGGGTGAATCAGTAATGCCGACACCATCGACAAGAATGGGTTGGGCGGTAGGTAGTTGGTCGTTTATTGGAAATAAGACAACATTGAATTTTGTTTGCATTAAACTCTACTCGATTCGCTTTCAACCATGCAATAATTTTTGAGGTATCTCTATTTAGTGAGTCAGACATGTGGTCTCGATTGAGAGATGTAGCATTTTGGCAGGAGTCAGCTGCAGAGTTAAAAGTATAAATAGAATCAAGAGTGCTGTCATCTGCAAAACTGTGAATTGGGTTTGATGTCACACTTAAAAGATCGTTGATGAACAGAAGAAAAAGCGTTGGTACCTTGAGGGACCCCTGCGTTGGTGGTATGGCAATTCGATTTAACTCCATCAAGGACGACTCGAAGCGAACGGCCATGGAGGAAACTTTGAATCCATATAACTAATTTTGGGTCCAGACCAAAAGCCTGGAGTTTTAGTTAAAAGAGCCGGATGCCAAACTCTGTCAAAAGCTTTCGAAATGTCGAGGGCAATGATTTTAGCTTCACCAAATTGGTGAATACATCGATTCCATCTTTCGGTGAGGTATGTCATCAAATCTCCGGTGGAGAGCGAAGAACGGAAACCGTATTGTCGATCGCTGATTAGATGGTGTGAATCAAGATAGCTCAAAAGTTGGTTATTGACAAGGGTTTCGAAGACTTTTGACAGGACCGAAGTCAATGCTATTGGCCGATAGTTAGAGGGGTCACATGCTTCACCTTTTTTGGGGATTGGTTGGACATGTGCCAGCTTCCATGTTGATGGATATACTCCTGTCGAGTAGGATAGATAAAATAGTTTTCGAAGAGGTCTCGCTAATGAGGAAGCGCAATGTCTGAGAACTAATGGGAAGACCCCATCAGGTCCAGCCGATTTTGATACATCGAGCTTTGAGAGTACTTTAAACACTTCCCTAGTGCGGAAATGTAAAGGCCTCTGGTGTGAATCGCATAAGGGTATATCTGGTGGATTTTGCGTAGTGGGCAGTAGCCAAGAGTTTGCACTGAAGATTTCAGCAAACAAATTGGCCTTTTCTAGTGATTCACTATATATTCTCCCATCATGTACAAGTGGTGGAATGGAAGAACAGCTGAAGTTATTCTTCACAGCTTTAACAAGTGACCAGAAGCCTTTGCTACCTTTTCGCTCAACGAAAACTTTTTGCCTAATTTTACTATAGAACTGAAATTTAGCTTTATTGACAACAGATTTGCATGAGTTTCGCGCAGAGTTGAAGACCTCTCTCAGTTCGGCACAGGGGCGTTGTTTGTATGTACGGTATGCCGCTTCTTTTCTCCTAATAGCCTCTTTACAATCTCTGTTAAACCAAGAGGTGGTAGTTGGTTTGATGTTCTTAAAGCTATGCGGGACGAAGCAGCACATTCCGCACCAGATGATATTTATAATTGATTCGCTTATATAATCGATGTTCTTCGTGGAGAAGCAGTCGGTCCAGTTCAATTCACTGATGTATTGATTGAAAGCGACCCAATCCCCCTTATTATAATGCCATAATAGTCTTTTGGTGGGTGATAGGCCTTTGACATTCAGGGCGCAAGTAGTGAATCGGGTCGATATCAATTTGTGATCGGAACTTCCCAAAGGAGATGAAACCAACACTGAGTATTTATCGGGGTGTGAGGTGATAAACAAGTCCAATAGGTTGGCGTTTTGGCCTTCGATATCAGGTATTCTGGTTGCGGAATCTACTAATTGGTATAGGTTGTATGATTCACAAAATAACTCAACCAGTCTTCCTGCTGGGCTTGTGGACGAAGAGTACTTAAGCCATTCAGTATTGTGTACATTGAAATCGCCTGCCAATGCGATTTCTGATGAAGGGAACTTCTCTAACAACTCATCGATATTGTTAGAAAGTATATCGAAGTAGTGTTCGGTATCGGAATCATATAACGAATATAACCCGAAAATTTATATTAAATCACCGCGGTGCACTTACATGTCTGCCGTCCAGACTGAGATCAAAGCTTCGCACTGGTGCCGTGTGTCAGGAACTCACCGCCAACTCTCTAACTTTTGGCGTCCACACGGAACTGTGTCATCACTTGAGGATGGACCAACCAGCTCACTCTTGGGCGACCACGAAATTGAATAAACTAGGCCCGTGCGACCGGTGAATTTAACGCATATGGCGGACCGATCGAAATTCCATAGCATAAACTGTCGGGTAGACGGAACTCGAGGCAAAATGATTGGACGACGGATGAAAACAAAGTTCTGTGATTTTACCATTGTAGCCTTTGAAGTGGCGAATTATTCACGGCGGTGAGCTCTCCATGTTTCACGACAGTTGCATATGAAAAAAAAACTTAAAAACCAGGCGAACACATAACAAACACAACTTGAGAACTGTTCTGCTCGGTCACTTCTGAATCCACTCATTTTCATCATATTAACTTGAGCGGAAGTTGATCAGCTCCTTCTGAACGCAGCCATTGTAGCAAAGTGAGCATAACTTCAATAATTTTCCAGTGCAGCACGCCAATTGGCTTCTAACATCATGCGTTGCAGTCATAATACGTGCGTTTTTTCTCGTAGAGAGCAGGGTAGAGCAGGATAAGCGGCAAAAAACGCTATAGAGCAGATTGCTGTATCGAAGACGAGAACGTTTTCTTGGATATTTCTGAGGAAAAGCATATTTCCCGCCATTTAATTTATTTAAAAATTCAGCAGAATCGAATGAATTACCACTGTGTACTCTACTGAGATCGATTTTTGTATATTCAAAGTCAATTATAATAGTGTAGAGAAACTCCCACTTCTCCCACTGTCGACGCTGCACATGATCCGAACAACTGTACAGTCCGCAGTCCGATTGTACAGTTTGTTGTCTATTTTCAATCACTACGTTTAGACCGCGGGACTATCTTCGAGATCTAACTAAATCGATCTAACTCTCGACGATATAAACGTATCGATTTAGTTAGTTTTGGACTTGACTTATCTCTAGTTGCGATGCGGAACTGGACTAAAAAAATTGGGACTATGTCGCTGTCATCGCTAATGTTGACGTTGTTGTCATTTTTTTTTGTTCGGCATTTGTTTTGTTTGCAATTTCAGGAAAGCAGTGCGTGATCACGGGCAAGAAAAAGCTTTTTTCTGTCGTAAAATTTATATCTATCAAATTTATCTGTGCTGTCAACGGAGAAAGAATAAGAAGAAGTACCTCTCCGTATGGTCGGTATAAACACTCCACCAACAAGTGCTAACATTAAAATGATTTAGTTAAATCGACTTTTAGTTCCACGGTCTAAACGTGGCCATTGGTGATGCCGGCAACTGAACTGTCCGGAAATGCCGAAGGCCAGGACTGTACAATTCGAGTTGTACATTTTTTCCACAACGTTTGTGGGCACCTTAAAATTTATTCAGGTTAATAATTTGCGTAACGTTTTGTCCGAAAAGTGCACTCAAAATAAGCATACTCGTATTGTAATAACTGCAAGCACAGAGTTTGTATGTTTGAATGCGATCGAGAAACCTTTCGAGTCTTCTAAAGCCGACACTAATCTGGCATCTAACGCAATGACTTTCAATTTAACAATAGAACTATACTAAAGAAATTCTTCTTTTCTTCCCATGTGCTTCAGGCGAAATAAACTACATCCATTGAAAATCTAATAAAGTTGATAACGATGCATCACGATTACCGTTTTGCGGAACTCTTCAATCTATGATGCTCGTACTCTGTATTCGTACATATGTACATATATGCATGTAGTTGGCTATGAATTCTCACACTCAAGTGATGAGTTCTCGTATATATATTCGAGTACGCGAAGAATGAAGTCTAAAGGCAAAAAATGTATGCACAACATAAGAGTGAGTTAAGTCTATATTCGTTTCTCAATTGCTATTTCTCGGAAAAGGATACCTCCTGAATTCTATGTACATTCCGCTATGTATTGTACAAGTACCTACATACATAACGTGCAGTCATACCGTAAACTTATTACGTCTATTCACCATGCGAATTTTTCTCACAAAAGCATTTTCCCTCCTTCGAGTTTTGACGGATCCTTGCCGGAGTGAACCCATTCCCGAAAACACCAGACACTGACATCTATCGCCTCGTGACGAACTTGGTCGGTCGTTCGTTATTCCGTTGGTCATGTCGAATAAGTTCTATAATACTTTCGGATATTGCTGTGTGAATCCTTTTGGCAGTCAGCCAAAATCTCATTTTTAGGGTTTTGTTGTAAATACAAAACCCTTATGAAATCGGTCAAATGTCTGTCTGTCCGTCTGTCCATGGAATATCTCACGAACGGCTGAAGCTACATACATGAAATTTTGTAGGAATGTGTAGAATTACTATAATTCGCCGGAGAAAGCGATGCGTCGTAATAGGTCAACTTTAAGGGGAGGTCCCCATAGAGGGGAAATGAAGGTCGAAATTTTTTTTCGTTTGGTACAGGCAGGTGGGGTGTCATAAGAAAGGTACCGTCGAGTACATTCCATTTTTGGAATTTTTTTCAAATTTGAAGAAGCGGGAAAAGATGGAGAGGGGAAAATATGTCATCCGAGTTTGTCCCCCCCCCCTTGCATTTCGAGACCGTTATACTTAGAAATATTAAAATTTGCAGAAAAGCGCCATTTCACTAGCGTAGAAAACCTAGATTTCTAAAATTTTGAAATTTTATCAGAAAAGGGTTATAATAGTACATTTCCATAGTTGCAGTTAGCACACCCCTGCACCCCTAACGCACACCCGAGATCAAAAGTATTGATGGCTAATGATAACCAACATCATAGACAATAGTACCTCTAAGTTTCATAACAATCACATAATATTTAATAATAGTACATTCATTTAAATTTTGAGATTTTGATGCCATTCATACAAAAAATGCACATAACCGGTTACATACTAGTACTGCACACTTGAATATTGTTTATTGTTTTTCGTAAAGTGAATTGGAGTTAACCACTTCTGAAAGGGTAGAGATTGGTGGTATAGGAGTGGGAGGGGAGAGAAGTTTAAGGGGGGAGGTAGGTGGGTTGCTGCCTTAAGGGAGGTTCCCATAGAGGCGAAATTAAGGTCAACATTTTTTTCAACTGATATAGGCAAGTGGGGTATCATGAGAAAGGTACTACAGAGTACATTACATTTTTGGCGACTTCATCAAATTCGAAGAAAGGGGAAAAGAGGCAGAGGGGAAAATATGAGATCATATTGTAATTTGTCCCACCCCCCTCACCATTTCGAGACCGTTACACTTAGAAATATGAAAACATACAGGAAGAAGGCTTACAACCAGCACAGAAAACAAAAAAATTATGGAATTTTGATATCTTCTCAAAATAGGTTAATAATAGTGTATTTCTATAGTTACAGTTAGCACACCCCTGCATTTCTCAAACTCATCTGAGGTCGAAAATATTGATGGCCGACGATAATCAACACCATGTGCAATCATATCTCCAAATTTCGTAATAATCACGTAATCTTTAATAGTAGTACATTCATTTAGATTTGGTCATTTTGATATCATCCATACAAAAAATGCACATAACAGGTCTCTTGTATTACATACTAGTACTACGAGTACAACCTAATTGCATATTGTTTTCCGTAGAGCGAATTGGAGTTAACCATTTTCAAAAGGGTAATGATTGGTAGGAGAGGTGGAGGAGGGGGAAGGGGGAAGGGGGAAGGGGGGTATGCTCGTCGCTGACTCTATTCTCTATAATTATTCAAACAATTTATTTTCAATATTTTTTATGCAAACTTACAATTTGCAATATTGTCTTAACATGAATGGTTAAGCATCTCCAAAAGTAGGACAGTTCATCTCCTATTGGCATGGGACACTACAAAACCCTCGGATTGCGGGCGTAGCCCTCTATTTTCCGGTTTCATTTTATATATGCATGTTTGGCCTATTTTAGTTGTTTTGGGGCTTGGTTTCGGGGCAACTCACGTCTTGCATCATTCCATCATGACGGTAAGTTCGGCTAAGGAAACAGCCGACATAGCTTGTATCCTTCATTCTACGAAATGATATAACCAATGTTTTATAAAGTATTATCATGAATTTAAGCGCTAGCGGTGATATAACGAAGTTTTTTTTTGTGGAAATAGATATCCGTACTCCGGATCTTTTTTTCATTCTTAAAAATATAAGGTATTGCATTTTAATTTCATTATTATTTTCTGCTAATACTTGATTTATAATTACATGTACGAAGACTATTAAAAAATAACGGATCTTGATGAAGATATGTATGTATCATACCTTCATTGTGACTTATAGTATGGTGCATTTGCCACTTTGAAATTTGTATTATAGTAAAACTTGTTCCGATTTCAGTGTTCTTATGAGAGGTATACAAAATAGTGGGCCGATGTCAACCAAATTTAGGAACGTAGTGTGGCAGTCAATGCGATTGAATAATATGAAATTTGGTAAAGATATCTTCAGAAATAAAAGAGTTTTTCTAACAAAAACTTGCTTTTGGAACGGTCGTTCCTATGACAGCTGTATAATAGAGTACTCCAATTTCAACCAAACACAAACATGTGATTCGACTAAAGATATTATATACAGCGTGCAATTGAAAGAAGACTTTGTGCAAAATTTCAGCTCGATAGGTGTAAAATTGAGGGACTAATTTGCATAGAACTAGACAGACAGACGGACAAAGCTTAATCGACTCGTCTCACCATACTGACCAAGAATATATATAGGTTATATGATCGGAGATACTTAATTCTGTGCGTTGCAAACTTCATTACAAAGTTAATATACTCTATCACATCCGTGAAGGGTATAATAAGGATAATTTTATTTACGCAGGTCCTATTGATTTTGACGTGGTTCGATGGGTACCCGTGGCCAAAATGGTTTGCCGTGTGTGTCGAGCTTTAAGATGTGTTTCTAGTCGTGTCACATGGATATTTAAAAATGGTCCGACATTGCCCTAATGAGGCAAGCTAAGTGCCGGTGCACATGCGCGCCGAAAGTAGTCGAACAGAAAGAAATACTCCAACGTTAGGAATATTGGGGAAATCTAGACGGACACCAATTGCTATCGGCCAATTTTGATAGGTATCGGGGCTGCTCCTGGTTAATGCCCCTATCAGCATCATTTTCTATCTTCGTTTTTATCTCCAGCGTTCTTTGGGGGGCAAAAAACATTTCCATGGTTCTCCTAGTGGGCGCCCCCAGTGTGTCAAACCGCTGACGGTAGTCTTAGCGATAAGACAGTTTGGAAAAAGGCTGATACTACTTTGCCTTAACCCCTAGTGGGGCATAGCGCGTCAACTACTCCTGCGCGCCATCGTACTCTGTTCTGGGCAATGGGGCGCAACTCCCCAAAAGACTTACCCAGTACCTGACACTCCTTTGCCACAGATCGACGCCATGCGATTCGAGGACCCCCTCTTGGTCGGCCTTGGTTTGAAATGGGGTTCCATTTCATGGCATGCATAGCAATGCAGTTATCACTCTTCCGCAATGTGTGACCTATCCACTGCCATTTTCGCCTGCGTATCAATTCATCGATTGGCATCTGACCCGTACGCCGACTTAGCTCTTCATTTGATATTGTTTCGGGCGAGAAAATTCTTAAAATTCGACGAAGACATGAGTTGACGAAAACTTGCAGCTTTCTTGTAACTCCTACGGAAACTTTCCATGAACTGCTCCCATACAAAAGCACTGATAGTACCAGGGAGCGAAACAGGCCCAGCTTGGTCTTGATGCTGAGATAACTGCTCTGCCAGATTTTGGACAGCATGCCGTATGCGCGTTTACCCTGGTTGATACGACGAGCGATGTCCTGCTCCGTACCACCATTTTCGGCAACAATGCTACCCAGGTAGACGAAGTTGTCCACCTTCTCCACAGGCTGCCCATTAATATTGATGGCAATAGGTGTCGGATTTCTTTTTCGCAACGGCGGGCTAAGAACCTTGGTCTTGTTGGTATTAATCTTTAGCCCAACCTTGCTTGCCTCCCTCTCGAGATCTAACGCCATTGCGGACAGATCCATGATTTTGTGGGAGAGTAGGCATATGTCGTCAGCGTAGTCAAGATGTTGTAGATAAGATATCAAAGTCCATTGAATTCCTCTGTCGAGTCCGGATAGGGCTGCATGCAACACATCGCCGATCACAATGAGGAATAGGATCGGTGAGAGGATGCACCCCTGCCGAACTCCACTGCGAATCTCAAAGTCCCCCGACACCTTACCTTTATGCAGAACGCGACATTTCGCGCCGTCATAGGTTGCCTTAATAATAGCCACAAGCTTCTCAGGGATGCCTCTCCTGCGCAAGGCCGCCCATATAGAATCCCGGTTCACACTATCGAAAGCCTTTTCGAAATCGATGAAAAGCAAGTGAAGCGGAGAATCGTATTCAGCGCATTGCTCGATGATGATTCGCAAGGTGTTAATGTGATCGACACAGGAGAATCCGGATCGAAAGCCAGCCTGCTCTTCATCAATTGTGCTTTCTAAGTGGGCCTTTAGTCTTTCCAGGACGATTTTAGCTATTATCTTGGCAACGGCAGGAAGCACACAAATGCCTCTCCAATTATTACAGTCTGTGAGGCTACCCTTCTTTGGAAGTTTGATGATCAAACCTTCCTTCCACTCAGTGGGAAAGGTCTCTGTATTCCACGCTTTATCAACAAGTGGGTGCAGCAAATCGGCAGTTACGCTTGGCGCTGCTTGATAAAGTTCGGCAGGGATGCCGTCAAGTCCGGCGGCCTTTCCTCGTTTTAGTGCAATAGTTGCAGTGACTATTTCCTCTTTAGTCGGGGCAGTGGACCGTATACGCACATTTTGATGGTTAGCTAAATTATCTACATGAGGGGGAACTTCACCAGAGGTTACACGGTTCAAGACCGCGGCGAAGTGTTCTTTCCACCGCCTCATTTGATCTTCTTCCAAGATAAGTAGCTTTCCATCACTATCCTTCACCGGATGTTGGCAGGAGTTACGACCACCTGTAAACTCCTTTATGACACCGTATACGGCGTTTAAGTTGTTACTTCTAGCGGCTTCTTCTGCTGAGGCTAAAAGAGAATTCGCATAAACTTTTTTATCGCGTCGCACACTACGCTGAACTTCTCGAGTTTTCTGACGGTAAAGGAGTTCGATGCTGCTTCGATTGTCGTCTGATGCTGCAGCCAAATGAACTTTCAGCTCCTTTCTTTCAACAATCCGCTGCCATGAAGCGTCGGACATCCAGGGCTTATTCCGGCAATCCGGGTTTGGGCCAAGGATGGTATTTGCGCTATCAATGTACGCATTTTTTATGGCATCCCAGTTTTCGTTTATATCACTATCTGGATCTGGGTGACTAGTTATCTCAGTCGCTTTTTGCGCAAGATGGTCATTATATTGTTGTAAGACAGCTGGATTTTTTAGTCGGGCGGTGTTGAATTTGCGGGGCCTGGATCTTTCGTCGCTGGGGCGGCGCATGGCTGCAATACGCAATCGAACATTAGCGATCATAAGATAATGGTCTCTTCCCATCCCAATATCGGATAGCTGTAGCCTGAATGACTGACCAACAACTAAGCGTTTTTGGTTTAGTAGGATGAAAAGATTTGTCTAGTTGGACCTGCAACATAGTTGTGTGAACTCCAGCGAGTTTATTAAACAATCTGAAGCAGCTATCTCCGAGGCCATTCCCTGAATGGGGATGTTCAGCGATGTGCTGACAACTCGTAATTGTAAAAACCACTCCACGTCAAGAAACCTGGAACAAAGCCTCAGATTAGACGGATCAAAAACGACGACCACACAAACGACTAACGGATTATTCTTGCCTGAACAGGTGGAAAGGCACAAATTGAGCATTATTGCAGTTCAGGAAACAAATTGACTTGGCACTGGGATCAATGACCAGACATAGCACACAGTTTCTAGAAGTGGCAAACCATCGGGCCACAAGGAGTTTGGAGTAGCATGAATAGTGAACAAATACTTCAAGCCGCACATTAGTGACTTCAAACCCATAAATTAACGGCTGTATGCGATTCGCATTATGATTTGATTCTTCAATATCTATGGCTCTTCAATGTGCGTGCCCCCACTGAAATTAAAGAAGACGCAGTAAAAAACGAGTTCTAAGCCCGCCTTGAGACATGAAACTGCTGCTGGGAGACTCTAACAACACGTCCAGCGTAAGTACGGGCATGCGGTGCGTGCGTTGAATACGGGCAAATTTCAAAATCAAACCTATGTTGTCAAATGTGCATGTCCAACGTAAGCACGTGCGATGCGTGGTCGTCGCATCGCACGCATTGTTTGAAAATCAAACTCGAAACTCGAATCAAACAAACTTGAAATTTGGCACAACTTATGTGAAGAATCCCGTGAATATATGCTCCAAAGTCCCCGTTGATAGGGCGTCCAGTACTGTAGGAAAGAAGTCGATTTTGAAATTTTTCATGAATATTAACATACCAGGACCACTTTGTGTGGAAAGTAGCCTTGGTTTTCAACCGATTGAACTTATTTTATCAGAGGAGTATAGAAAGGTCCTAAGCGTTCCCATATATTCACGAAATTTATTCTCATCCGCTCGCAATTGCGGGTATAGATAGCCTCTTTCTGTATATAACATTTGTTTTCGATTACAAATTCGATTGTTTTTTTCGATTTCTCAATATTTTTATTTTTAATTAACTATTTTCCGTCAAGAAAATCTTTCGCGCTGAAACTGGAGCCATTTTTACACAGAATGACAATTGTCAACGCAACCCGCAATAACGCATTGTCGTATTGTCGTTGGACACTCTCCGCGTTTTCCGCAAATTAATGCGTTGCGTGCGTGTCCCGCGACGCACGCACCGTACGCACCGTATTTAAGCTGGACGTGGCGTACGGCGAAAGTCGGAAATGAAAGTTGGCACCGGGTGACTATTGGAGTAGCACTGAAGGTAACAGTCTCGATGAAAAATGTAACGACAACGGCCAGTGACTGTTTGGCTTCACCTGCAGTAGGAATCTAGTCGTAAGTTCTAAGTGTTTCCCATATCGACGCGCTCACAAGCAGACCTGGAAATCTCCACACGCACATACCGTCAACCAAATTGATAAAGTCCTCATTCGTCTAGTGTGATGGATGTCCGCACCTATCGAGATGCAAACTGCGACTCAGATAATCACTTGGTGAAAACGACCTACAGATGTAGAATTTCCTCAGTGCACCAATCGAGAATTAGCCGTTTCCAAATCTTTGCGTTGATAAGCTTCTGAGCGATGCTACGGCGGTGGCGTTTAATACCACCCTTAAGGAAAGACTATCGCCTATGCTACACAACATTAGCTACACAGGCGTCCATGGGTTCTGGGAAGAACTCAAGTGTGCCATCAAATATATTAGGTCGCAGAGAAGGTCGTGGGATATAAAGCCGGGTGAGCACGAAATTACTGGTTCGACGAAGAATGCAAAAATTCACTTGACACGAAAAACGAGGCCTATAGACAATGGATTCAACGAGGAACCAGAGCTGGAAGAGAAAATTATGACGCGCTACGGCGACTATCGAATAGAATAATTAGACGTAAGAAACGTAAATTTTTTGACGAACAGTTGCTGAATATTAACGAAAACTTAGCTTCTCTGAGAATTACAAGGGCATATCACTATTTTGTACGTCCTATAAAATTTTGACGAAAACTCTGGAAAATAGGATAACACCGTACCCAGAACGAATCATTGGCGAATATCAAGGCGGTTTCAGAGCTGATCGCTTCACAACCGATCAGTTCTTTACGGTCAAATTGATACTCCAGAAGTGCTGGGAATACAACGTAGACGTATACCAAATCTTTGTCGACTCCAAGCAGCTATACGACAGTATCGATCGTGGTGTACTGCGCAACAGTATGCTGCAATTTAGCAATCCGGCAAAATTAGTGCGACTAAGAAAGTTGACGATGACTAACTCTGCTTCACAGGTCATGATCCATAACAGACTTATTGATCTATTTGAAACACTCGAGCGAAGGACTGGCACGCTCTTCAACCTAGCACTGAAATACGCTATTCGGGCTATGAATGTGAACAACAGTAAGACGCCACTCATCAAGTCGACACAATCAGCAGCGTACGCCGACGACATCAACATCATATCCCGAAGATTGGCCGACGCAGAAGAACTTCTGCATAGGCTCGATACCGCTGCAAAAGAAAATGGACTACGTATCAACGAGGGTAAAACTAAAATAATGATGCAATCGACGACAATGACACCTGGGGGGGGGGGGGGGACCTCAACATCGAGTTCGTGAACGACTTCATATACATACGTGGGTTGCAGCTTTTCAAGGGACGCCAGCGATACTGACGGAATCAAGCGACGGATACAGTAAGCTAATAAGACTTCTTTCTCGGTTCTTCCAATTATGAAATCGAAGCATGTGCACAGAAACACGAAGCTCCGCGTGTACAAAACCATTATACGTCCAGTGCTATGCTATGGCTGCGAAGCATGGACCCTAACTCAAGCCTCCGGAAACATGCTAGACATATTGGAACGTAAAGTTCAGCGGCGATTTTTCGGGGCTATTTGCGGTCGAGATGGATGGCGCATCCGGTACAACCATGGGTTGTATGAACTGTACGATGAGCTGGAAGTTTCGAAAATCATCAAACTACAAAGACTTCAATGGGCAGGGTATGCACAACGCAGAACGAGTCGATGGAGCGAGACTGCCCAGAGGACCGAGATCTCGTTGGGAGACGTCAGTATGTACGGACGCCAAGCAGCTTCTGGGCTTCCAAGATTGGAGGACGCGGTCACGTGACCGAGATAATTGGAGGACAACGATCCAGGCGGCCAAGGCCCGACGTCAGGATGTCGCGCGACGATGATGATGTTGATGACGTTGGAACTAGAAATTTCTTAATAGATGGCGTTGCCAGCTGATGATTTTGTAATTGTCAAGCTGAGACGTTGGCGCCCGGTCCGAATCGAGGAAACCAATATTTCGAACGAATTGCTTGAATGTTTGAACAATTTGTTCGCCGGTAAATCATCTCTATTTAGACCAGTCGGCAACCCCACACCCGGCACTTGTTACAAGGTTATCAACTTTAGATTCCACCAATTGACGAAATTGATTCCCGTTTGTCTTCTTTGAGTAAAAGGATGTTGAACGGAATTCGGGGTTTCCGGGAGTGTCGAATAGGATATGCATATGATGAATCACCCTCTTTACTTATGACTTCCGATATGATGACATTGGCAAGAGTGAGATCGAATAACCTCCTCCCTGGAATGAGTGACAAAAGTAGACTTGCACAAATACTTGTTTGTATCCGTACATAAGATAATCAAGCAGACAATTGCAAACCATATCAAATTATCGGTTGATGACATGTACCACCCCAATTTGTTGGGTAAGCGCTAACGGACTGCGTAGAGCAACCTGCGCAGGTCAGCTTGAAGCATCTGGCGCTTTTTCTTTCCTCACTTTCTAGACGCAGCATAGCCCCGACAATGTTTAAAGACCCTTCAACAGGACGGTTTCAAGGCAGTCTACTGGCAGTGATTAGTTCGAAGGGTTTGTCTACGGAGACGGCTCTCCATGAGATTGTACGCACTATTCAGCATGACCTACATTACAAGCAATTCACCCTAGCAGCTTTGTTAGATATAGAAGGCGCTTTAAATAACGTTCGAGCCCGCAGTATTGGGGCAATGCTAAGGAGCAGAGTGATCACAGTTGAGTTGGGAGAGAGGCCGATGACCAAATGTGTACGCAGAGGAACATCTGAAGGCGGTTTAATTTCTCCTCTGCTTTGGATACTATCGACGGACTGACTTCCGAGAAGACTGGAAACGTCAGGAGCCAAGGTAACAGCATACGCGGACGACGTAGTGATCGTGATTTCGGGTAAGTTCAGTGATGAGCGAAATCATGGGTGGAGCCCTGGACACGGTTAACGCCTGGACTGCAGAATGCGGACTAGGCATGAATCCGAGCAAAATCGAGCTAGTACTATTTACTACAAAATACAAAATACCAGAGTTCTGACTTCCACAACTAAATGGCCACATTCTAAAGCTAACTCCCAACGTGAAATGCCTTGAAGTCATCCTTGACTCTAAACATCATCATCATCATCGTGGCGCGACAGCCCGACGTCGGGCCTTGGCCGCCTGGATCATTGTCCTCCAATTATCTCGGTCACGTGACCGCGTCCTCCAATTTTGGGAGCCCAGCAGCTGCGCGGCGTCCACACCTACTGAGCTCTCCCAACGAGATCTCGGTCGTCCTCGCAGTCTCGCTCCGTCGACTCGTTCTGCATTCATTACTCTCTTAGGCATGCGATCATCGTCCATTCTTTGTACATGCCCTGCCCATTGAAGTCGTTGTAGTTTGACGATTTTCGAGACTTGCAGCTCATCGTACATTTCGTACAACTCATGGTTGTACCGGATGCGCCATCCATCTCGATCGCAAACAGCCCCGAAAATTCGCCGTAGAACCTTACGTTCAAAAGTGTCTAGCATGTTTTCGGAGGCTTGAGTTAGGGTCCATGCTTCACAGCCATAGCATAGCACTGGTCGTATAATGGTTTTGTACACGCGGAGCTTCGTGTTTCTGTGCACATGCTTCGATTTCATTATGGGGAGAACCGAGAAAAAAGTCTTATTAGCTAACTGTATCCGGCGCTTGATTTCGTCAGTTTCGTTGGCGTCCCTTGACAGGTTGCAACCCAGGTAGATGAAGTTGTTCACGAACTCGATGTTGAGGTCCCCCACGTTGATGCTCGGTTGTGCAGGTGTCCTTGTCACCGATTGCATCATTATTTTAGTTTTACCCTCGTTAATACGTAATCCAACTTCCTTTGCAGCGGTATCGAGCGTATGCAGAAGTTCTTCTGCGTCAGCCAATCTTCGGGACATGATGTTGATGTCGTCGGCGTACGCTGCTAATTGTGTCGACTTGATGAGCAGCGTCTTGCTGTTGTCCATATTCATGGCCCGAATAACGTATTCCAGTGCTAGGTTGAAGAGCGTCGGTGCCAGTCCATCGCCCTGTTTCAAACCAGTGCGTGTTTCAAATAGATCAGTAAGTCTATTCTGGATCCTGACTTGTGAGACGGAGTTGGTCATCGTCATCTTTGTCAGTCGCACTAATTTGGCCGGTATACCAAATTGCAGCATGATGTTGTACAGTACTCCACGATGACTCTAAACATAGTTGGAAGCTAAACATCGCACCAAGAAATACGCTAGAAAGAGGACCTGCGACAAAAGCTGGGGACTACAGCTAAGGATGGTGTTATGGTTATACATCGCGGTGGTTCGACTAATCATCGCCTACTGGAGTGCTGGTATGGTCGCCAGCTCTTCGTATAAAATACAACCTTAATCTGCTGAACAAAGTCCAGAGAACCGCGTGAATCGGAGTCACTGGAGCTTTGTGATCATATCCAGCGGACGCATTGAATATCATCTTACATTTACTCTCACTAGACCTACAGATAGAATTAAATGCAGCGTTTAGCGCGGTAAGACTTGAGTCTTTGAGTTGGACTCCTCGACCATATGGACACGGCAGCATCCTGGAGGCTCTACCCAGGGAAGTACAGGACTTGCTTCCAAAAGACTATATTGCCACCGCAGACGACTTTGAGCGACGCTTCACAGCCGGTTTTTCAACAAGGGCGATATGGAACAGAAATGAAGTGATCAGGAAGTACAAATGCAAAATCTTCACTGATGGCTCAAATATGACATGTGGGGTCGGCGCGGGGATTTTCTCTGAAGATTTCAACCTATCAAAATCCTTTCGCCTGCAGACCACACAAGTGTGTTTCAAGCTGAAATACTGGCGATTAGGGAGGCATGTCGATCTCTAAAACAAACTGCTGTCAGCGAAGATAACGTCGCCATTTTCACCGACAGCCAATCGACGATTAAGACTCTATCGTCAATCTCACGGAACGAGAAAGCGGATGAACTTGCGAGAGAAGGCTCCGCTCTTCACGAGTCCTATGCGATAGTGATCCACGCATCCGTCAATGTTGTAAAGAGAGAGATGCATAGACTCTACCTGAAACGGGCTAGCGAGATGGAACTCGCTGTCGTCGTGCGTCACGTCTAGAGCGACATGGCCATCATACGACTTACGAAGGACAGAGCCCCACCGGACGTAGCTCAGGCCACAGCCATTATAACAGGGCACTGGCCGGTGGGAGAGCACGCGGCCATACTGGGTAATCCATACATTACACACTGTCGGAGCTGCAAGGATGAAGCGGAAAAGGAGACCCTGATCCACTTCCTGTATCCGGCTCTAGCTAAAGCGAGGCACCAAGAACAGGGCGAATCATTCTTCGCTAGCCTATCCGCCATCTGCTCGAAGGCGATTGGGGAGATACTACGTTTCCTTAATTGGACCAGATGGTTCTGAGACTTTTATAACCAAAGTTTTGCACCCTCTTACCAAAGCCTCTTGAACCAACCAACCAACGAAGGGTTTGAAATGGCCCTAAGCTGTAGAAGAGGTTTTGGTACTCCGGCTAGTTGGCGGCATAGCCTCCATTCTTAGCGCACTGAAGAGAGTTATGAGCGACACGCGATGTTTGACAGCCTTTCCAATTTGAGTCGTTAGGAGGTCTGTTGGAAGTCGTAACTGGTGCAGGGACTTAAGTAGTTTGCTTCGATTGATAGGCTGTATGTCGTGGCTTGTGTGCGCACTCTAGAAGGCACTGATTCCGGCGCCCTCGGAAGACTGATCTGGGACACACGATTGAACAATTATCTTCTGTGTTGGTAAGTGTTCTGATACAACCTCGATAAGAGAGGCAGAGAGTTTTAAGGCACTTAATGCCTGAATGTAGCTGGTTTTCACGGAATACAGATAAGTTTTTGGGGTTTCTTGGGTTTAGAGAGGAGTCCGAGTGTCCCTTTTTCAAAGCAGGTTTAAATGGGAGTTTCGACAGATCAATTACGAGAACTACTTCCCTTGAGTGGACCATTCGGTTTCGCTTTCCTAATGAGCATGTTCTGCTGATGAGCATGTGCTGCGGTGAGTTTAAAGATGATCAATTGTACTATTACACCCATTTGGCAGATTGCTAACATAAGATACACAGCACAGCATAGATACTTTCGAGACTGCTCCATCTACATCGATGACCGTCATTTACCCTAGGGCGGAGGATTTTAGTGAGCTCTGCCGTATGTCGGTTCAGTCTCTTATAGAACATCCGCTGTAAGCTCTCAGTGACTTCGCAAAAGGATGAGGAAATTAGCCGCCGAGTTAGTACTATTCAATGTGCTTTTTTTTAAATTCTGGTATTTTTTAAATGTTTTTATTTTAGAAATGATTGACGAGCCTATGCTTGGGACTAGGTCAAATAGAATAGGAAGGAACAAATCGCTTTTTCTCCCATCTTAACCGTATCAGATTGATGATTCGTTATCATATCTTTGCAGTTACCAGAAGTACTCAATATTTTCGACCAATTTAACAAAATTCGACGGATACTAAAACAAAGTTTTATTTCGTCGACTGAATTCAATCTATAGTAAACCTTTCTAACAAATTCCTCGCGAAAAGTACCAATAGTTATTGATAGAGTCCGATTGTTCCCAAAACAAGACCATCCGGAACAGTTTCAATGTAAACAGATTTATGTGCATTCCATTTGTGCATCGATACTTGCACTCTTTCGTTGCCAGCATTACTCTGTCGAAATGAAGAGTCTTCACGAGCATATCGATACTTGCCTCCTTGCTCCGACCAGGCAAAAAAAGGGAAACAACAATCACGTCACAAGAACTAAGAACAGTTTCATGGAAAACGAAAGAAATAGTCTCGAGTGCAGGATATTAAATTTCAGAGCAATACACAGAAGATTCAGAACATCCTTAGTGGTAGCCTTCAAGAAGTTTTAGTGTGGTTCCATTGCAGTATCGAAAGATGAAAGACAACACTTTCAATGGATACAAACGGCTAGAGCAATGGATAGTATCAAATAAGTCAATTTCTCCAAATTGAATTATTTATTTCCGAAATTGTTTAGGATATTTTCTTGGCTCCTTCTTCTTTATTTGCAGCACGAATGTATTCAGTTCAATTTCGTGCTTGACATTTTGAGTGATATCATCGACCAGAAGTATTTTTCAAGCTGCCATGCCGTTCAGCTTGTTCGAAGTTTAATTTTATGTCATTATCCTGCTGTGATCATTGGCCAATGTTCGTTTATTCTTTAGTAGTGTATAGTAGTCCATACAGCAATGTTGAGGTGGTTCATTATTTACCTACGGTGTAACGTGTTTCATTGCAGCACACACCAAGCGAAACACAGTGAGACAAAACAAAACGTTTTTTGTCTTGTTTCGTTTGGTGTGTGTTGAGATGAGACAAAACTGAATTTCCGACTTGCTTTAGTAGTACCTATGTTTAATCAAATGAAATACTATACAATAAACTTACCTCCACAATTCATTTCGGTTGCTATTTCTTCCCATAGTTTATCAATTGCAATTTTATTTGCATGCTCCTTTTCTCTATAATTATAAATTGGGCTTCTTGCCTCAATTAAAAACAACAACTTTTCGGCGTCGACGTCCATAATTTGCGACATTTTAAAATACATAAAATGACCAGCTATTAAGCGGAAACGAATTTTTGTTTCTGAAAGATAACTGGCCGTCTAGTGGCAACGAAACATGTCTTTCTGTCTTTTCTTGTCTTTTTATTTCGTTTCATGCGGTGTGTGTTGCGCCTATTGCAATGTATGCAATAATCGACACCGACGTTTGTCTGAAGCATGTTTGTTTCATTCGGTGTGTGTTGATAATATCCAAAGACATGCATTATCGACAACCAGTCATAAAACGCATCGAGACAAAGACGTTTGTTTTGCTTCGTTTCTTTTGGTATGTGCTGCCTGATAAGAAGCAGTGGTCGGTTATTTCTTGAGACAGAAACAAACGTTTTGTCTTGTGCGGTGTGTTTTCAGCTTAAAGGTCGATTCAGACACATCAGTCACGTCACAGTTCAGTCAACCTTCCGAATCCTAACCGTCGCCGTCAAGTCACAGTCAAAATTGCGGCTGTATTCACATATATCCGTAGCCGTCAGTAGTCAGTCATTTTTTGCGTGTACTCTCGAGTGTACCTCGATTTAAATATTAAACTATTTCAACTCAGAGGAAGGGAGTGTACCGTGGCAACATGCAAGAATTTAAAAATACATTTAAGTATTGGTGTTTCAATTTTCAAAACGAATTGATTGTATTTTATTTATAATAATAATCTTGGTTTTTTTCTTACCATCTATTTTTATTTCATTTCCAATTTGCTTCCATATCCTGTTTTTATATGCTATATCCATATATTTATTATGCGATAAACCGTACAGAACGGGGTGATTTCAAACCAACTCGATTAATTTTTCGTCGTCGCCCATGTTCACTTTCTAAACTGACGTCCGTCAAACACAAAAAATATTGTTGGGAAGAAATGTGAATTTGACTGTCGGTGACGGAAGCGCGACTGACGGTTCGGATTCGTGACTGCGCCGGCTCAGTGTAGACAGCGCCACTTAACTTTCAAGAAACGATATTTTTTGTGACTGATACCGGACGGTTCTGACGGAACTGTGACGTGACGTGACTGATGTGTGTGAATCGACCTTAATAAAACATGAATGTTGTACATATATAATTCCGGGTATATTTGAATTTCTTTGAGCAAGATGAACTGCCCAGGAATTTGGACAACGTTCAAGTTATTATTTCTGACTTCGTGTATGTTTCAGAGTATTAACGCAAAACTTCAAATAATTACGGACGTGTAATATCACAGTCTCTGCCTAATTGTTCCAGGAATTTCAGACAACGAAGGTAGTTTCCGCCACAAAAGCTAAATCCTAACAATCAGGCCAGCCAAGCAACTTTTTCCAGCTGTAATCATTCACTTTAGCCAAACGTTTTCGCAGATTATCATTCCATTATCATGTAGAAATGCATGACTAACTATATCCTGATTCTCTTTTCCCTCAGCTTTCTTTTGGTCCCTATTTCCTTTCTTCTTCAGCTTCCTTGGTCAACCACTTAGAAAAGACATTCTGAGCAGTAAGGCCACTTCTTTGTCCGGAAGGAGTTCTCATAAAAAAAGAAAGAGTCCTATCATGGACAAGTGCACGGAGCAATTGAATCTCTGATGCAGACATTCGACAATAAGATTGATTGTCCTGTTTTCGCAGGCGATTTCAATTTGTAAGAATTCTTGAGAATTTATTGACTGGCAATGATGATAGGAACGAATTGTTATGTAATCGTGGTGGGAACTTGGGTGGAACAATTTGATTAATTAGTGGAGGATGTAGGCGCATTGGAATAAAATTTATCGTCGTGGTAAATCATTGTTTTTCTGGAAGTCATTATTTGAATGCATGTTATTAACATGTTACCTTCATATGCCCGCACCACATGATGCGTGACTCGCCGAGTCACGAGTCAAGTAGAAAACACTTTGTTCACAACCAAGCACCTTGCGTCTCTCCCGTCCAGCGATTCTTCGAGTGAAAAAAATGCTCGGTGTCTGGCGATTGTTCGCTATACCCGCAGCGTATGGATACCAGTGCTGTCAGATCCGTCATAATAACATATATTTGGAGGGGCGACCGGTAGCGCAGTGTGTTGAGGCATCAGTCTCATGTTTGACTACCGGCGTTTCGGGTTCGAGTCCCGTCCACGACGACGTTCGTGGCCATGGATGTGCAGGAGGTGCATGTTGGCAACTGCATTCTCCGATACCAGTTCATGCCGAGAATCGTCAACTGGGCCACATGAAACAGTTGACGCGCTATGCCCCACAAGGGGTTACAGCAATTGAGAGAGAGAGAGAGAGCGAGAGAACACCCATTTCCCGCTTAATACCCGCGAAAATTTAAAAATGTTCCTAACAGTGATAAATAGCCTCTTTAGCTGTAATTTTAGTGTGGGCTTATACTTGGGGTGATATTAATTCGATCTCGGAAACCAAATGAGTAAAAATTTGTCTGCATCTGCAATTTCTGATCAAGTGAACTGGTCAGATCGAGCTTACCTCAAGTATCTGACCCTAGTGTGAACCCAATTTTACCGGACATCTAGAAAGTCGTCAACCTTACGTCAACCGTTTATCAGACAATGCACACGAGTTATAAAAACAACGTCTTTGTTTTAGCCTACATTTTATTCACAACACTTTCAGATACCGAATGTACCCTCTTAGCTCTAATTTTAAACTATATATAGGTCTCACTTAAGTCTATCTTATTACTCGAAATATACACATATACATACTTATCATTTATGTATCCTTATCACTACTCGTACACAACATGTACACAACTCGAAGTTCAATGCATGCGGACCAGATGTGTCATGTGTGTCAATGCATCAGTAAATGACCTTTGAAACGGTTTTATACTTTCGTATACTTTCGGAGATATTGATAAAATGAAAGGAATCGAACAAATGCGTAACTTGACCCTCCCAAAAATTAGATTTGGTCTCCAAATCACATATGTATGGTACTCAGATTTTAAATGTATAGTTTGCGTTTTTTTTCTTCTATTTTGGCGTTTACATGAGGTATTACATTCAAAAGTATGATTTTATTCACAACGTTAAAATGGGCATTGGTATCACTTCTATGTAGTTCTTTTAGTTAATATGAATAAATCAGATTTTCTAGATTGGATTGACAAATCATAATTAATTTGTGGATACAATTTTAGTTTTGTACATTTACGTTAAAACAGTTTGTTTGCTTTTATTAATATTATTATTATGTAAAAATTGTTTGCAATACTTTATGGAAATATTGGCATTGTTTGACATTAATCTTGATCTATACAAGTACATTACTTTCATTTGCATTTTTACATTATAATTACTTTAACTTATTTAGGTTTTGTTGGTCTAGCGAATAATGTTGATTGTCGTCTTTCGTCAATATTATTTATGAATATTTCTTTCGGCTATCGTTCATCGGTAATATTTTATTTGTAAGAGGAGATTTCTCTCCTTGCAGAGGTTTGTTTCGGCGTATCATCTAGCTATATTCAATTCGGTAAATTATCGATCGCATCTGAAAATTTTCAATGCTCGGTTCTTCCCGATATAATGTTGTTCCAAAAACTGAAAGTAGTAGACTTAATAATTGTTAGTTATAATAAACTCTCGGCTCTCTTTCTAGCTTAGCTTCCATGTGTCGATACTCAATCTATGTGCATCTGTTTATACAATATTAGGTTCTATTATTAAAGATTCAATTAGATGTATATTTTATTATGTATTTTTTATCTTTATACTCGTCTGTAATTATTAGTCAAAATATTACGTTATAAAATATATTAAATGGATTTGTTTATTTATGCTTAGTTAGGAAAACTTTATAATTTTTATTGAAATAATCAATTGCATCCTGTATAACCGGTATATTAGCGATTTCATCATTTACCCAATTCTTAAATTCTTCTGCTCGTGTGAATTCCTTCCGCCCCCTAAGATTTTCAGCGTCCTCGCCGCTTCCTTTCGGATAACTTCTGGAATTGAGTAGTGGAAATTTCTTCTCACTCTCTGAGGTTGAGCTTCTATTGTTGGTTCTCTTGTATATTTTCTATACATTTTAATAAATTTTGGGTGAATTTTGTCTCGAGTGTTATCGAAGTTATAATCTCCATCTACATTTCTTAGTTGATATCGTCCTGGTCTACGTTTATCTCGATGTTTTCTTTCCGGCTTATTCAAAACATATTGTTTTCCTATAAGTTTTGGTTTATCCTTGCGATTTTCATTCGCTTTTTTATTTGTCTTATCTTTATATTTTTTAAGTCTGTCGCTTACATTTCTAATTTGTACTTTACCAAAGAATACATCCTCAGGTTTTTCTTTATGACTTGTATGTATACTATTGTTATAACTATTTTATGTACTGCTTTGTCAAGAAACCTGGAACAAAAGCCTCGGATTGGACGGATCAACAACGACGACCACGCAAACGAATAAAGGATTATTCTTTCGGATCCTGGAATGTACGCTCCCTGAACAAACCGGGGGCCGAGAAGGCCCTCCTTCAACAGGTCGAAAAGTACAAACTGAGCATTACTGCAGTCCAGGAAACAAATTGGCTTGGCAGCGAGATTAATGACAAGAAATCGGACACAATTTTTACAAGTGGCAAACCAGCGGGCCGCAAGGAGTTTGGAGTAGCATTTATAGTGGACAATCACCTCAAACCGCATATTACTGACTTCAAACCCATAAATGAACGGCTGTGTGCGATTCGCATCAAGACTCGATTCTTCAATCTCTGGCTCATCAATGTGCACACCCCCACGTAAGTTAAAGAAGACGCAGTAAAAGACGAGTTCTACGCCCGCCTTGAAACTCTCTTCGACTCACTTCCAACAAACGACGTCAAATTGCTGCTGGGAGACTTTAACGCGAAAGTCGGGAATGAAAGTTGGCATCGGGGGACCTCTGGAGGCCACAGCCTCCATGAAGAATGTAACGATAACGGCCAGCGACTTATCGACTTCGCCTGCAGCAGGAATCTAGTCGTAAGCTCTACGTGTTTGCCGCATCGACGCATTCACAAGCAGACCTGGAAGTCTCCAGACGCACATACCGTCAACCAAATTGACCACGTCCTCATTTGCAGGAGATGGGCGTCTAGTGTCATGGATGTCCGCTCCTATCGAGGAGCAAACTGCGACTCAGATCATCACTTGGTGAAGACGACCTACAGATGTAGAATCTCCTCAGTGCACCAGTCAAGAATCAGCCCTCCCAAAATCTTTGCGGTTGATAAGCTCTTAAGTGATGCTACAGCGGTGGCGTATACTACCGCCCTTGAGGAAAAACTATCACCTATGCTACACAACATCAGCAACACAGGCGTCCATGGGTTCTGGGAAGAACTCAAGGGTACCATCAAGGATGTCGCAGAGAAGGTCGTGGGATATAAAGCCCGGCGAGCGCGAAATGACTGGCTCGACGAAGAATGCAAAAATTCACTTGACGCGAAAAACGAGGCCTACAGATAATGGATTCAACGAGGAACCAGAGCCAGAAGAGAAAAATATGACGAGCTACGGCGAATATCGAATAGAATAATTAGACGTAAGAAACGTAAATACTTTGACGAGCAGTTGCTGAACATAAACGAAAACTTAGCTAATAGGAACACCAGACAAGCGTACAAACTAGTAAATACAATCAAGAACGGCTACCAACCCAGGACTAGCCTTTGTAAGGACAAGGATGGAAACATCATCAGCGACACCGATGGTATTAACAAACGATGGGCCTCTTATTTTGAAGAGCTTCTAAACCGACCATCTAACATCCCCACACAGGAAGCTCTCGATGATATTGTTGATCTAGGCCCACCCATTCAACCCCCGACAGTAGAGGAAGTTGGTCTCGCGTTGCGGTCACTAAAACGAAATAAAGCGCCGGGCGCTGACGAGATCCCAGCTGAACTGCTAAGATTCGGTGGAACGAGTCTAGTTGATGCCATACATCAATTACTCCTGCGAGTATGGGAGAACGAGGAGATCCCAGACGATTGGCGCAGAAGCATCATCTGTCCAATCCATAAAAAGGGAGATAAATTGCGGTGTGAGAATTACAGGGGCATCTCACTAGTTTGTACGTCCTATAAAATTTTGACGAAAATTCTGGAAAATAGAATAAAACCGTACGCAGAACGAGTCATTGGCGAATATCAAAGCGGTTTCAGACCTGGTCGCTCCACAACCGATCAGCTCTTCTCAGTCAAACTGATACTCCAGAGGTGCTGGGAATACAACGTAAACGTATACCAAATCTTTGTCGACTTCAAGCATGCATACGACAGTATCGATCGTGGAGTACTGTACAACATCATGCTGCAATTTGGTATACCGGCAAAATTAGTGCGACTGACAAAGATGACGATGACCAACTCCATCTCACAAGTCAGGATCCAGAATAGACTTACTGATCTATTTGAAACACGCACTGGTTTGAAACAGGGCGATGGACTGGCACCGACGCTCTTCAACCTAGCACTGGAATACGTTATTCGGGCCATGAATATGGACAACAGCAAGACGCTACTCATCAAGTCGACACAATTAGCAGCGTACGCCGACGACATCAACATCATGTCCCGAAGATTGGCTGACGCAGAAGAACTTCTGCATACGCTCGATACCGCTGCAAAGGAAGTTGGATTACGTATTAACGAGGGTAAAACTAAAATAATGATGCAATCGGTGACAAGGACACCTGCACAACCGAGCATCAACGTGGGGGACCTCAACATCGAGTTCGTGAACAACTTCATCTACCTGGGTTGCAACCTGTCAAGGGACGCCAACGAAACTGACGAAATCAAGCGACGGATACAGTTAGCTAATAAGACTTTTTTCTCGGTTCTCCCCATAATGAAATCGAAACATGTGCACAGAAACACGAAGCTCCGCGTGTACAAAACCATTATACGACCAGTGCTATGCTATGGCTGCGAAGCATGGACCCTAACTCAAGCCTCCGAAAACATGCTAGACACTTTCGAACGTAAGGTTCTACGGCGAATTTTCGGGGCTGTTTGCGATCGAGATGGATGGCGCATCCGGTACAACCATGAGTTGTATGAAATGTACGATGAGCTGCAAGTCTCGAAAATCGTCAAACTACAACGACTTCAATGGGCAGGGCATGTACAAAGAATGGACGATGATCGCATGCCTAAGAGAGTAATGAATGCAGAACGAGTCGACGGAGCGAGACTGCGAGGACGACCGAGATCTCGTTGGGAGAGCTCAGTAGGTCACGTGACCGAGATAATTGGAGGACAATGATCCAGGCGGCCAAGGCCCGACGTCGGGCTGTCGCGCCACGATGATGATGATGATGTACTGCTTTGAGCATGATTTCATCAAATTTTTCAGAATATTTCTCAAATCTTAGTATTCTAATAATTTCGCTCAATGTTCTGTGTGCTGCGTTTAGGTCAGATATTCCATTATGATTGTTAGCGATTGTAAATCTCATATAAATATTATTATTATTACAAAAATCACGAATGTTAGCATTATCGAAATCAGTTTCCATAACAAGTCTATTGGGCTGTTGGATTTTCGCAAAAAGGGATTTCAACGCCGTCAGTATTGTGCTTGAATTTACGTCTTTTAGCTCTTCATGTCCTATGAATTTTGAAAATCGATCAACAACTGTCAGAAATGGTATTGTTTCAACATAAAATATATCTGCAGCATATTCTTCTCTTGGTTCATTTGGAATTGTCAGTTTTTCAAATTTATATTTTGGTGCAATTCGGTCATATTTATTAGCGTTACAAGTGTGACAATTATTTATTACTTGGTCAAGTATTTTTTTAGCATTTTTAAAATAAAATTCCTTTTTGAATCTCTCAAAGTTCTCCCACGATCCTCTATGTGTCGATTGTTTATGAATATCCGTCAAAATTTTATTACATTCAACTAATGAAATGTCTTTGAGTCTCTTAGTACACTTTATAAATTTAGTCACTTGTTGAGCATTAAATAATTTACGTATTTGTACTTGCAGTTTATTGTAAATATGCATATTATCACTTTCACTGAATATTCCTATTATGTGGGTTGGTATTATGTATTTCTTAATAAAATCCAATACAAACTTATCATTGTCCAATTGATTTTCTGATATTTTCAAAATTGTATTTTCGTTAACTACACTTGTTGTTATATCCGGTTTTGTTTTTGTAATTATAATTTGCGTTTTAAATTTATTAACTGGTATGTCTTGAATTTTAATAAATGGATGTGTATTTTCTTTCGACGTGTGGATGGTACCACCTGTAGAGTCATTTTGAATAGCATTAACTTCAATGTGTTCTTCTTTAATTCGACTTAAAAAGTCAGCCACTTTATTTTGGCATCCTTGTTTGTAATTAATAGTATAAGTATATTCACTTAGCAGTGATTTCCATCTAAATAAACGGGAATGGCTATCTTTGTGATGATCAAGCCATACTAAAGGTTTGTGGTCACTCATAATTTTAATTTGTCTTCCATATATATAATGTCGGAAAGTTTTGCAAGCCCAAACAATGGCTAGTAATTATTTTTCAATTGTAGAATAATTTGTTTCCGATTTATTTAAAGTTCTACTTATAAACCCTATCGGTTTATTCTTTTGACTTAATACTGCTCCAATCGCATAGTTTGATGCGTCAGTTGTAAGTTCAAAGTGTTGTTTGTAGTCTGGACATTTTAGTATTGCATCTTTCGTTATCACTGTCTTTAGTTTATTGAACGAATTGACATACTCAATATCGTGATAATTAATTTCAGCGCCTTTCTTGAGCGACTGCGTTAAAGGTAAAGCTATCTTGCCGTAATTTCGAATGAATTTTCTGTAATACCCAGTAAACCCAAGAAAAGATCGTACTTCTTCAATAGATTTTGGTATCGACAAATTTCGAATCTTTTCAAGATATTTCGGATCAGGCTTAATCCCTTTTTCCGTCACGATATGTCCCAAATAGCTTATTTCATGGGCGAAAAATTTTCATTTTTCCACTTGAAGTTTTAAATTGTGTTCTCTTAGCCTCTGTAGAACTTTTCTCGTATTGTCATCAATTTCTTGTAGAGATGATCCAAAGATTAACACATCATCAAGATAAACAACACAAATTTCTCCAATGAAATTATGTAATACATCGTTCATCATCCTTTGGAAAGTTGCGGGTGCATTATTTAGACCAAAAGGCATTCTCTTAAAATGGTAATGTCCAAATTGTGTTGAGAATCCAGTCTTAAATTGGTCACTCTCATCAATTTCAATTTGATGAAACCCTTTTGCAAGATCCAAAGTTGTAAAATATGTGCAATTTCCTAATTTTGCTAAATTCATCTCCTGATTGGGAATAGGACGCCTATCAGGAATTGTTACTAAATTCAATTTTCGGAAATCAATAACTAACCTGCATTAAGGTTTTCCGTCTGGACCAGGCTTCTTGGGCACAACCCATAAGGGCGCATTATATGGCGAATTGCTGCGGACTATAATATCCTGCTCAAGCATCTCCTTAATCTGTCTTGTCACTTCACTTTCATATATACTAGCGATTTTATATACTTTTGTATGAATAGGCGTTTGCGTCGTCAGAGTAATTTTATGTTTTACTTGTGTTGTTGATGTAAGTTTATCACCTTCTTTGTGGCAAATGTCTCCAGAGTCTTTCAGAAGTTTTTCCATTTGTCTAGCTTCTTCATTATTCAAGTTTTTATATAAATGTTCACGTGTTGCTTCGTTATTTATACTTTGAATAAAATTCACATATTCAGGATTATATATGTCCTCACTGAACGTAAATGGCACTAAACTGTTTTTTACTATAATTCCACCATTCGGTTTTATCATCACATCAAGGGGCCTTAGGATGTCCATTCCAATCAGAATATCGAAATTGACATTTTTACAAGGTATAAGTACACATTTTATAGGGGTTTCACTAATTTTTCTTATGTTTAAAATATATTAGTTGCTTTATTGCACTCACTAAAATTTGTCACTGTGTTTAAAATGGTTGGCTTAATTTTATAAACATCCTTTATGCCTTTGAATTTTTCATCTATTAAAGACGTCGTAGCACCTGTATCTATTAAAATTTTAGCGTCATATCCATTAATATTTTCGATCATAATGGGAAGTTGATCCCTCACTTGTTCCAATGATGATCCAAGGCTGATATATGATTGTAGTCGTTCGTTTAGTAATTGTTTACATTTTTCAAGTTCCTTCGTTAATTCCTTTATAGTATCAATCGGTCGATTAGCATTAATTACATCTACTTGCGGTAAAATTCTATTACTGTTTATAAGAATATTTGTCCTTTGATTTCTGGTATCAAAATTGGGACCATAACTTTTTCTTTGTAATTGATTTTCATTCAATTTGTAGTCCTTCCGATTTAGGTACCTGGGAATATGTACTTGTTCAGCTATGTCTCCGTTGAATTGCTCCATTCCGTACTTTTGATTATATCCAAAACACATATCACTTCTTTTATTAAGTTCATACATATTTGATTTCACTACTTTATGAGTTACAAATTCAGGCTGCTTTTTTAATAGTATATAAGCCTGGGTTAGTTGTTTAATTTCACGTGTTATTAGAGCTCTATGTCCCGGTAATAATTGCGATTTGAAACTGTTTAACACGATGCTCTCATTCATTTCAGGTGTAAAAATGTTACTTTCTTCACTAAGGGTATTCATTTTATCAACAACATCACTCATTTTATTATAATATTCATCAATGGTGGCACAATCTGCTAACTTCAATATCGCTGCTTCATTTATCAGTTCCATATGCGTTTCTGACACTCCAAAATTCAACTGTAACAGCTCAGATATAGTTTTCCACTCTTGTTTTCGTCCAGCTTTCCGCACAACTTTTGCTGCTATCCCGACAATTTTATCCAAAATGTCTTGATACAATTGTTCTTTTTCAAGATCATCCAAATTGATCATTCGTAGCAGAATTCTTTTCGCTCGAGCCGTCCAATTATAAACATCGTATCGATCACTACTCCCATCAAATTCAGGCATTCTACTAATGATCGTATACACTTCCTCATACGTCGATGTTGTATTCGTATTTGCAATTATAGCGTTTAGGCGATTCTGTCCTTTTTTGTTAACTGGTTGATCCTCCATTGTCTCCTGTGATTTCCAAAATATTTGGCTCATTTTGAATGGGTTTTCTTCAGCCATTTTAGTTTTCTTAAACTGCACTATTTGATTAATACTGTGGCGAATTTAAATGATTCCCACTTATTTTATTCGAAATGGTCTTCGTCCATACAGCGTTGCTTCACCAGCAGAAGCTTTAAGGATTTTGTCCGCTGATTTTTAGTCGGATCCAAGCTATACGCGAGACTTTTCCGTTTCCGACTGCGCCAGTTATAAAAACAACGTCTTTGTTTTAGCCTACATTTTATTCACAACACTTTCAGATACCGAATGTACCCTCTTAGCTCTAATTTTAAACTATATATAGGTCTCACTTAAGTCTATCTTATTACTCGAAATATACATATATACATACTTATCATTTATGTATCCGTATCACTACTCGTACACAACATGTACACAACTCGAAGTTCAATGCATGCTGACCAGATGTATCATGTGTGTCAATGCATCAGTAAATGACCTTTGAAACGGTTTTATAGTTTCGTATACTTTCGGAGATATTGATAAGATGAAAGGAATCGAACAAATGCGTAACTCACGCACACCACATAATATGCAAATCAACTATAAACTTTCTTTGAGCTCTGCGAACTATCTCCTAATGAATTTTCGCCCCCAAATTGACAAGATATGGCCCCATTTTCGGCGTGATAGCTCATCATGAATTATTCCCTTAATTTGAAATGGAAAATCACCCCACAAAAGATGAGTTTTGTCCCAAAAAAAAAAATTTATTCCCCCAAATTTGGGGGGATCATTCACATCAAAAGTGTCCCCAAAATCGATTATGAACCATGCCGTTAAAATTGTACTTGTAAAATAAAATTATATTGATATTTATCATAGAAGTGGCGTTTTGTATGTTGATTCTAATAATGCATACGGTGGGAAGTAATTAAAACAAATAGTTCGTAGAGTCCATTCTTCGATGATCTTCAGTATGGCGATGAAAAACACAGAAATGTGGCTGCCTCAAGACTACAGTACAGCAATGCAATGTACAGCCTTTCCACCTAAGGTATGCAATACAATATGGTCAGAAATCATAAAAACGAAACGTTTCCATTCAACCAACTGAAAATGTAGTTTAGTTACTACTCCGTCAATGGCTCCGTTTATGCCGTGGAACTAAAAGGTGACTTAACTAGATCATTTGCCTCAATACACTGCGCTAACCCCTTGTAACGAATCATATTGTGGTCTGGAAACGCTGCTTCCACCCGCAGATGTATGGCAGCACCTGATGAGTAAGGATCTGTCGGTGGTACGAAACCAGAAGCCGAGGGTCCCATTACACCTGGACCCCAATGCTAGCGTGAGGGCAAGCGAGCCATCTGCCAACCATTCGATCTTTATCGCCTCATTTTTTTATTCCTCATTTTTAGCTCCCTTGTGTGTGTTGTCTTCTGCAGGCCTATGAATTTTTGTTAATACCCCAGCATACCACCAAGCGAACCTTCACCAAAAAGCGAATAATAGCGAATCTTTTTTATTCGCTTATTGCGAAGAAAAGCGAACTATCGCAGGATTTTCATTAAAGCGAGGGTATGCGACTCGCTATAGAGCCATCAAAGTGAATATAAGCGAAGGTTTTCAATATGCGTATGTTTTATGTTCTTTTATAATAAAAATTCTTCGCTTGGATCTCATTAAGAGCGAAGGTACGCGAGGATTTTTTGAAACGGCAAAACAAACGACACTATGTATCGAAAACCTTCGCTGAAAGTGAATGTTTTATTCGCTCATAGCGGGAAATGTTTCGGCTCCGCGCTAGCTAAGGAAACACTTGCAATTCTGCATTCAAAGAGTTTAAATTAAACGGTGAAATAAAAAGCAGTGAAGTATGGAAGAATTCATAATCAAATATTGATTCAGTTTATCGTAAGTACAATATTATATAATATTAATTATAGTGAATTACTAGTGAGTCAATTTAGCGAAGAAAACCTTCGCTAAACGACCAACGACTCGCCGGTAATAGCTACCCTGCATGCCAACCGAATCTCCAGTAAATATCCAACGAGTCACTTTGGCGAAGAAAACCTTCGCTAAAACCTTCACCAAAGACTCGCAGGTAATAACTCTATCGTTCGAAATTTACTTTCGCGGCGACCCTTTTTTCCCGAATCACTGACGAGTCGAGAAACCTTCGCTTCAGCGAATATATAGACTGGTTATATATTCGCTGGTGATTCGAAAAAGAACATTCGCCTCGAATATCAATTTCGAACGACAAAGGTATTACCGGCGAGTCGTTAGTGAATTCGCTAGCGAAGGTTTTGCTCACCAAAGTGACTCGCTGGTAATTTACTGGCGGTCCGCTTGGTATGCTGGGTACGTAAAGGACATGGGTAACGAGCGGCGAAAACCCAGCCCACGTCTGCATAACTGAGCTACAGCAGGCTTACGCTGCTGCTTAGCTCGTTGGGGGGCATTTTTTCTTGGCCAGATGGCACGGTCCGACCTTCATGGTCATTATGCCACCTAAGGCTCCACCACCAAGGGCATCTTCGGCAGCCCACTAAACTCAACGTTACATATTTGGCTCCCATCGTGGGGCATATTTCCGATCAAGAGCAGGACTAAAAAGGACCTCATCGGTTTCCTTTTTAGTCCTTCCACCGATTTGCATCCCCCCAAGCACATTAAGGCTATTTGTTCTAAGTCGTCGGACTTAGCCACTTTACTTCACGTATTTTTCCTTCAAGTAGCTGTGCTTTCCTCTATAGCACCCGCATTCGGTGAAAACCCCGCCCATGTCTCCCAAGCTGAGCTACAGCTATCATAGGCCGCTGCTTAGCTCGTTGAGGGGCATTTCGTCTTCGCCAGATGGTACGACCCGACCTTCACGGTCATTATGCCACCTAATGCTTCGCCCCAAGGGCATCTTCGGATGCCCACCAAACCTTCCGCTACACCATGGATGTCCGACGCTGAAGTTTCGTTTGGCTGCAGCATCAGACGACAATCTATATACAGTCTGAGATCTCGAGAAGTTCAGCGCAGTGTGCGACGCGATAAAAGAGTTTATGCGAATTCTCTTTTAGACTCAGCAGAAAAAGCCGCAAGAAGTAACAACTTAAACGCCGTATACACAGTTAAAAATCTCGGTATTTTTTTAAACCTGGTCTTGGACTACCACCATTTTTAATAATTTTAATTCTATAATCTAAACCCTTCCAAAGTTTACTTCCATTTTAAACCAAATTCGTAATAAATTCTAATACAATTCAAAGTTTACTTCCATTTTAAAACAATTTGTAATAAATTCTAATACAATTCAAACCTTTTTGTGTTCTTTTTGTTCTCGCATTATTTTCTAATCTAAGTTTAATTAAAAGGTAAACCCCACAAAGTATATTTTTTGAGTCTCAAGTCTCACTATAACTACTCGCAATCAGCTCAAAATATTATGCTGCGTGGCCGAGTGGTCTAGGTCGCAACTCTACAACACGGAGTTCACAGGTTCGATGCGGCGTCATGGCGAAAAAAATTAAAGATTAGCTGGCTAGCCTGCGATGGGCTTAATAAAGGATTTGGAAGTTTAGAAAATTGAAAAAAAAAATAATGGAGAAAAAACTTAGAGGAGTTAAAAAAACGTGAAAAAAATAATGGAGAAAAAACTTAGAGGAGTTAAAAAAACGCAGTAAAATTGATATTTTTTCATAGATTATAATATCTGTAGATTAAATTTTAAACCAACAATTTGATTAAAAAAATAATGCCAGAAAAGTTTAATATTTAAACCAGTGAAGTTTACGGAAGCAATTGTAATACTTTCATTTTATTAAAATCTAATACAATTTTGGTGTCGTCATATATGTAACCCGAATTAGCATTGATAATAGACCAGGATTTTTAACTGTGTACGGTGTCGTCGAGGAGTTTACAGGTGGTCGCAACTCCTGGCAAAGGATAGTGATGCAAAGCTACTTATCTTGGAGGAAGATCAAATGAAGCGGTGGAAAGAAAACTTCGCCGCGGTTTTGAACCGTGTAACCTCAGGTGAAGTTTCCCCTTATATAGATAATTTACCTTACCATCAAAATGTGCGTATAGGGTCCACCGACCCGACTAAAGAGGAAATAGTCGTTGCAAGTATTGCACTCAAACGATTTGCTGCACCCACTTGTTAATAAAGCAAATAAACAGAAAACAGAGACCCTTCCCACTGAGTGGGAGGAAGGTTTGATCATCAAAGAAGGGTAGCTCACAGACTGTAATAATTGGAGAGGCATTTGTGTCATCCTGCCGTTGCCAAGATAGTAGCTAAAATTGTTCTGGAAAGACTAAAGGCCCACTTAGAAAGCACAATTGTTGAAGAGCAGGCTGGTTTTCGATCCGGATTCTCTTGTGTCGATCAGTTTAACTCTTTGCAAATTATCATCGAGCAATGCGCTGAGTACTATTCTTCGCTTTACTTGCTTTTCATCGATTTCGAGAAGGCTTTCGATAGTTTGAACCGGGATTCTATGTGGGCGGCCTTGAGCAGGAGAGGCATCACTGAGAAGCTTGTGGCTATTATTAAGGCGCGAAATGTCGCGTTCTGCATAAAGGTAAGGTGTTGGGGGACCTCGAGATTCACAATGGAGTTCGGCAGGGGTGCATCCTCTCACCGATCCTATTCCTCGTTGTGATTGGCGATGGTTTGCATGCAGCCCTTTCCGGATAGAGAGAGGAATTCAATGGACTTCCTTGGCCGCCTGGATGACGCAATAGTGCAGACCAAACTGTAATCCGCAGTTTGGCTATCCCAAAGCGACAGTAAGGTTCAAGTCTATGAAAACGACAGGATGATCCTTGATCCTAGCAAGTTCATCCGCAGCCTCATTCTCCTTAATGCCCTGGTGATCTGACAAGAACACCCGGTTTTTGGTTGCCAACAGTTGACGGAGTTCATAACGCTCATTCACCAGTTTTGAAGTGACCTTATTAGAAGAGAGCGCTTTTATAGCTACTTGGCAGCTTGCACCAACACCCTGTTCTGCTTGACCCATTGGTGAACCACTGAATACATCTAGGATCTGGACGGGGCGAGCTATTTTCACATTTAGAGCGGTCAGGGATGAGGGCTGAAAATTTTCTGCCGAAGCAAACCTCCGTCAGCATGTAATCTGATTTCAAGCAGATCTGCACGTCAGGAATTTGATTCAGAATGCTTATGTGACACCTTTCTTCACTACCTACATCGGAAGTTACATGTCTAAGAGATTGATTCGTGAATGAATATAAACAACGGAATAAGTCTAATAATCGCCACTCGGGTTGGCGTAGGATAAGTGCGCATAGCTCCATTGATGTTGATGCCAAGGCAGGTAAGGCGTTGAAGCTTATTGCGCTTCAGTAATACAGAAAATTACTGAGTTTTCGGCCACCACACAAGTGCTGCTTAGGACACCAGACTTCTGCAAGCCCACATTGTGCATGTGGCTTTGTTTATAATACATTATCTACGTAAGTGTCACCATACACTGTCGAACTCGAACTCGAGCACGAACCTAGTACAAGTGGACCGGTTTTCTTCACACCTATGTGAAGTGTGTGTGTGTCAGAGGATATTTGTACCAGGTTCGAGTTCGAGATCGACAGTGTATGGTGACACTAAGTATTCCAGGCGAGTTTCGAGTCTAGTGTTATCCTGAAGTCAAATACTTCAGTGGAATAATTTAAGATAGTGTCGCCTAACGAAATTGAACCAATGTTTTGTCCCTGAGTTCCGGTATTATCGAAAGCCCCTCAATGTCAACTAACTCACACAACGCAATTTCCTTATCACTGAGGAACTTTTCGAATGTTCTGACAAGGCGGTCACTGTTGACTTGCCCTTCGTGTACGCGAATTGCATACGATGTAGGGGGCTCGACACTTCAATTTTGTGCCTGACATGCAAATCAAGCAACTTTTCCATGTTTTTAAGGAAGGTCTATAGGATTTTAGCATATGTTCGTTCCGGCTTATTACCCGCTCTGGATATGAAGACCTCATCAACTTTCCTCTAATGTTGTTGTATGTGCCCAAGAGTGTAACCGGTCCTAAAAAGTCCTCGAGATAAGTTAGGATCATCATTGTCTAGGATAAGGGTTCTTTTCCTGCATTTACCCTACAATAGGCGCCACTTTATGCTTGCAGTCGAATTCGTAGTTTAAAAAGGATTCTCATTTTATGTTGGAAATCGTGCACTCTAAGCAGATCATGAATGTACGAATCACGAATAAATATCTACTGTGGTCTCTGTTACCCGACAATTAATTTGTTAAAATTGTTTTGGACTAAAATACATACAGGTTTCATTTTCCTTTGATTTGTCGACTTCTGTACAGGTTTTGGAAAAACACTCCCGTAAAAAAATCTTGCGTTGCCTTCTTTCGTTGCTGGTTTTGCAAAGACGTGCACTTTCTACGGTACGCTCCACGACTTTTGTTAGAGTCGGTAGCTGCAAGGCCCTTATTTCCGCACCGATATTACACTCCTGTCCCTGGATCATTATCATCATAGTGGGGTTATGACGCGGCACGTACCGACGCCACGTCGCGTTTTGGCCACTTGCATCGATTTCCACACTTTGTCTGGGTCCCAAGACCGCGTCTTCAAATTTCACAACCCCAGCAGTTATTCGGCATTCACATCTACTGAGCTTTCCGATCGAACTTTTGGTTTCAGTTTTGGATAGTCCGAGGTTTATTCACATTCAAACTATGGAAGATGTCCGAAGCTGTTAGATTTGGGTACCGTGGAGGTCACTTGATTTCAGATCTTCTCTAAAGTATTTGCGTCCCTTAAAATACACGTTGTGTCTTTAGCAGAATGGCAGTTCGCTTTGTCAAGCTGAAACTATTTGTCAGATCTATTTCGCACAAAAGTACGTACTCAGCCAAGGATCAGCATATGATGACAATCCTGAAATGACACTCGCGCTGTCGTATTCATACGATTTTTTGTTAGTTGTCAGTTTTGAACTGGAAATTTGACAATTGATGGATGACTAGATGCAAGTGCAGTTCAGAACACAACAACCTGTTGCAAAGCTGCTTCGATACTGTTGCCACAGCATGTTGTGATTCCGCTGTGTGTTATGAACTTAGCCATTGTTCATCGGCTGTCACCGAAACATTGTTTACATTTTCAAAGGTCACTCCAAAGCTTACAATGAACGTCTTCGCAAGGATGACCTACCGTTATCTATTGCAGTTGAAACACTTCTCAAATCTGTAATGGACGTTTTGGTGAGCATCCGAAGATGCCTGTGGGGACGGAGCCGAAGGTAGCATAATGATGAAGGTCGGGCCCGGGCCATGCCATCTGGCGAAGAAAAAGACTCATGAGAAAGCTAAACAGCGGTCTATGCTGTAGCTGTAGCTCAGTTCGGGAGACGTGAGCGCTTGTTGCCCCAATCCTTTACGTATTACTAAAATGCATAGGCCTGGCGAATACAAAAACAGGGAAGTAAAAATGGGTAATGATATAAAATGGGGCGATAAGGATGGAATGGTTGGCGGACTGCGCAGATGCACTCGCGCTCGCATTGGGGTTCGGGTGTAATGGGCATTCGGCCTCTGGTTTTGTACCACCGACATATCATTACTCATCAGATGCTGCCTTCGATCTGCCGGTGGAAGCAGCATTACCAGACCAGAATCTGGTTCATTACAATTCTTTGAATGTTATTGTACCAAAAGTTGAATAAAATTAAGTAACAAAGTTGTGATTAGTCCACACTCCGTCGTAACTTCTGAAACCGGGTTGTGTCCCGGTCCAGCGGAGAGGAGAACTGCAAAACAAAGGATTGGAAAACCCACCTCCGCTGCATCTGCAAAATTGCAATTGTTTTTCATATTCCTCTTAAATTTAACTGTTTGCTGAAGGCGTGAAAATCACCGCTGGCAGTCAGGGACAATGGTTGAACCAACTCCATCCAAACACCAGGTTGTGAATGTTTTGGAAGGATATACTATATATCTACTATATGCCTTCACCACTTCCTGCTTTTTTCAACCTGCTAGACTCTCTCTCCCCTTTCGGTATTTAGATTTTTGGCCTAAATTTGCATAATATGTGTCATCAAACTAGTGACAAATGTCCTATATGACTGCAAACTGTTTGACCCATATTTGTAAATTACTATCGGCAATCCAATTTCAAACATTTGCTGTTCTCGCGCCGAAAAAAGTTTCATTTTCCCTACAAATGCCCCGCTACATATGTATGACACAAATTCGTCAAAATATTGCACACGAATACGTAATACATGTGTCTGAAACTTGCGAAAGATTTATACGTTCAGCAATTCAGTTACGTGAGCAGAGTTCTTTAGTTCGTAGCGTTTGTTTGCGAGATATTCAAATTGCCAAAGGACTACTCTCACTATCCATGCCCGTTTATATCATATGTGACTTTTTGTCATCACACTTTAGCTGCAAGGAAGGACGTTGAGAGACAGATGTCGGGCACAGATGAAAAGCTTTTCGATATATCGACTTTTTGCGAAGAACCAACTGGACATGAATATATGGAATATGGGGGTTGAGCAGTTCGCCCGTTCGGGCAAATGTGATGAAAAATGCATTGAGGAAGGCTATTTTTCATCGTTTCAATGCATCCTTTTGAAACGGGGCTGATAAATTGGAAAGCAGCCGGTTTGTATCATAATCAGGGACATTGCGAGTGGACGATCAATTGGAATAGTCCTTCGGATCGATGCCAGATTTTTTTTCTTCGGCAAGAGAATGCATATGGAATTTTATTTGGAGGAGTCACATTCGAGTGTACATTGTTTAGGACTGTGATTTTGAGAATAAATAATAATGCAAACAAAGTGATAGTAACATAAACTGTTTTATTCTACACTGCTCGTCACCAGAATAGGTTCAAGAATTTTCATTTACGTTTTCTCTCATATCTCAAAAAGTATAACATGTTCATTATATTGTATTTTTGTTGGATGTTTTAAACTTTCTTTTGTTTAGACTTGATACTACAAAAATGAGGACATTTCTGTGATTGTACCTATGTTAAATCTTTCTTCGATTGTTTTGTTCACTCAAAACGCTAAATTTTTTTGGGTCATCAGAATAGGTTCAACGGTAATTCATTTAGATTGCGATGTGCAGTTGCTATCAAACAGTGTGAAATCTTTTATTTTAACAATTCCGGTAGTGCAGAGTGATTTTAGTGCAAAATGGGTCGCGGTAAGCAACTGGATGACTTAGAAAGGGTCAAATAAAAGGTTAGCTCGAATGTGGCCTAAATCAGCGAGAAATTCAAGTCAAAATTTAGTGAGCAATTTTATCCGAAAGGTGCAATTTACGGAAAAAATATGAAAGGATGTCCTTATTCAGCAACAACAGCAACAGACAGAATACATATTGTCCGAGCTGCGTCAAATTCTCGCCATGCTGCATCGAAAATCAGGGAAAAAAGCGGTGTTAAAGCTAGCCTATCAACTGTAACACGTGTAATACGCAACACTTGCAGCTTAAAAAGACTAAATCTAATCTTCGTTTTGCTCGAGAGCATATGACCTGGAATAAGGAGTGGCACACCATCGTCTTTTCCGACGAAAAAAAGTTCAACCTCGACGGATCTGATAGATATAACTTTAATTTCCACGATATAAGAACGCCTGAAAGCCATTTAAGTCGTCATCACAGCTGTGCAGGCGGTGTAATGGCATGGGGAGCCATTTCATATCATGGGACTTGTGAACTACAATTTTAAACTTCCAGAATGAACGCGAACGCTTACAAATCGGTATTGGAAAAGGCATTTCCACACTTCTCGAATATTTTTGGACCAATAACATGGACGTTTAAACATGATAATGATTCATATTGCGAGAGAGGTAAAATCGTGGATCAAGGGTCAAAATGTCAAATTGCTTGAATGGCCGCCATACTCTCCTGATCTTAATATTATAGAAAATATGTGGGACTTTTATTACGGAGGGTGTATTAAGGGGGAAGACAGTACGAATATACTGAGACCCTAAAGGAAGCCATTAAAAGGGCGTGGGCTTAAATCTCCCTTCGAGATATTGGAAATTATTATGCTTCATTGCCAGACCGGATTTACGAAGTCATTTTGAACCAAGGAGGTAGTACGCACTATTGAAATATTTTAAAACTACTCACTTTTATGTTACAACCAATGTAAGCTTGAATTTTTGCTTTAGATATGAATTTTTATACTATTTTGTGTTTGAACCTATTATGGTGACCAAAAAAAATGAACTTTTTGTTATGTTATAAATAAATTATAATGTGTGCTTTAAATCCCAAACTATTTTACTTCATTAACAACATCTTGGACTATCGATAAAAATTTATTTCATTGAAATCGTCCGGTTGGTTACAGAGGTAGAGCTATTTTACTTTTGCACAAACGTTGAACCTATTCTGGTGATGAGCAGTGTATGTGTTAATTCGATCGTACTTACCGAAAATTATAGTTTTATTTGAATTCTAAAATAATCGATTTTTCCTGAATTCGTGAAGTCTTTGCGTACAATGTCAATGGCGGTAAACGAGTTCAAACCCATGATCTGTTATGGCTACTTAGAATTAACGTTCATAAGCGTGAGTAGGTGCAGGTACATCCCGAACTTACATTTCTTACGATGTCTTCTGAAAAAAAAATCTTATTAAGTTTCTTCCGAAATATGTTTCTTAAAAATACGTCATATGTATATCGTATGGAAAGGATGAAATAAATTGCTTTATACTGTCACGAATTAACGCCAATTTTATTGGTTCTGGTACAAGTAATCTCGAAGCTTTCAGTACAAGTAGCACCTGAATGTAGATTACACAAAAATCAGAAGCTGTTGTCTTAATTGTGATAGTTTAATTTGTACTAAGAATATCCACGGTTTCTTAATTTCGGTTTTAGCACTAGATGATTTCTAAATAAGTAAGATTTAATTTTTTTCCCTAAAACATTTGTTGTCCTTTGTATATACAAATATGCAATAGTTGGGGTGTATTTGTACCCCGGTTGGACTTTAATGTTAGTTTTTGAACTCGGGCTTATTTCTCAATCGCCCTAACCTCTTGTGGGGCATAGCGCGTCAACTGCTCCATGTGGCCCAATTGGCGTTTCTACGGCATAAACTGGTTTCGAAGAATGCGGTAGCCAAACATGAGACTGGTGCCTCAACACACTGCACTACCGGTCACCCCTCCGGCTGATGAAGGTTATACAATTGCTGGGAAATTTTAGTTATTTGTTAACTTCATATTAAATAAGGTTTTAGGTTGACATCGTTCCTGACACAGCCATCTCTTTTTAATCACAGATTTGGAGTCGGTAACATCAGATGTGCCCACTTAAGAAGTTTCCTATCACCTTATCGCAAAAAAAAGATAAAGTAGAAACTAAGAAAAACTATAACACTGCTAACCACATTTACACATCTCCTGTTAAATCTCTTCCCCAAGCAAACAAATCAATAAATCTCATGTGAATAGAAATCAATAAAGAATATGTACTACAAACACCTTAGTTTCTTTAGAACTCCACTTTAAAATATCGAACTATAATCCTCCCCACGCCATGTGCATGGGATTAAAAAGAACCAATACCATACATTCATCATCTGACTGACTCCTTTTGAGGTAAAAATATTCAATCCACAAACATTATGTTTGAAAGACCTTAAAGATGAATATGGAGGGGAAGTTTCTATGACCGTAAAGCTGTTAAATTGATGCACCACAGCGAGATTAGCAGCGGTACAAGCTTGTTGCTGCTCATCATCATCATCGTGGATCGTTGTCCTCCAATTATCTCGGTCACGTGACCGCGTCCTCCAATCTTGGAAGCCCAGTAGCTGCTCGGCGCCCACAAATACTGAGCTCTCTCAACGATCTCTCGATCGTCCTCGCAGTCCCGCTCCGTCGACTCGTTTTCCGTTCATTTCTCTGTTTGGCATGCGATCATCGTCCATTCGTTGTACAAGCCATGCCCATTGCAGTTTGAAGATTTTTGAAATTTCCAGCTCATCGTGCAGTTTCTATAACTCATGGTTACACCGGATGCGCCATCTATCTCGATTGCAATAACCCCCGAAAATTCGGTGCAGAACCTTATATTCGAATGTGTCTATAGCATGCTTCCGAAGGCTTGAATTAGGGTCTATGTTTCGCAGCCATAGCATATCACTAATCGTATGATGGTTTTGTAAACGCGGAGCACCGTGTCTTAGTCTTAGGGCGAAATTCATAGTCGTTTCTTATGGCTTAAGCATTTCCGTAAGGACTAGGGTTGCAGCATAGGTACCTTAAGAGATAGGAAAATGTTTAAGCAATTGCTTAAGCAATTGCTTAAGGTATTCCTTTTGTATAAGAAATGACTATGAATTCCGCCCTTATTAGCTGTATCCGTCGCTTGATTTCGTCAGTCTCAGTTTCGTTGGCGTCCTTTGACAAATCGCAACCCAGGTATATGAAGTCGTTGACGAACTCAATGTTGAGGTCCCCCACATTGATGGTCGCTTGTGCTGGCGTCCTCCATTACATCATTATTTTAATTTTAGCCTCGTTGATACGTATATAGTTCGACTTATATTGTAGTGGTGGCGAGTGTATGCAGAAGTTCTCTTGCGTCAGCTTATTTTTGGGACATGTTGTTGGTGTCGTCGGCGTACACTGCTCATTGTGTCGACTTGATGACTGGTGTCCCGCGATTGTCCATATTAATAGCCCTAAGCGTATTCCAGTACTAGATCGAAAAGCGTCGGTGACAGTCCATCGCCCTGTTTCAGACCGGTGCGTGTTTCAAATAGATCGGTAAGTTTATTATGGATCCTGTCCTGTGAAACGGAGTTGGTTATCGACATCTTTGTCAGTCGCACTAATTTTGTTGGTATACCAAATTGCAGCATGATGTTGAACAGTACACCACGATCGATACTGTCGTATGCAATCTTGAAGTCGACAAAGCACTTCTTTGTATCAGTATCAGTTTGACAGTATTCTATTTTTCAGATTTTTCGTCAGAATTTTATAGGACGTACAGACAAGTGATATGCCCCTGTAATTCTTGCACCGCAGTTTATCTCCGTTTTTGTGAATTGGACAGATGCTCCTGCGCTAATCGTCTGGGATCACCTTGTCCTCCCATATTCGCAGGAGTAATTGATGTATGGCATTATATATCCGTTCCACCCAATTTCAGCAATTCAGCTGGAATCTCGTCAGCGCGTCTCGCATCACACGAGATCAGCTTCCTCTACTGTCGGGGGTTGTATGGCTGGTCTTAGATCAACAATATCGTCAAGAGTGTGTGGGGGGTGTTAGATGAAAGACTAAGAAGCTCTTCAAAATAAGAGGCCTATCGTTTGTTAATGCCATCGGTGTCGCTCGTCCTTGTCCTTTTTTTCCTCCTTCCTCCACTTTCTCCTTCACTCTATAGGCATATGCACCATCCTGGTGCATTCGTCGGCATTGTACTGTCATGGATATCGTATGGTATTTTATCTTCAGAGAAAATTGAAAAAAAGTTCCTAAAAAAAACTAAAAAACCCTGAGATTTCGCGAAGTTCCATACCACATCTTAATTTCTTATTTATTTATGTGTACATATGTACTTGTAGTCCGGATGGCGCAACGGTTAGCACGTTCGCCTTCAACGCACTGGGCCCCGGTTCGATTCCGGGGATTTACGTGTCGGACTATGAGCCCACTCAGCTGTTAAATGAGTACCCATTATGGGGTAAATAACTCGGTTGAGCGTGTTGCTGATCACATACCTCTGCATAAAAACCATCACGATCTAGAAAATGAGATGATGCTAACTCATCTCGAGGCCGTAGTTCAAATTGGACTGTTGCGCCAGTTATTAATTTTTTGTTTATGTACTCGTATTTAGATGGCGCCGTTCCTTTTGGTCTCGGTCCACGGTACCTCCCAGACAACTATTCGTTGGTATAAGGGATGGTACTTAGAAAGGTTAGTCCTGGGTAGATAACCGGTCTTAATTGTACATATTTATTAGTTTGTACTCTTGTCTGGTGTTTTCTTAGTTTTCGTTTATATTCAGCAACTCATCATCATCGTGGCGCGACAGCCCGACGTCGGGCCTTGGCCGCCTGGATCATTGTCCTCCAATTATCTCGGTCACGTGACCGCGTCCTCCAATTTTGGAAGCCAGTAGCTGCGCGGCGTCCACACCTACTGAGCTCTCCCAACGAGATCTCGGTCGTCCTCGCAGTCTCGCTCCATCGACTTGTTCTGCATTCATTACTCTCTTTGGCATGCGATAATCGACTATTCTTTGTACATGCCCTGCCCATTGAAGTCGTTGTAGTTTGACGGTTTTCGAGACTTGCAGCTCATCGTACATTTCATACAACTCATGGTTGTACCGGATGCGCCATCCATCTCGACCGCAAACGGCCCCGAAAACTCGCCGTAGAACCTTACTTTCAAATGTATAGCATGTATAGCATGTTTTCGGAGGCTCGAGTTAGGGTCCATGCTTCGCAGCCATAGCATAGCACTGGTCGTATAATGGTTTTGTACACGCGGAGCTTCGTGTTTCTGTGCACATGCTTCGATTTAATTATGGGGAGAACCGAGAAAAAAGTTTTATTAGCTAACTGTATCCGTCGCTTGATTTCGTCAGTTTCGTTGGCGTCCCTTGACAAGTTGCAACCCAGGTAAATGAAGTTGTTCACGAACTCGATGTTGAGGTCCCCCACGTTGATGCTCGGTTGTGCAGGTGTCCTTGTCACCGATTGCATCATTATTTTAGTTTTACCCTCGTTAATACGTAATCCAACTTCCTTTGCAGCGGTATCGAGCGTATGCAGAAGTTCTTCTGCGTCAGCCAATCTTCGGGACATGATGTTGATGTCGTCGGCGTACGCTGCTAATTGTGTCGACTTGATGAGTAGCGTCTTGCTGTTGTCCATATTCATGGCCCGAATAACGTATTCCAGTGCTAGGTTGAAGAGCGTCGGTGCCAGTCCATCGCCCTGTTTCAAATCAGTGCGTGTTTCAAATAGATCAGTAAGTCTATTCTGGATCCTGACTTGTGAGACGGAGTTGGTCATCGTCATCTTTGTCTGTCGCACTAATTTGGCCGGTATACCAAATTGCAGCATGATGTTGTACAGTACTCCACGATCGATACTGTCGTATGCCTGCTTGAAGTCGACAAAGATTTGGTATACGTTTACGTTGTATTCCCAGCACCTCTGGAGTATCAGTTTGACTGAGAAGAGCTGATCGGTTGTGGAGCGACCAGGCCTGAAACCGCTTTGATATTCGCCAATGATTCGTTCTGCGTACGGTTTTATTCTATTTTCCAGAATTTTCGTCAAAATTTTATAGGACGTACAAACTAGTGAGATGCCCCTGTAAATCTCACACCGCAGTTTATCTCCCTTTTTGTGAATTGGACAGATGATGCTTCTGCGCCAATCGTCTGGGATCACCTCGTCCTCCCATATTCGCAGGAGTCATTCATGTATGGCATTAGCTAGACCCATTCCACCGAATTTTAGCAGTTCAGCTGGAATCTCGTCAGCGCCCGGCGCTTTATTTCGTTTTAGTGACCGCAACGCGAGATCAACTTCCTCTACTGTCGGGGGTTGAATGGGTGGTCCTAGATCAACAATATCGTCGAGAGCTTCCTGTGTGGGGATGTTAGATGGTCGATTCAGAAGCTCTTCAAAATAAGAGGCCCATCGTTTGTTAATGCCATCGGTGTCGCTGATGATGTTTCCATCCTTGTCCTTACAAAGGCTAGTCCTGGGTTGGTAGCCGTTCTTAATTGTATTGACTAGTTTGTACGCTTGGCTGGTGTTCCTATTAGCTAAGTTTTCGTTTATGTTCAGCAACTGCTCGTCAAAGTATTTACGTTTCTTACGTCTAATTATTCTATTCGATATTCGCCGTAGCTCGTCATATTTTTCTCTTCTGGCTCTGGTTCCTCGTTGAATCCATTGCCTGTAGGCCTCGTTTTTCGCGTAAAGTGAATTTTTGCATTCTTCGTCGAACCAGTCGTTTCGCGCTCGCCGGGCTTTATGTCCCACGACTTTCTCTGCAACATCTTTGATGGTACCCTTGAGTACTTCCCAGAACCCATGGACGCCTGTGTTGCTGATGTTGTGTAGCATAGGTGATAGTCTTTCCTCAAGGGCGGCAGCATACGCTACCGCTGTTGCATCACTCAGAAGCTTATCAAACGCAAAGATTTTGGGAGGGTTGATTCTCGATTGGTGCACTGAGGAAATTCTACATCTGTAGGTCGTCTTAACCAAGTGATGATCTGAGTCGCAGTTTGCTCCTCGATAGGAGCGGACATCTATCACAGTAGACACCCATCTCCTGCAAATGAGGACGTGGTCAATTTGGTTGACGGTATGTGCGTCTGGAGACTTCCAGGTCTGCTTGTGAATGCGTCGATGCAGGAAACACGTAGAGCTTGCGATTAGATTCCTGCTGCAGGCGAAGTCGATAAGTCGCTGGCCGTTGTCGTTACATTCTTTATGGAGCCTGTGGCCTTCAGTGGTCCCCCGGTGCCAACTTTCATTTTCGACTTTCGCGTTAAAGTCTCCCAGCAGCAGTTTGACGTCGTTTGTTGGAATTGAGTCGACTCAAGGCGGGCGTTGAACTCATCTTTTACTGCGTCTTCTTTAACTTAAGTGGGGGTGTGCACATTGATGAGCCAGAGATTGAAGAATCGAGTCTTGATGCGAATCGCACAAAGCCGTTCATTTATGGGTTTGAAGTCAGTAATGTGCGGCTTGAGGTGATTGTTTACTATAAATGCCACTCCAAACTCCTTGCGGCCCGATGTTTTACCACTTGTAAAAATTGTGTGCGATTTCTTTTCATTGATCTCGCTGCCAAGCCAATTTGTTTCCTGGACTGCAGTAATACTCAGTTCAGTATTCAGCAACTGCTCTTCAAAATATTTACGTTTCTTACAGCGCGCAACTAAGGGGCAAAAATAAGAATAACGGAAGAACCGCTCAATTAATTCCGCGACAATATCAACGGAGAGATTTGGTGATGGCCGCATTCCAATATGACCTATTCTGAACCGCATCCCGTCTGCGACGACTTTCGTGGCCATGGATGCGCAGGAGGTGCATGCTGGTAACTGTATTCTCCGAAACCAGTTTATGCCATCGAAACATTAACTGGGCCACATGGAACAGTTGACGCGCTATACTCGACAAGGGGTTAGGGCAATTGAGTGAGAATCGCATTGGATAGAATGCCAAGGGGGGACATGCAAAATCGAATACGGGTCGATATGATATGAAATAAATCCGGAGGTGAATGAAAGTGCAAAAAAATGTCGAAAATGACGGAGATTAGTATCAAATCAATGGTCTTCGGTGTTTCGCTGGGACGGATGGTCTCTCTACCAAAGGCCCTCCTCCAGGGTGAATGACCGTGAACGAGTTTCTAAAACGACCAAAATTAGTGTGAATGTTATGAGTGAGGCGAACAACGTGAGCGTAGCGAAACCTAGATGAAATAGGAAGCGAAACGAGATCTTTCAGCTTGTAATTCAATATAAACTAATCAATCATTTAGACTAGCTAATTAACTTTTTTTCTATAATTCAAGCTAGTTGTGTCTTACCTCGTCCCTGGTCCACTTTTACTCGGCCGAACTTACATATTCCTTCTTCCTAAAACGCTTCATTTGCAACACAACTACTTTGAAAACTACGACTAAGCCATAAATCCTTCTTAGTGTTTGCTCGCATTTTTTATCACCCGCTGTCCTATAGAGAAAAAATCTCCAACATTATCCTTATCCGCTTTTTCACGTTTGTAGCGAAACTGATGGTTTTATCAAAAAAGAAAGGACTAATGGAACATTGAGCCGTTCTGCCACATTTACCGCAGATTGCAGCAACAATAACACCAACCGCAAAAGTGCAGATTACTCCTTTTTCCGCCAACTCTTTTGCATTTGCGTCGCGTACAAAGCATTTATTTGCCTTCTTGCGTCACAATGGTATGCCCGCTTGTACGGGTTTATTTTTATTTTTTGTTTCATCGAATGAGAGCCCGTGTAACACCGCACGGAAAAGGACAAACGCCAAACGTTTCCCATAGCCGTGTCACATTAATCCTGCGAAAGCTACCAAGAATGTGTGTATACATTGCGGTTACTGTGTCACAAATTTATTTCCTGAATTTTCCCTTTTCTGAAATTATGTTGCGGACGTTTCGTTATGCAGTATGTTTGTCAGGACGAATTACGCCAAGGAATTGTGTCAGAACACATGTTACCAATGTGAAGCTTAAGATGGGAGTTTAATAATGACGACATTTACAAAGGGAGCTCAAATGTTCAGAAGGCGTTACGTCCAAAGTAATTCTGTAAAATTTCAATTGAAACGTGACATCGGGATTCATTTAAAAAAAAAAAGTAAAAGTAAAAGTACTAAACACGTAAAAGGCTATATGCGATAAATTTTATTCGGGATGTATGGTAGGAGTAATATCAATGTCGTTTATGTAAGTCTATTTGATTTACGGAGAGCTTCCAAATCAGCGAATCTGTAAATTTCTATAGATGTGTATATAAATAGTCCAACTAGCCAGTTGATGTTTTCCTCATTTTATATATTGAAATCTAGTTTCTTTTTAACATAAAGTCGTTCGGTGGAAGTTTCAAAATTTTAGAAATTACCCGGATAGTATTTCTTGGCGATTCCCTCTACAAACAAATAAACGCCGTTTAGAGCAAAACACCTAAAGGTGACACTATAATCTTTATAAGAGATTTGAATGCGAAAGTTGGCGCTGATAGTTATGGGCTAAGAAATGTGATGGGGAGACACGGTCTTGGTGATCGTAAAGATAACGGTAAAAGATTTGTTAATTTCTGAAACTTTCACATTCTCTTCATCGGTGGAACTGTTTGAGCATAAAGGCCACCACAAAATCAGTTGATCCTCTGTTGATCGGTGCAGAACATAAAATGAGATCGACCACTTCTCCATTAGTAAAAGATTCAAGAGTTGCTTCCTGGACGTGCGAACTAAAATTGGTGCCGGTATTGGGATGGCAAGAAACCATTAGCTTATTATCGCTAATATTCGACTGCGTATTGCAGCCGTAGTCCGGATGGCGCAACGGTTAGCACGTTCGCCTTCAACGCACTGGGCCCCGGTTCGATTCCGGAGATTTACGTGTCGGACTATGAGCCCACTCAACTGTAAAATGAGTACCCATTATGGGGTAAATAACTCGATTGAGCGTGTTGCTGATCACATACCTCTGCACAAAAAACCGTCACGATCTAGAAAATGAGATGATGCTAACTCATCTCGAGGCCGTGGTTCAAATTGGACTGTTGCGCCAGTTATTTATTTATTTTATTGCAGCCGTGCGCCATCCTAGCGACTAAAGATCCAGACTCAGCATTCAACACTGCTCGACTAAAAAATCCAGCCTTACAACTATATAACGACCATCTTGCGCAAAAACCGCTGAGATAATTAATCACCCAGATAGCGACATAAATGAAAATGGGCAGATACCATCCTCGGCACAAACCTGGATTGTCCAGTCCTGGATGTCCGACGCTTCATGGCAGGGGATTGTTGAAAGAAAAGAGTTGAAGTTTGGCTGCAACATCAGACGACAATTGAAACAACAACTACTTAACCGTCAGGAAGGTCGAGAAATTTAGCGTGTGCGATGCGATAAAAGAGTGTAACGGATTCGGATTCTCTTTTAGCCTCAGCAGAAGAAGCCGCAAGAAGTAACAACTTGAACAACTTACAGGTGGTCGTAACTCCTGCCAACATTCGCTGAAGGATAGTGATGGAAAGCTACTTACATATCTTGGAGGAACGTGTAATGAACGAACTCTGATGTACGTCTGACATTTCGGCATTTGTCAGACTGGATTCCACAATTGCATTTATTTCGTCATAATTCGAAATATTTAGTGTATTTCGAATTGTTTCGAGATAAATGCGCTTGTTCTGTTGTCAAATTCCAAAATGTCAGATGTGTGTCAGATATGAACCGGCAGGGCGCCGAAATAATGCATGCGAAATTGTGCATGCACTATTTCGATATGCACTATTTCGGAGGGGCTTGTGTCAAAACGGAACGCGTGCTGGGGTTTTGTTTTGACACAGAGGGAGATGTTGACGGCGTTTTGGGCGGGAACTGGGATTTGGAGGTTGGTGTGGTGGAGGATGGTAATGTTGTGGCGATTTCGGTGAGGACGTCAATTTCTTTCGCAAAAAAAAAACCCTTCAACATTCGTCCGGGAATTGAAAAATCGCTTTTAAACGACCTCGCGCGATATGCGGATAAGTTTCGTGACGCGACCGGTAATTTGTACGTGTGAAGAGTGTGGAGACGAACGCGCTGTGTGAACGTCCGTATTCGGGGGAAATTTTGCTCTGCTTTTTCGCTTTTGAGAAAGTGCCGTGGTTACACATTTTCGTGCACCGTCAAAATTAAAACAATTCAAGGGGCCGTCTGCGCACCGTTCATAAACGTTTTAACCGAATCCGTGAGGGTGAAGAATTTGCATTCGGCGGAGTTCAAGTGGCCAGCGAACGAAAGTGGCGGCGAAATCAGGGTATTTGCAAAGGACTACCATCTCCGTGACGGCAGAAGTCGATGAAGAAGAAGAATTATTTTGTCGTTTTGTGAGGTTATCCGGTCAAGAGCGTTGCGAGTGCGTGAGGCAAGGGTGTGTGTGTGTGTGGGGTGTATGTGTGTGGGGGTGCATGCGTGAGGTGAGGGGGTGCTTCCCAGCTCAACGGCGGCGCTGATCGAGTCAGCTCACGGACAGAAGGTGAGTTCAATTTTGTTTTGTGCCGTGTATTGACTTTATTTTCATTTTTCATATTTAAAATGAGAAGTTAAATTATTACCGTGTGTCCCCAAAGCTCCTAATGTAGAGCTTCTCCCCTCTCTCTTTTCGGTTTAGTTTAGTTCGGGGTCTAGGAATTCGAGGCGCGACCTAGACATGGTTGGGAGGGACGCGAGCGCCAGAGCCGCAACATCTTGGCTCTCCGCGGTTCGCGGAAGTTCCAGAGGTGATGATCGACATCCCTCTCGGTGTTGTTGCTATTGTGATTTTCTGCTGTGACACTTCGTCCAGCATGTTATTATCTTTTTTTTCGATATTTTTCTCGGTCCAAGTGTCGTGTTGTCTCGGGCAGACGCGTGACATTTAAAGTGTCAACGGGTAGGGCCTGAGTTGGTCGTGTACCCACCCCATCACTCCCGTCACTGAGCAAGCCAGCCAGCACGCGTCATTTGACCAACTTAGGTAGGAAGTTTTGACATTTTGATGTTTGACAGGCCTTCACGGCAGCGTCAATTACTTCCGCTCCTGCAACCGTTACAAACGTCAAACGAGGCTGTGGAGGGAACACTTCGCCTCGGTCTTGAACCGTGTAACCCCTGGTGAAGTCCCCCCTCATATAGATAATTTAGCTAAGCACCAAAATGTGCGTATACCGTCCATTGCCCCGACTAAAGAGGAAATACCCACTGCAATTTTTGCACTAAAACGAAGAAAAAAGAGGCATATGTGTGCTTCCTGCCGTTGCCAAGATAATATCTTAAATCGTCCAGGAAAGACTAAAGATTCTTTAAGAAAGCACACTTGATGAAGAGCAGGTAAGCTTTTGATCCGGATTTTCCTGTTTTGATCACATTAACACCTTGCGAGTCATCATCGAGAAAAGCACTGAGTACGATTATCCGCTTCACTTGCTTTTCATCGATTTCCAGAAGGCTAGTGTGAACCGGGTTTCTATATGGGAGACCATCCACAGGAGAGGTATCCTTGAGAAGCTTGCGCCGTCATAGGTTGCCTTAATAATAGCCACAAGCTTCTCAGGGATGCCTCAAGGCTGCCCATATAGAATCCTGGTTCACACTATCGAAAGCCTTTTCGAAATCGATGAAAAACAAGTGATGTGGATAATCGTATTCAGCGCATTGCCCGATGATGATTCGCAAGGTGCTAATTTGATTGACGCAGGAGAATCCGGATCGAAAACCAGCCTGCTCTTCATCAATTTTGTTTTCTAAGTGGGCCTTTAGTCTTTCCAGGACGATTTTAGTTATTATCTTGGCAACGGCAGGAAGCACACAAATGCCTCTCCAATTATTACAGTCTGTGAGGCTACCCTTCTTTGGAAGTTTGATTATCAAACCTTCCTTCCACTCAGTGGGAAAGGTCTCTGTATTCCACGCTTTATCAACAAGTGGGTGCAGCAAATCGACAGTTATGCTTGGCGCTGCTTGATAAAGTTCGGCAGGGATACCGTCAAGCCCGGCGGCCTTTCCTCGTTTTAGTGCAATAATTGCAGTGACTTTTTCCTCTTTAGTCGGGGCAGGGGACCGTATACGCACATTTTGATGGTTAGCTAAATTATCTATATGAGGGGGAACTTCACCAGAGGTTACATGGTTCAAGACCGCGGCGAAGTGTTCTTTCCACCGCCTCATTGGATCTTCTTCCAAGATAAGTAGCTTTCCATCACTATCCTTCACTGGATGTTGGCAGGAGTTACGACCACTTGTAAACTCCTTGATGACGCCGTATACGGCGTTTAAATTGTTACTTCTTGCGGCTTCTTCTGCTGAGGCTAAAAGAGAATTCGCATAAACTCTTTTATCGCGTCGCACACTACGCTGAACTTCTCGAGCTTTCTGACAGTAAAGGAGTTCGATGCTGCTTCGATTGTCGTCTGATGCTGCAGCCAAACGAACTTTCAGCTCCTTTCTTTCAACAATCCGCTGCCATGAAGCGTCGGACATCCAGGGCTTATTCCGGCAATCCGCGTTTGGGCCAAGGATGGTATTTGCGCTATCAATGTACGCATTTTTTAAGGCATCCCAGTTTTCGTTTATGTCACTATCTGGGTGACTAGTTATCTCAGCTGGTTTTTGCGCAAGATGGTCATTATATTGTTGTAAGACAGCTGGATTTTTTAAACGAGCGGTATTGAATTTGCGGCGCCTGGATCTTTCGTCGCTGGGGCGGCGCATGGCTGCAATACGCAATCGAACATTATCGATCCTAAGATAATGGTCTCTTCCCATCCCAATATCGGCACCCTTCTTGTTTCGCACGTCCAGGAGGCAACTCTTGAATCTTTTACTAATGGCAAAATGGTCGATCTGATTTTGTGTTCTGCGCCGATCAACAGAGGACCAACTGATTTTGTGGTGGTCCTTATGCTCAAACATAGTACCACCGATGAAGAGACTGTGAAAGTTGCAGTACTCTACAAATCTTTCACCGTTGTCGTTATGATCACCAAGACCGTGTCTCCCCATCACATGTCAGAGCTGAGCCCGTAGTTATCAGCGCCAACTTTCGCATTCAAATGACCCATAACCATTATAATGCCACCTTTAGGTGTTCTGCTCTGAACGGCGTTTAGTTCTTCGTAGACATGCCGGGTTCAGTAGGGACATAACATTGTAATATTGAGATGTACCTCATTTTAGTCCGGAATCTGGCGGTCAAGACCCTGTCAGAAACCTGCTCCCAGGATAAGAGACAGTTTTGCGCGGCTCTGGTTAAAAGGAGCCCCACACCTGACTCACGACGACTACCGGTAGCTTTACCGGAGTACAACATTACAGTGCTGCCCGTTGGAGAGATAAATTCTCCGCTGTTCCACCATCTTATCTTGCTAACTCCTAAGATATTTAATTTGTACCTCAGAAATTCACGCTCTAATTGAAGAAATCGTGCGTTCTGGGGACCTTCTTATCCATTGTCCAGGAGAGTACGCACATTCCAGAATCCAATCTTTGTCATTGTATTGTACAATACGATGGCCAAAAGTCGTAACCGTTGAGTCAGTCCTTATGCAAGTGCAAGTTGCTGGCATACACATCCTGTCCTTTGATTGTCGGTTTTAACGACAGGCCCTCAAAGGGAAAGGCCGTGGTATTATTTTTACACCCCACACCACAGGGGGAAGGTTTACCTCAACCAAATCATCGCACCGCCATCACTGGCGGCTTGATGTTGGTTAGCAATGGTCCGTGACCACTGCCGTTTCAGGGAGCGCCCACGCGGAGGACTATGGAAGAGGAGATTTTGCCTCCTCCCCCCCCCCACCCCAGTGGCAGCAGTACACGGAAAGTTTCCGTGACAGTTACCAGAAATTTGCAAGTTTTCGTCAACTCAAGTCTTCGTCGAATTCGCAGGCGAAAATGGCAGTGGATCGATTGCTTTGCATGCCATGAAATGGAACCCCATTTCCAAACATGGCCGAACAGAGATCCTAAAATCACATGGCGTCGATGTGTGGTAAAAGAGTGTAAGGCACTGGGTAAGTCGTTTTGGGAGTTGCGACCGATTGCACAGATTAGAGTGTGATGGCATGCAAGGTTAGATGATGCACTATGCCCTACTAGGATTTAAGGTAAAGTAGTAGTTGAACTCAAGTGCGACTGATTTGCAACCGGAGTTTCAAACACACTAGAATCAGAACCTCACTAATCACACTTTCACTTTTCACAGTCTACTTACTTGTCAAATCAACTTCGGCCGCCAGCTTCCACTTTTTACTACTATATTATAATCTACCGATAGTCGAAACACGACACGTTTTCACCACCGCGAACGCCACTTCACACATTTTGACAGACTGAATAACTGACCACATTTCTTGTGGTCTGTGGGCAACAACAAAATTCATAATGCAACTTGCTAATACAACTTCTTTGCGACGTAGGGATCCAGTCGCAGACAACGTATTGTAAACTCGTTGTAAACTTTTCGACTCGAGTTCGGATCCTCCATTGCAATACACAGGGAGTGTCACAAATCAGTTGCATCGCAAACTGGTTTTCAACTCAAGTTGCAAACCAGTTTGCGATGCAAGCAGTTTCGGAGGCAGCTGTCACCAGTTTGCAACCTCTGTCCGCATACGGTGCGACTGACTTGCAGTTGCAGCCCGACTTTCAAACAAGTTGCAGACTAGAATCGGAATCACACTTTCACACTGGCACGTTTCACAGTCTACTTTCCTGTCAAATCAACTTCGGCAGCTAGCCGCCACCTTTTACTATGTTATAAGCTACAAATATTCGTAAATCGACACTTTTGTGCCGCCACGAACGCCACTCCACATGTTTTGACAGACTGAACAGCTGACCACGTTTTTTGTGGTCTGTGGGCAACCACGAAATGCACAAGCAACTTGCTACTGCAAATTCTTTGCCACTTGTGAGTCCGGTCGTACGCCATGCGTTGCAAACCGGTTGGTGCAACTAGTTGGCTCATGTTCGGATCCCCATTGCCACACACAGGCAATGTCACAAATCAGTTCCATCGCAAACTGCTTTACAATTCGAGCTGCGAACCAGTTGCAACGTGTGCGAATGGCCTAAGTCTTCAAAAATCGTGAAAACCGTTATAACAAAAATTACCTTCGACGCACAACAGGAACCGTGATTTGGACTCCAACTATTCGTAAGCTTGGTATTCGGTTCAGGTACGGTTGCGAATTTTGAATCAATCAAATCACATCAACTGACATATGAGAAACGGGAGGGGATCCTTCTTCTCCAAAGTATGCAAATTAACGATATAAGTTAATTAATTAACACTGGGATTACTTTAAAAAAAAATATTTTTATTTTTGGGGAAGAACCCTCTTTTCCATTCAGGAGTACAATTGGAACTGACTTAATTCTAATTACATGAATTTCGCTTAAACTAAATCTGCTGACGCCGATTTGCTGACCGTGGGAAACGTGCATTTGCTTCAAATGGGGTAGACGCTACGTCAGCGTTTTGTAATAGGATGCGCTGCGCGTTCAGGTGTTAACTCGCCCCTCTCTTGAGTACGATCGTCCTCGATCGTTAAAAATATGGAATGTTATTAAATTTGATTTTTGTATCCGGGTTCGATGAAATTGCCAAAGGTGGAGATGAGGATGATGCCAAAGGTTGAGACGAAGATAATTCCAAAGGTAAGGATAATGTTGATTTTGCAGGAGGACTCCAATGCTTTGTTTCGATTTCCGTGGGAAGCGGTTGTTGTAAAATTATTTTAGTGTTTCTCTTCGTTAGGATATGCCAGATGATCAATATGACGAAGATGATTGATGCGATTCCGAATAAGCCGTACGTGGTCAATAGATGAACGTGCTTTTCATGGCGTAATAACTCGATTTGGTTCGTGTTGTTCAGATTTAGCTCCCTCATCGATTCCAATGATAGTATTTCGTGATACATTTTTTCTTCCGGAGGTGGTTGTAGGATGGCGGGTAGTACCTGTAGACTAGTGGTTTCCTTGTTGATGAAAGTCCTATCGTTTACCGTGATACTTGTATTTTGGTATTTAACCAAGAATGTCCCGTTCAAATGATGAATTGCTTTTTCGTTTTTCAGGCGTCCAACAAATTGATTGAGTAGAAGGATTCCAGGAGAGATCTCGTCGATCGTGGGTGTGTGTTGACTGCTAATTCGGTTACAAATGGCTTTCTGGCTTCGCAATAGATTGGGTATACAATTAGTTTCGCTAATATCTAAAATATAATCAGATTTACATATACTCAATTTGTCAAAAGTTTTACAGTTTCCGATAATTCCAAATATTCTTTCGTTATTTTTTATAATTTTACTATGAGATAATTCGTTAATTTGATGATTTTTCTTTACTGGTTTGATAATTAAGGTTTCATGAATTGTACCAGTTGTGAGTGGGATATTAATAATATAGAGCAATGCTGAAGAGTTTGTAATAATCTTTACTTCAGCGAAATCTAAAGCTTCTTCAACGGTGGCATATGGTAACAAATCTTTATTAAATATATCTATTGCAAATTTAACTTCTTGTTTTGAAAGGATTAGAGAATTTATTATTCCTAACTTTGCCCAATGAATTGCTAGGTTTATATTTCTTAGTTCTTCTTTTACTAGTCTCAGTCTGAACTGAACGTCCAAAATCATGTTGCTATTAGTTTGACTATCTTTCTTTAACAATTTTAAAATATCATTTTGTTGTTTTTGTTAGCTGGTTGATCCTGTCGTTGTGTTGTTGATTTATTACCACCTGTTTGTTGTTGTTCTGTAGTACATTATTAATTTTGTCCTGGATTGTAATGAAGTCCTCATGGTCAGGATTGCCAGCAATCCATTTCCATGCTGTGCCAATAAAGTCTAACGATCTCTCTGTTCTGCGAGGTTTTAAATTTTGTACGAGGTCCTGAATTTGCTGAAGTTCGTGGGATAGGTATTTGGAAAGGAAATGTTGTCGGACTTCGGAAAGGTTGAGGATCGGTTCGATTTCCGAAATGAAGCGTACGTATTGGTCTATGTTGATTTCGTGGATCAGTTTGAAGTTTCCGTCCTGTATTTTTGTTTGTCCCGCGTGGAAGGATATTATTTGTGAGTTGGAGAAATCCAAAATTTGAATTTTCGCATGTATCAGGGGGAAGATGAAGCTGAAACGATGTATTAGTTTCGAATGTTACTTTTGTGGATAATCTTGCCGGATTCTGTTAGTACCGTTGAATTGTTATTTTCTTTTACTAGTTCCAGTTTGTACCTAGGTCTTAATTTTGATCCCAAGCGTTTATTTTGTTTTACATAGATTGTTTCACCTACCTCATACTGTCTTATAGGTCGTCTGGTTTTGTTATGGTTTTTGATGTCGATGTCCTGTTTTCGTTTTAGTCTGTCAATGTTGGATAGACGTATTCTTTCATATTCGTCAAGATCAATTTCGGGGGTTCTACCGAAGTGAAGCGCTACCGGCTTTTTCCCGGTGGTGGTGTGAATGGAAAAGTTGTATTCATTCACAGCGCGGTTTAGTAGATCTCTGAAAGGTCTTGAAAGATTTTCCTTTTTTAAACATCTCATTATTTCAGTGAGCGTACTATGCCAGCGTTCGACCTGACCATTCACCTCGCTCTTATAAGGTGGTGTCTTATAGACTTTGATCCGAAGATCATCCTCCATGATAGACGTTATTGACGCGGACCTAAGTGCACCTTCGTTGTCTACAACCACATGTTCGGGGATGCAAAAATAAAAAAGAAGATCCATTAGAGGTTCTTTGATATCTTCGGTAGATTTCGACGCGATAATTTTAGCTTGTCCGAATTTCGAAAACTTGTCGATTGCGGTCAAAACTCGATGTTTCTCAGTGCAGAAGATGTCAATGTGAATTATGTGTCCGGGGTAAGAAGGAATTGGGGTGGAACTCAAAAATGGTTTATTGGGATGTCGGTCGTATTTATTTTCTTTACAGATCTGGCAACGTTTGACCAGGTTTTTAACTTTCACCGACATCTTGGGAAAATAGAAGTTTTCCAAAAGTTGTAACCGATTTTCGTCCGCATTGCGGTGAGCTCTACGATGGGTTTGTAGAATCTTTTCTTCCTGCTCAACTTCGTTGGTGATGTCCTCAACGATTTTTTGAGTGAAGCGAATTTTATAGTCCTTGAAGTAGTTAGGATAGATTTGTTGGATTCTTCCCATGATTTCTTCGCTCGTGTGGAGACCATTTATTAAGTTTGGATTAAGGTACCTTTTAAAAATGTTTATTATATCGGTATCGGAATAGTGTGGTTTAATGACTGTGTGTCTTGTGTAATTTGGAAAGGGGACTTCGATTTGATGACTGTCTTCATCGCCAATTTTTAAAAGAATTTGATTTCGAAATACATTTACCGGTATTTCGACAGAAGGAATTAGATATTCTGGTGAACTATCAGTGCTGTGCTCTGTAGGTGTCATAGAGTTGATTTGAGAAGGAAGAGGAGGTCTGGAAAGGGAATCCGCTACAATATTCGCCTTTCCTGGCTTATATTTTAGCTCGTAATTGTATTCCTCTAATATGGCCTTCCACCTTTTCAATTTGCTATTAGTGTTTTTACTACTAAGGGCATATGTAAGAGGCTGGTGGTCGGTGTAAATCTTGACCCTGCGAGAGCCATACAGATAACTACGCAATGAGTTTAGGGCCCAAATAATGCCAAGCATTTCCTTTTCATTCGTGGCATAATTTTCCTCTGTCTCCATAAGTGTTCTGGAGAGGAACATTATGGGCTTGCCGTTTTGTGAAAGGACGGCACCCAGGGCGTAGTTAGAAGCGTCGGTTGTCAATTCAAATTCCTTCTCAAAATCGGGATGAGCCAAAATAACGTCTTTGGATACAAGTGAGTTTTTTAGTTTTTCGAAAGCGGTTAAAGCGTTGGGATTTAAGTTGATTGCTTTGTTTTTGGATTGGTTTTTGGACACACGACCGTCTTCCCCTCTCAAGAGAGATGTCAGGGGTTTCGCGATTTTCGCGTAATCTTTGATAAAGCGACGATAATACCCCGACATTCCTAGGAAGGAACGGAGCTCCTTGAGCGTTTTTGGAGGAGGTAGATCGATGATTGCTTGTACCTTTTTTGGGTTAGCTCTAATGTCATCTCCACCAATAACGTAACCCAAAAACTCGATTTCTGTCTTTAGAAATTCGCACTTATCCGTTTGAATTTTCATGTTGGCGGCTTCCAGTGTTTTCAGTACCTTCTCGAGATTATCGAAGTGTTCAGTTTCGGTTTTTCCAAAAATAACGATATCGTCAATGTACACATAGCAGCGTTTGCCTATGTGTTCTCTGAGGATATCATCTAAAGCCCTTTGGAAGATGGCTGGAGCGTTTTTCAGCCCAAACGGTAGTCTAGTAAATTCGAACTTGCCGTTGTTGACTGAAAAAGCGGTTTTCTCTACATCGCGCTCCTTCAGGGGAATTTGATGAAAGCCACTTCTCAGGTCTACAATTGAGTACCACATGTTACTTCCCAAATTTGCAATGACTTCACTAATCTCGGGGATAGGATACCGATCAGCAATCGTTACCGAGTTCAATTTCCGGTAGTCGATTACCATACGGTACTTTTTCTCCCCAGACGCGTCAGCCTTCTTAGGGACAATCCAAACCGGTGAATTGTAAGGAGATTTGGACGGGCGAATAATTCCGTCCTCGAGAAGTTTATTAATCTGGATCTCGACTTCATTTTTCAATGACATGGGATAAGGGTAGGATTCGGAATACACTGGCTCATTGGTGGACGTCCGTATTTCTCCTTTTACGTTAGTAGTATAGGTCAGTTTTTCATTTGGCTCCGTGAGTAGATTAGAGCAATTTTGAAGAATTTGATTTAATTTTGCAGACTGGTTATGGGTAAGATGTGAGGTTCGAATGTTAATATTGTTGACAGTTTCCGAAATATGTTGTTTTAAGGAAATGTTTAAATTTGGGTAAATAGTCATGTAATTGTCTTTCGTATGGATGACTACGTTAAGTTGTTTGAGAGTGTCGTTGCCTATTATTCCGTCAAAGGATATAAGACTTGGTAGAATGAAAAATTGGATTTTTTCTTTATCAGGTCCAAAAAGTGGCACGAAGGCATGATGAGTTATTTTTATACCTCCAGCGACTGAATTTGCGTAAAATTGTTTAATGTTTGGTAAAGGATATTTAATATGTCTGGGTTGAATGTAATTCTTATTCGACCCAGTGTCGACTAAGAACTTTAATACCTCTCCGCTTCGTGAAAGATACTCGAAATAAGGAAGCGAAGAGCGCTTTAGGCTAAAAAATAAATGTCATCCAATTCTTCAGAGACGTCAAGGTTAGATTCATTGTTCTGGTCGGTGTAGTCCGACAGGGTCTGGTCATAGTCTTCGTCGTACTGCGTCATGTTTTGTTCGCACTGTTCGTATTGTTCTGGTGTTGTGTTTTCTTCTTTGTCCTGTTCTGTGTAATACACTCGTTGTACTTTGTTAGGTGGGTGGTGAATTTGTCGTGTTTGGAATTGAGGGCGTTTATTGTTCCACTGCTGGTTTTGGTTCCGTGGTCTGTTTGAATAATTTACGAGATTTGTTCTCATGGACTGATCCACGTCCATGGGTTCTGCTCTTGGTAGAGGTTTTGGTGCAAGTGGGCGAACGTTTGAAATTTGAGGGAATTGTTGTTGATAGGTTTGCTTGCTCCACTGAGGCGCTGGTGGAACTCGTGGGTTGTGCACGAGTTCGGGGTAGAAGTTACGCCTTGGAGCTGGGATAGGCCTCACGTTCGTGGTAGGTGGAATATTTCTTCTAGGTGGAACTACAGGTGGGGCCTGATTGTTAACCCTATGCTGAGTAGATTGTGAAAAATTAGCATGCTGCGTGCGGTAATTCACATTCTGCAATTTGAGACACAGGTGTAGCGCCTGTGGCAGATCAGCAGGCTCGCGAATACTTAAGAGCGTGGGAAGGTCACCTCTTAATCCCCTCACAAATGTGTCGAGCGCTTTCTCTCGATACGATTGAGTCATGACGGTTAGTGACTCTTGACTCATGCCAATCGAACCCAATTTATTGAGGATAAGTGAAAGATGGTGATAGACGACCTGGTAAAATTCTGGGATTGAATTTGAACCTTGAACCAATGTCGTCATTTGGTACTCAAGAGTACCTAAGTCTCTCTTGTCCGCGTAGTGAAGCGTCAGACATTTAGAGATCTTATCCCAATTCAATGGAGTGTTGTATGACTCCAGGGCGATGTCGGCATGGCCGGTAATTTTGTTCCGTATTACGGAAAGAATCCCGTAATATTTTGGCGTGCCTTTTAAGTGTTCGTATATTTTGAGGATACGATCAGCGCTCTTTCTCCACGAGTTGAATTCACCGGGCTCACCCGAGAATTGCCTCAGACTTTTCACCACATCCGGTATTTTGTCCATGTCGGAAAGTCCCCCCTCTGCTCCGACGTAAATCGGAACGTCGACGTTATTATCCACATCGGGTTCTGGGTTGCTTAAGGAGTCAAATAGTTGTCTTCCTTGAACCCGCAGGGTTTCCGACACAAGCTGAGTGATACAATCACGTAGTCGTTGGTTGTTATGTTCTTCGTTGTTCGGAGGATTATTTTGCACTGGGTTATTATGCACAGGATTATTTTGTGCAGGATTATTTTGTCCAGCCTCTTCGTTTACATTCAAACGCGCAGGCCTAATCAAATTGCTCGGGTTTGACATTTTTCGGATAATTTTTAAGCGATCACGGCAAAATATTAGTGGAATTTATTTAAAATCTAGAGAAACTGCACAGAACAACAACCAACTTGCGATACTAAAATTTTCTGGTTTCCGAATAGGTATTGAAAAAAAAAGGGAATTTTAGAACTGGCCTTTTTGAAAAAAACTTTAAATTTAAAACCACTCGTTGAAATTTTCTTAAAACTATTGACTTACAGTAAGATGTTAATCATAATTCGTTTGGTTTTAAAAAGGATATAGGTGAGTTCCTTGATCTCTGCTATGGAAATGTCCTCCTTCCTCAAGATAAGTATCCCTGATGATTTGGGTTCACGGACGCGACTGTTCCGACGGCCGGGGCGGCTGCCAATCTGATTATTGGCTCCTTTTCGCAATGCAGCTACTTGGGGGCCTCGTTCCCCTGCAGGACTCTGTGTCTCTGAATTTGGTTCTCACTCGGATTGTTTATGGCACAACACGCACTTGATTATCGCGCGGTTATTTGCAAAAACGCTTAGGTAAAAAACACGCACTTGGTTTTCGTGCGGCTAATTTAACAACTTCGCGTAATTACTACAGATGTCTACTGATGCGCGTCCCTGCTCGGGCGCCAGTTAAATAATTAACACTGGGATTACTTTAAAAAAAATTATTTTTATTTTTGGGGAAGAACCCTCTTTTCCATTCAGGAGTACAATTGGAACTAACTTAATTCTAATTACATGAATTTCGCTTAAACTAAATCTGCTGACGCCGAGTTGCTGACCGTGGGAAACGTGCATTTGCTTCAAATGGGGTAGACGCTACGTCAGCGTTTTGTAATAGGATGCGCTGCGCGTTCAGGTGTTAACTTATACGGTAATGACCGTCTTTTTGCAGTGTACAGAAGAGAGAACTAATAAGGATGTATGATTTCCTATATACTGCAGATGTTTCAATCACAAATTGAAGATATGTGTTTCGGGCACAACTTACTCGTATGTCTTTCAGTGCTTATTAATAATATTTTAACATTTTTAACTACTTGCGTAAAAGTTATTAATTATTTTACATTGTTAATATCTGAAATCCTTAACAGGTTCGACGCAATGTTCCTTCCTTCGGTGTTGAGCACACTTTTTTTTGCCTGACTGAAAAATGTGAGGCTCTCCACAGCGCCAAGCCTATGTTGCTTAAGTACTCTTTGAATATCTTCGACGTTGACCCATGTGATATTACGGCCGCTTTCAATCGAATGTTTTGCGATTGCTGACTAGGTACATAACATATGTCTTGTTGGGTTTTTAGTCGCTTAATCCACTCCCTTGTTACTGAATCCCCAAAAATTAATCAGTTCACATTAGCGGAAGGGAGAGGACTATTTTTTTATCTACTCATTTTCGTTCAAAAGTAATTCTATTCATTTATTCCAATATACGAGTATGTATAAACAATACGAGTATGCTTTGGAAATGCATGCTGGCAACTGCATTCTCCCGAACTAGTTTATACTAACGAAACGTGAAATGGGCCACATGAAACAGCTGGCAAGCTGTGCCCCACAAGGGGTTAGGGCAATTGAATATACAGGGTATCCCGCGCTGGGTGGGCAATACTGATAGGAGTTATTCCATAGTTTGTTTGAGGGAAATGGTACCAATTGAATTGGCATATATTTAACCGTTACCGAGATATAACTGTTTTTGTGGTTGCCATCAAAAACCGTGACCTGCCAAACAAAATCAAAATTTGCCACTTCCCCAATCATCAAATCTGGGATTTGACACCACGCTTTCAAAGTACATAAAATTTCATGTAAAATGGTTTTTTTCCGGATTGCGAAATTCACCGTTACTTTAAAGATACAACTATCCAAACTTTGAAGAAATTTCAAAATCGGTTTTTCATCGGAATTTTCGATTTTAGTAATTTTATCTAGATTTTCCGCCCACTTAAGGTATTAGTTTTATCTCAAATATTGAATCTCGCTTTTCTCACGATGAAATTGGTAAAAAACTATTCAATCCTAATTTCTTAATTTCTGGCAGTTATAGTTATTAGGCCTAACAATGAAAATCGATCAGTTTAAGAAGTCATTTTTGTATGTAAAATACTTAGAATATAAAAACATCCTAGTGGTATACTGAAGGTATCGATACAATGATACCCATGTATCAAAAAAATATCAATATTACATCACTCTTGTGCTATCAGAGAGGCTGCTCGCCTCGAGCATTCTTGCCGAATATGCTCGCCTCATCCATTCGGTGAAAATGAAAACATCCATGTTTCATGCGGCTTTAACGATTTAACAAACGGATCTACTTTTGATGTAACTGGATTGACGATATCCTTGACATAAAAATTTTAGTTTTCGCTACTCTCAAGAGTCCAGTCCGATGAATTAGTCAAATTATAGTTTTGCCCATTCAAATATGCTGTTGTGCATATTTGTCTGCATAAATGTTTGCCTGAAAGGCTACTTGGTCGTGTATCGATCCAATGTATCATTGAATGAGCCGCATTGAAGCATGCTGACTTTATAAACGTGTCTTATCAGAATTACCATTGAGGGAATCTTCTCATAAACGAAATGCTTTCATTCCAACATGACTCTATGATACTTGCATAGTGAAATGCAATAAAGAGTGTCGGTTTTAAATGGGGCAAATGATTGTGACAGTCACTTAAGTATTTTTGAAAATGGATATGGACGTGTTCAGGGCTCTTAAAGCTAGGGTTGGGTAATTGAGAGAGTGCTAATTTGGCAGAGGTTACAGTTATTGCACATTGTTACTATCGAAAAAATACCAAGGGATTTAATGATGAGAAAAGAGTAGCTTTTACTTGAAAATATCGACTATATGGTGAACTATAAAACATCTTTATAAAAAGTCCGAAGCGTATATACCCTAGACTTATACAGACCTAGTGGTGATACCAAAACTACCAAATGGCAACGACCATATGCATTAAAAGTGAATTTCCTATATGGCCAGTTTATAGGGGAGGTTGGGACACATTCATAAGGAATGGCCATTCTAAAAATCAATTACAAATATTTGTCGAATTTTTCAAGTCGCTAGCTTCACTCTATCGAAAGTTATCGCTTATTTTAAGTTTCATTTGTAGGGGAAGCAGGGGTTTCATTGGTCAGATTTTACGTATTTTCAGTATTAGCCAACTGGATCCTACTACAAACATTTGACCAAAATTCCAAGTCGCTAGCGTTATTTTGTCGTAAGTTATCGCTTATTTGAAATTTCATTTCTAGGGGAGGTAGGGGTTCCTTAGGTCAGATCTAACCCATCCTTAATGCCAACTAACTCAATGTCACTTCAAACATTTGACCAAAATTCCGAGTTGCTGGCTTCATTCTCTCAAAAGTTATCGCTTATTTGAAGTTTAATTTGTAGGGAGGTAGGGGTTCCTTGGGTCGGATCTTGCCCATTTTCAATACCAACTAACAAGATATTACTACCAACGTTCTACCAAATTTTCAACTCACTAGTGTTATTCTATCGAAAGTTATCGTAATTAAAGTAATATTTAATTTTTTAAATTTTGTAGGAACGCCTGCCTTCCTTTGACCTGATTATGTCCAACTTACTAAAACCAAAGCAGCTTCTCACTTCAGGGTTACATGCCAAAAATCAGATGTCTACGTCAATTTGTTCAAGAGTTATGGACAAAAAACCTGAAAAGTAGGGTAGTACGGGGCTCTTTGTAAGAAAATTACCGTTAGTTTTCAACTGATAGATTTTATTTTTCCAGAGGAGTATAAGATTACCCTCACGAGCAATCTACCAAAGCTAGAGCTCTTCATGTCTATTTAATCGGGAGTTATAAATACATTTATTTATTGTACATATGTAGGGGAGGTAGGCGTTCTATTGGCTTGATCATGGCCATTTTCAATACCAACCAACTAGATCATACTTCCAACATCTGACCACAATTTCAAGGGTCTAGCTTCATTCCGTCGAAAGTTATCGTGCGAACGGGCAGACAGACAGACAGACATGGCTAAATCGAATCAGGAAGTGACCCTGATCATTTATATATATACATTGCTATACCTCCGGAGCCTCCTTTAAGGTGTTACATATTTCCGTCGTGACAAAAACAATATACCCTATACTAAAAGTCTAGGGTATAAATATTACCAGGTCATACATCCAGTGGCGTAGCTAAGGTATTTAGCGCCCGGGGCAAAACTTGAATATGACGCCCCCCGATCGATCAACCGGAACGTCTATTAACCGAAACAATTTTTTATACATTTTTGTTCAAAATATGTGATAAGTATGCATGTACATATGTATTTGAGATCGGTCAAATCAAGAGCTCAAATTCGCGGAAATACACCCAACTCCGAAAAACAAGCAGAAACAAACATATTTTACCATATCTATTAAACGAAATACACGAAATCATTGTGCAATTGGCTATTTATGTGTATTTTCGTTTATATGTATATTTAGTTTTTCTTGGAAAATGGTGATTTTTGGTAATTCGTCGATTAACGGGAAAATCCGGATATCCGGAGTAGTCCCAGCCCCAATTGTTCCGGATAATCGGCGCTCTACTGTGCTACTAATCTATTATTATATTCAATACTCAATTGCCCTAACCCCTTGTGGGGCATAGCGCGTCAACTGTTCCATGTGGCCCAGTTGACGTTTCGTTGGCATAAATTGGTTTCAGAGAATGCAGTTGCCAGCATGCACCTCCTGCACATCCATGGCCACGAACGTCGTCGTGGACGGGATTCGAACCCGAAACGCCGGTAGTCAAACATGAGACTGTTGCCTCAACACACTGCGCTACCGGTCGCCCCAAACTATTATTATTATATTATTATAGACACTACTTTTCTTGCGGAAAAGTGAAAATGTGTTCAATTATGTCCTTTAGTATAGAATAGTTTCCAAATCATGCTTAACATTGCCTGAGGAGTACTCTTTTTCAGAATTTTTGCGTGAAACTTCTTACACATAGTAATTAAGGCCTCCTGAGCACGAATTTGCCACCAGTTTTCTCACCTGAGTTTTAGTTTGCCTGTAATTAAGTAATGCCATATGGCATCATCGCAGGTTCTCATTATAATCTTATGTTCTGAGGAAATCGCATAAAAATAAATAAATAAATAAAGCTGGAGTAATATATTGTAACTTATTTTATTATACAAGACCAGTGAAATGATAAACTAAATAAGAGAGAAATAGTTTTTTTTATATTTCCTTTTTTTAAATTAAAAGTGCATATAAATAGTTGAAAGTATATTAGGAAAATAAAAAAAAACAATTCGAAGTACGTATATATATATATATATATATATAAACAATTTTCACGATTTTCTAAAAATAACCGTATTGAAAATGTATTGATTTGTGAAACATTGGCTGCGTAGGAACAAAGATCTGGATAGGGAATATTAATTATTTAATGTTCAAGGTTGTGTGTAATATTTTAGGAAGCAATCGTTATCAATGCATAATGCTTTGTCACACACTGCACTCCGCTATCGAGAAAGAGAAAATGAATTGAAATGATGTTGTTTCTCGGTCTATGCGACATTTTCAGCATTTGCTGGCAAAATCCTACCTACGGACCGAGTCGATCGTGTCGGTATAAGAGCAACTGAATGTGAATCCACCTATTTGATGCTGTGTATCTCGACTTATATTTCAGCAGTCGTCGCGAGCCGTTGTCGTGAATGTGAATTTCTCCTAAGGCGCGCCTCATATTGTTCCCAACCCACGCACAGCGCACGGCCAACTCAGAATGACACCATGCCCACGAGTAATTCTGTAACCGCATATTAAACCCAATACAGCCGGGTCGTTTCCATACTATGGAGAATATGCAACGTGGTTTCTCCTTGATCTTAGTTTATGTTCACACTGCGCACATTTTTGCTTAGCGTACATTGAAGCGTATCCAGAAACAATCATAATTGCAGGAAAACTTTAACCTCCTGCAGCATAATATTTGGATTCTTGCCTGTGATCGATACACCATAATTACTGCTTTCAGCACAGATCATTTCCAAAATTTCGTCATCGAAAAATCTTTCAAATAGTTCATGAGCTCTTGCTGAACAGTCCAAATATCACGGATCCGGAAAAATCGGCTTCGTGCCGTGGAATTTAGCAGATGTCCAATTGTGTTTCTGCTTCATTGTTGGCACTTCTCTCTCTCTCTCTCTCTCTGGATCCTGTCAACCCCTTGTGGGGCATAGGGCATTAACCACGCCGACTTTCCACCTCGTCCTGTTCGTCGCCATCGCCTTCAACTGTCCCCACGATTTGCCTAGAGACTTACCCTCGACCTCAACTGATCTTCTCCAGGTCTTTCTAGGTCGTCCAATGCGGCGACTTACATCGGTTCCCTGTGGGTTCCAATCGAGGGCCTGTTTAGCAATGTTTTCCGGACCCTTTCGGAGTGTGTGACCTATCCATTGCCACTTTCGCCTTTTTATAGAGGTGCCTATCCTGTCCTGGCCAGTAATGAACAGGAGGTCGTCGTTAGAAATGACCTACAGCCAGCATATGTGCAGGATACGCCGTAGACACTGGTTCACGAAAGTTTGCAATCTAGTTGTTATCTCCCTGGTCACCTTCCAAGTTGAACAGCCATAAAGAAGCACATATTTTACATTGGTTTCGAAGATCCTGAATTTGGTACGTCTGGAGATGTTGTTGTTTTGCCAGAAAGGAGTTAAACTGAAAAAGCTGCCCGAGCCTTATTGATGCGAGACTGTACATCAGCATCCGCTCCACCATCTGCTTTAACTACGCTTCCGAGGTAGCAAAAATTCTCCACTTTTTCCACCATCTGCCCCGAAACACAAATTTCGCTCTGTCTTCCTGGATCCAAGCTCAAGTACTTAGTTCTGGCAGCATTGATTTTAAGCCCCGCATTGCCACTTTCGCGGTGCAGGGCATCCGTCATTTGAACTAGATGATCCGATATATTTGAGAGAAGACAAATATCGTCAGCGTAATCCAGGTGTTGAAGGTATTCAAACAGGTTCCATCTGATACCTTTGCTCTGGTGTTCATGAAGCGCACTGCAGAGTACGTCGTTAATAGCAATCAAAATCAATATAGGTGACAAAATGCAGCCTTGTCTCACTCCGCTATGTATGTACCTCGAAGGGATCTGAAAGCTTACCCTTGTGTAAGACGTGACATTGGGCTCCGCTATAGGACTCCTTGATGATGGATATGATTTTATTTGGTATACCTCTCCTATGTAAAGCCTTCCAGATGTATTCCCGGTCAACGCTGTCAAACGCCTTCTCGAAATCGATGAACATGAGATGTAATGGGGATCTCCACTCTGCGGATTGTTCAATAATAATTCGGAGGGTGTTGATGTGGTCGCTACATGAAAAGCCCTCGCGAAAATCAGCCTGTTCATCGTTCAGTGTGCGGTCAACTGTTTGCTTGATCCGGTTTAAGACTATTTTTGCCATTAACTTGGAGACTGCGGAGAGGAGGCAAATTCCACGCTAATTATTACAATCCTTCAGGTTACCTTTCTTCGGGATCTTAATAATGACGCCGTTCTTCCATTCTCTAGGGAGAGTTACGGTTTCCCAACACTCTTGGATAAGGGGGAGAAGAATATCCGCAGTAGCGTTGATATCCGCCTTAAAGAATTCCACCGGAATTCCATCTATCCCCGGGGCTTTACCCGCTTCCATCGATTTAATAGCCACAGTTAATTCCTGTTTAGATGGTGGGCTGGGATCAACTCTGGCTATTTGCGGAATATTTTCTACTTCTAGTGACGATGAGTTCGAACGTCTAGAGGTGTTGTTGAGGACCTCAATGAAGTGCTCTCTCCACAGTCGCAGTTGGTCTTCATCAGTGACCAGTAGAGACCCGTCCTTATCTTTCACGGGATGTTCAGCTATAAAAGATTTGCCAGTTAATGGCTTGATAAGTTTGTAAAGGATTCCACTCTCACCACGGTAAGCCGCTTCATCTGCCTTCTCCGCTAATGCATTGATGTTGTTTCGTTTGTCCCGTCTTACGCTTTAGCATTAGCTCTTTCGTGCAAGGCGGTGGAATAAGCACGTCTTATAGATGGATCTTTAAGCTTATGCACATTAAAACGTGGCAAGATTCTTCATTTTGAGGGCGATGAATCGCTGCCGTTCGTAAGCCTACTTTTGCGACAACAAGTTGGTGATCGCTGCCAATATCAGCACCCCGCTTCGACCTGACGTCTAAGAGACAGTTCCTCCATGTCTTGGAAATGGCTATATGGTCAATCTGGTTCTCTGTTCTGCCATCCGGAGAAACCCAGGTTGTTAAATGGCATCGTTTGTGCTTGAACAAAGTACCGCCGATGACAAGCTGACGAGAGTTGCAAAACTCCACGAACATCTCGCCATTTTGGTTTCTGTTGCCTAGACCATGATTGCCCATTAGGTGTTCCAAACCTAGATTGTCAGATCCGACTTTGGCATTGAGATCCCCCATAATAATCTTTATGTCACCTTTGGGAGCCTTGTCGAAGGTGTCGCCGAGTCAGTGATAGAATGCGTCTTTAGCTGATTGCTCCGCTGGTTCAGTCGGGGCGTAGCACTGAATTATTGTGAGATTTCTTACCCTGGATTTAAATCTGACTGTAATGACACGGTCGGAGATTGGCTTCCAGTCAATTAGAGATAGGCGTGCCTTCCTAGTCAACAGGATTCCGACGCCTGCCATTCGAGGTGACGTATCGTCTTCATTTCCAGAGTAGAGCAGTACTGTTTGGGAGCTTGGTGATAAAGTCATTCCCGATCCAGGCCATCTTGTTTCGCTTAGTCCTAGTATATCGATGTTATATGCGGTTATTTCCCGTTCGACTTCAGTGGGGCACTCGCCCCACATCGTTTGAACGTTCCAAAACCCGATCGTGGTCCGTTGTTTGTAGCCAAAAGTCGTTGCCGGTGAATCAGTCCGTGGTATCCGAGGCTCGTTAAATGTTTCGAGTGTAAATTTACTTCAGGTACACAGGTTACAAGCCCACATACCCAATTTTAGGAGAAGGGTTGCTTCCTTAGGTGTCCAAAGGGTCGCCGGGAGCTACTTTTTATATAGCGCAGAGGTAGCTCTCCAATGGTGTTTTTAATTGCGCGTTCTTTTGATGATCTTTCAGCTGGGTGTGACATGTTGGTGTTCTCAAAACTATGTTGCAACTCTACCGTTCGCCTATTTCCTGAGACGCACTGGTGTTATTGGCCATTCAGGATGATCATCGTTATGTGCCTCTACCAAATGTTTTGCAATGCAAAACTCGGTTGGCTTGGTTAGCCGTTCCAGGGGGCGCCCACGCGGAGGACTATGGAAGAGGTCTTTGCCCCCCAGTCGGGATAAATACAATATTTTTGGACCAACATAAGCCCATGGCGTTGTCGGAGTAGATGGAATGAATGGCCGAAGAAGCATGGCCCTCTTCTTCGACTTGCATTTCGTGAGTGCATTTGTGTGTTGGTTCACTGCACCAACGTCGTAAAGAACTTCATTGTCGCCCGATCGACCAACGAATTCCACTTCAACCACTTGTTGTAGTTGGTTACGATGCAAATCGATGATCATACCGCCTTCGTTCTAGTCACAATCGTCTTCGGCTGAGTCATATTCAGCATCTGGGGGTTGAATTTAAATTACGGATGGTTGTTCGTCTTCAATGCCTTCATCGGCAATTAGACTCTCCACATAATCCACCGCCTCGTGTAATTTCACCCTTCAAAAAGGAAAAGATAATACGTAAATTTCACAGATCATGATAATGTCGTTTATAACGTGAACCTGCGATAATGCCATATGGCATCAGCAAATTTAAAACAATTGTTCTCACAAATTTTATTTTTAATTTTTTTTTAATTTCATGCGATTGATGCTACTGTATATTTCCCTTTTAAAAGATTTAATGGTTCCAGGCAATCAGCTTTTTAAAATATTGTTGCGTGTACGGGGTGGGTATCTTTTACGACCCACACTGTACTAATCTTGAATGATCGATGACCAGTACAAATTGAATGGACACTAGGCTATTCTCGAGCCATCTATAGCCTAGAACCTTCTCCAAACAGAAACATTGAAGCGGATTCTCGAACCTTCGTTGAGTAGTGAAACCCGAGACTCGAACATCTCGAAAAATCTAGAGTCTTCGCTAATTGACGAAAGCATGGACTTCCACCTATAAAAGGCAGATGTCACCGAACGGAAGAGCAGTCGTGAAGAAGTAGTCGTCGGACTCGACACTCAGTGGCGGTTGGATCGCTATAGTGCCGTCGATATAGTTAAAGCTGGTTTGACGTTTTGACGTTGGTTGTTAGTACGCGTGTGTACATAGTTCGTTTTGTAAATAAAGTGTGTGTTTTTCAATCAAAGTGTTTCATTATTCAGCACAAGAATATCTAACGAACTTGTTCTGGTTTCGTTTTTGGTTTCCCTCAACAGAGGAAACATTACAATATGGAAAAAATCAACTTACATTTTATGGTGCGACATACGAGTAATTTCCTTTTTTTCACTTTTCAAAATTCACTCAAATGTGTGGTTCGCTAGGTTCGACTCCTATAGGAATTCTAGCATAACTCATATATGATTTGAAAGATACATCCTTCCACTTGAGAAACCAGTGAAGTATGTATCACCATGCACACACACACACACACTCCATAAGCCATTAAACGAAACAGTTAAAAGTGATCCCATATGGCACACTAGCAGGGAATGGGTAAGCATTTAGTTACACTAACAACCAGTCAAGTTGCTAGTGTAACTCTGTGGATTTATCCTGCTCTGCCCAAAAATAATATTATCAACATTCAAACAGAAGGAAGAAAAAGTTACTCCCTAGCGTTTTGGCGCCCTCTCAGCCGTTGCTCCCGGGACAACGGCCGCCTTCGCCCCCCAAATACGCCACTGCATACATCATAGTGGCTGTGTATTGAAATATATTTTACGACAATGTTATTGCAACTGGTGGTAGTATGGGCTTCGACACATCATTCTATTTGGGAAACAAACGATCGGATCGAGCTAGTTTTTGGCTTTTCTTATTGTATCATCCCAAAAATTATCTTAACACGCATGCAACATTCAATTGACGCAAATCACATCATTCCCCACTTCCAATTTGGTTTTCGTCCAGGATTTTCAACAAACCATCAATTACTCAGAGTTGTCAACAGTATCCACCATGGATTCAATAATAAGGAATCTACAGGCCTAATTGCATTAGACATCGAAAAAGCCTTCGATTCGGTCTGGCACCAGGCACTAATTTTCAAACTTTTACGCTTCACCTGCCCCATATTTCTGTGCAGAATAGTTCGGTCCTTTTTATCAAACAGAACGTTTTGTGTTAAGGCACAAACCGTGTCGAAAAAATACAACATTCCTGTTGGTGTGCCCCAAGGCTCAGTGCTTAGCCCAACGTTATTCAGTATCTACACCTCTGATTTGCCCGTACATCCTAATTGCGACATAGCCACGTACGCTGACGACACGGTTATTCTCTCGACCAATAATGATCCAGCAATAATCGTTGAAAACTTGCAACATCAGCTCACGCTTATTAACGATTTCTGCCATAAATGGAAGATTAAAATTAATACAGAAAAAACACAAGCAGTTTTCTTTACTAAACGACGTGGTTCAAGATATCTACCGAATCCCCAGATAAATGTGTTAGGCTCCTTGATCCCATGGTCAAAAGATCTTAGATATTTAGGTCTTCATCTTGACTCGGAACTGACGTTTCAATCACACATCGAGGCAATCCGCTCTAAGACAATGAACTGTATTCGCTCAACATATCCTTTCATTAACAGGAAATCTAAGCTATCCCCAATCAATAAAATATTAATTTACAAAGCAGTCATGGCACCGTTGATCCTTTACGGTTGTCCAATCTGGAATAGACGCGCGCACACTCACAAACGAAAACTCCATTTAATACAAAACAAGTGTCTGAAAATAATCCTAAATAAACTCTTCTATTTTCCTACCCGCAACCTTCATAAAATTACTAATATCCCGTACGTCCATCAAAAATCTCAATATTTAGAGCAAAAGTTTATCAATAAATGCGTCACCTTAAAAAATCCTCTGATACGAGCGTTAACTAATTAGTGACTTCACTTATACTTTAGGCCTTAAGTTTATTTTAGATTAGTTTTTTAAGTTAGCTTAAGCAAAATTACACTAGGTTTTAAGCTTATTTTTCCTAAATAAATACCTCCTAAACTAATTGATGAATCCGTATATAGTTGTAAAGACATTGTCTAATCACTAAAATAACAAACCTGTAACTATGCGATACTCTCTTACTTCAATAAAGCTTTATTAAATTATATATTATTTGCTGACGAATTCGGTGAAATTAATATTTCAAAAATGAATTTACAAGTCAATCGAAGTGTTATGGAACCATCTGCACGTTCTATTTCTATATCCTTGAACTCAGCTAATACTTTTTCGCGAAATCTTAAATATCCTGGTATTGTGACGAGATACATTCAATACTCTGTAGCCGTCATACGGGCAGAATTTAAAAAAGTTAAAGTGGATTCACAGTGATAACCACAATATTTGAAGTATTGTATGTCTTTTTTAATTGAACTAAAAAATGAAACCGGAAAATAGAGGGCTACGCCCGCAATCCGAGGGTTTTGTAGCGTCCCATGCCAATAGGAGATGAACTGTCCTACTTTTGGAGATGCTTAACCATTGATGTTAAGACGATATTGCAAATTGCAAGCTTGCGTAAAAAATATTGAAAATAAATTGTTTGAATAATTATAGTAAGTAGAGTCACCAACCAGCATACCTTCCCCCCTTTCCCGCCTGCCTCCTCTCCCACAAATCTTTACCCTTTTGAAAATGGTAACTCCAACCCGCTCTACGGAAAACAATATGCAAGTATATGTGTTGTACTCGTAGTACTAGTAGTCTTTTTTGTTAGTGTTTGTCCCTTTATGGATTGCAAAAATTCACATAAAATTAACCCGAAAAAAATACAATATTAAAAAACAACTAATTTGTTAAATTTCGTAATTTTCATTTTTTTTCTAAGTTAAAATTATAATATTGTATTCATTTCGAGGCAATTTTCGTTAAAAATTGTATTTGGAATTTTCTTTAGTTAGCAACGCGTTTGCTGAGGATGAGGTGTTAATTGCCTCGAAATGCATACAATATTATAATTTAAACTTAGAAAAAAAAAAAAATTACGAAATTTAACAAATTAGTTGTTTTTAGGGTTTTGTAGTAAAAACAAAACCTTTAGGGTTTTGTAGTAAAAACAAAACCCGTATGAAATCGGTCATGCGTCCGTCTGTCCGTCTGTCTGTCTGTCCATGAAATATCTCATGAACCGCTGAAGCTACATATATGAAATTTTGTGGGAATATGTAGAATTATTATAATTCACCGGAGAAAGCGATTCGTTGTAATAGGCTGACTTTAAAGGGGAGGTCCCCATAGAGGGGAAATGAAGGTCAAAATTTTTTTTCATCTGGTATAGGCAATCATGATCATCATGAGAAAGGTAACACCGAGAACATCAATTTTTGGTATTTTCATCAAATTTGAAAAAAGGGGAAAAGAGGGTGGGGGGGGAATTTGTGATCCGAGTTTGTCCCCCCCCCCCCCTTGCATTTCGAGACCGTTATACTTAGAAATATGAAAATTTGCAGGAAGGAGGCATTTTGCTAGCAAAGAAAACCAAAAGTCGTAGAATTTTTATATCTCATCGGAAAAGGTTAATAATAGTACATTTCTATAGTTGCAGTTAGCACACCCCTGCACCCCTCAAACGCACCACAGGTCAAAAATTTTAATGGCCAATGACAGCCAACACTATAGGCAATATTGTTTCGAGGTTTTATTACAATCACATAATACTTAATAATAGTACATTCATTTAAAATTAGGCATTTTGACACTATCCACACAAAAAATACACCTACCGGCCTCATAGGTGTGAGTACTACTTTCATGTTGTTTTTTGTAGTGCGAATTGCAGTTAATTAATTAATCATTTTTGAAAGGGTAAAGATTGGTTGGGGGCGCTGACTAATACAACTTTATCGGGTGGAGGGGGGGGGGGGGGGGGGATGTCCCCATAGAGGCGAAATTAAGGTCAATTTTATTTATCGACTGGTATAGGCAAGTGAGGTGTGGTGAGAAAGGTAATGTTGAGTACATTCCACTTTTTCGCATTTTCTTGAAATTTGTAGAAAGGGGAACATTGGGGGAAGAGAAAATATTAGTTCGTAGTTTGTCCCCTTCCCCTTCCATTTCCAGACCGTTATACTTAGAATTATGAAAACTTACTGAAAGATCCGTCCACGACGACGTTTGTGGCCATGGATGTGCAGGAGGTGCATGGTGACAACTGCATTCTCCGAAACCAGTTTATGCCGAGAAAAGTCAACTGGGCCACATGGAACAGTTGACGCGCTATGCCCCACAAGGGGTTAGGGCAATTGAGAGAGACAGGAAGGTGGGTTCCACAAAAAAATGGAAAATAATGGAATCTGTATATCCTCTCAGAATAGGTTAATAATAGTTTATTTCTATAGTTACAGTGAGCACACCCCTGCATGCCTTAAACACGTTTGAGGTCAAAAGTACTGATGGCCAACGATAACCAACACCTTAGGCAATAATATATTCTAAGTTTCGTTACAATCACGTAATATGAATTGGTATGTGAAATGTAAGTGGGTAAGACATTTTAATAATGTTTTTTTTTGTCCATCTGAGTGGTATCAAGAAGAGCAAGGAGCCGATACTTATATACCAAAATACGCGCTTGCTACAAAACCCTCGGATTGCGGGCGTAGCCCTCTATATTCCGGTTTAATTTAATATTTTTTCGGGTTAATTTTATGTGAATTTTTGCAATCCATAAAGGGACAAACACCTTTAGAAATAAAAAAGTTTTTCTCACAAAGACGAATTTTTGGACTGGTCGTTCCTATGGCAACTATATGACTTTGTGGTCCGATTTCAACCAAATTCGTGAATGTGATTAACCTTTAAATACTGTTGATTGCTCTGAAGTTTGAAGAAGATATCTTTAGAAATAAAAAAGTTTTTCTCACAAAAACGAATTTTTGGACCGGTCGTTCCTATGGCAGCTATATGACGTAGTGGTCCGATTCCGTTGTTTCCGACATATATACTGCGTGCAATAAAAAGAAGGCTCTGTACAAAATTTCAGCTCGATAGCTTTAAAACTGAGGGACTAGTTTGCATAGAAATAGACAGACAGACGGACAGACGGACAGACAGACAGACGGACAAAGCTTAATCGACTCATCTCATCATACCGACCAAGAATATATATAGTTTATATGGTCGGAGATGCTTCCTTCTGTGCGTTGCAAACTTCATGACAAAGTTAATATACCCTATCACATCCATCCGTGAAGGGTATAAAGATAAATCAGATTGCAAACATGGTTTCGTGTGAGATAAATACACATAATGCTAGTATGTAGTACTATACAAGAGACCTGTTATCTGCATTTTTTGTATGGATGATTTCAAAATGACCGAATCTAATTGAATGTACTACTATTAAATATTATTGCACGTGGTGTTGATTATCGTTGGCCATCAATATTTTCGACCTCGGATGAGTTTGAGAAATTCAGGGGTGTGCTAACTGTAACTATAGAAATATACTATTATTAACCTATTTTGAGAAGATTTCGAAATTCCATAATTTTTTTGTTTTCTGTGCTGGTTGAAAGCCATCTTCAGATATCAAAATTCCATATTCTTTTTTGTTTTCTGTGCTAGTTGAAAGCCATCTTCCTGTATGTTGTCATATTTCTAAGTGTAACGGTCTCGAAATGGTAAGGGGAGTGGGACAAATTGTGATCTCTTATTTTCCCCTCTGCCTCTTTTCCCCATTCTTCAAATTTGATGAAGATGCCAAAAATGGAATGTACTCGGTAGTACTTTTTTCATGCCCATATCAGATGAAAAAAAAATGTTGACCTTAATTTCCCCTCTATGGGGACCTCCCCTTAAAGCAGCCATCCACCTACCTTCCCCCTTAAACTTCTCTCCCCTACCACTCCTATACAACCAATCTCCACCCTTTCAGAAATGGTTAACTCCAATTCACTTTACAAAAAACAATAAACAATATTCAAGTATGCAGTACTAGTACTCGTACTCGTATGTAGCCGGTTATGTGCATTTTTTGTATGGATGGTATCAAAATGTCAAAATTTAAATGAATGTACTATTATTAAATATGATGTGATTGTAATGAAACTTGAAGGTATTATTGCCTATGATGTTGGTTATCATTGGCCATCAATATTTTTGACCTCACGTGCGCTTAGGGGGTGCAGGGGTGTGCTAACTGCAACAATAGAAATGTACTATTATTCACCTTTCCTGATGATATTTCAAAATTCTATTAATCTAAGTTTTCTACGCTAGTAAAATGGCGCTTTTTTGTAAATTTTCATATTTCTAAGTATAACGGTCTCGAAATGCAAGGGAGGGGGGACAAACTTTGATGACATATTTTCCCCTCTCCCTCTTTTCCCGTTTCTTCAAATTTGAAAAAATTCCAAAAATGGAATGTACTCGACGGTACCTTTCTTATGATACCCCACTTGCCTGTACCAAACGAAAAAAAAAATTCGACCTTCATTTCCCCTCTATGGAGACCTCCCCTTAAAGTTGACCTATTACAGCGATTCTCCGGCAAATTATAGTAATTCTACACATTCCTGCAAAATTTCATGTATGTAGCTTCAGCCGTTCGTGAGATATTCCATGGACAGACGGACATACAAACATTTGACCGATTTCATAGGGTTTTGTTTTTACTACAAAACCTTAAAAACGTAAAAATCGTATTTTAGATTCTTCAAAATCGTAAAATTTGTTCTAGGCATCGAGAAAAATCGTTAAAAATAAAAATTGAAAATCGTTAAAAATACGATAAATCGTACTGTTTGTGAAGACCTATTCTCAGGTTTCTCCTTACTCCCACTCTATGCTAATGGTGAAACTTAGCAGTGTAAAACAAATAAATCAAATTTTCTTATGCCAATTTCATTCGTTTGAGTCAGTCGGCTTTTGTTTTGAAATATTAGCGAAGGATTTTCTAATGAAATCAATGATTGGCGTGAATCAGTTACTTTGGCACATATGCCATTTTCATTTTGCATAAAAATATGCAGTTCGTCATCTAGGCTTGAAATTTGTTTCCATTCGAACTTTTTATAAAGTCCTCAGCTATTGTTCGAGCCATCCTTGAAGAAGTTTGTACACTGAATACAACGCTAAAGCCAAGGTTACCTCATGCAATAATGTACAATACATATTTGCAGGGCGTAAAATACATGATGATGAAAAGCTATACAATGACTGAATGTTTTCTCAGTTGTTTTCCACGTACTGGAGTTCCTGTAGTTTTTTCTCTTGTTTAATGCCAGGGAAGAGTTCATCATCTGTTTTCAATTTTCATAAAACTAAGCCACGCAAATAACTCATCAGACGTCAATTTTCCAAAAAGCAAGGACACTTGAGTCAGCTTTTACGTTTTATTCTGCCATTCACATTCTCCTCTGTACTACATATGTACATTTGAATGGCGCGCGCCTTATTTCACAGTCAGAGGAAAACGCTGTATGAGGACAAAAACAGAATAAAAGTGAGAGAAAACAAAGGCAACATAAAGCAAAACTGTACAAAACCCCCGTGATGAATACGAAAAAGAGGAGAATGGAAAACTAAAACCAAATGGAAAAACTTTCTCGATGACAACCTACAGAACATTTCCTGTTTGTGTAGCTACTTATCCGTAAAATCTGCTCGAAATGATGCGAGGCAGATATCCTCCCTCATGTTTCGTTTTCATTTTCCGGCTTCATTTCTGGAAAATTCTCCGCCTGTCGTCTTTACGGCCACACAAAGAATGATCAGTAGATTGTTGGACTGGACAAACTTATTTGAAATAAGTGATAATAATAGCCGCGCCCAATTCACCCGGACAAAGATCCATTCCCATAAAAAACGACTGACGGGTCTTTGGTGAAGGTCTCGTTTTTTTTCAAACGAGATCATTGGATCAGAGTTGAAGGTGAATTAATTGAATGAACGACAACTTCGGCAATGTATATGAGTCCCCAATATGCCCCCACTATTACCACGATTGCATATGTATGTTGACTGTTTGAATTCGCTAGTCGCAGGACTGTGACGTTCGATTTGCTATTGATTCGATTTGATATTGAAACGAACACGGCTAATGAAATCTTTATTGAAATAATAATTCAGTTTGGATACATTTAAAGCATTTAACTAAGGTAATGCAACTCACAACGCGAGGAGTATGTCAGTATGAAAGCTGAGCGGGTATTGTTAACTCAACTTTATTCTGTTGAAGTTGGAACCATATTTCAATTATCCCACATAATCTAACCGCGTCCCTTAAAACTGGAGCGTGTTTGTTTAATGTTCGCAAGATGAGGCTCTCTAAGCCTTTTCTAGTCCATCTTGCTTATTAGCTTCACTACTCAATTTGTGTCTATGTTTTTCTGGCAAAAGATCCGTGATGAGAAAATCCTGTAGCTGTGCTCTCATGGAAATCCTTGCCCTTAGGGTTTTCGTCCAACTTATTTAGTCCTCGGCATTCTGGACTCTCGCCAAAATAGTTTTTCGCTTGGGTTGTTTAAATTTTTCAATCATGAAGCGGCGAACTTTTTATGTTTCTTACAACAATCACCGTATAGTTTTGTCCACTACATTCTCAGATCCAGATTAGTCCTGCCCCCAGGCGAGTGGTTCGTCTGTTGCTGTTGTGCCCAGAACCTCCTACGGAATGATATGTATATATGTATACATATGTGAACTCATTTAGAAATTTTTGAGAATATCCTGAGCAGAAAATGAAGTCACAACTACTGGAACCAGGGCAAAGCTGTTCAAGTGTTTTCGGGCGCTTGGAATTAGAAGTGTGTTTACATGCGGAAAGTGTTGGGGGATTTACGTATACTGGGCTTTATATACATTAAGTCGGACGGTTGTTTAAATGCCATGAGATCTGCATGCGAGGATAAAATTACGGAGGATGAAACAAATGAACCCATACGGTTGGTTTCATTCACAATACTAATCATGCCGTAGGAGTGCAACAAAATAGAGTGACAGAGAAAAGAAATCTGATTTTCATTTGAAAAATTAAACTGCCCGGAAGCAGGGTCATTAAGGATATGGTATCTCCAGTATGCTAAAATTGATCAATCTACACGTTTATACCACTTTTTATACTCTAGATGAAATCTGAGAGTATTATAAGTTTGCCACAAAGTTTGTAACGCTAAGAAATAAGGCTCGCAGAAAAAAATGAATGATACAGAAGTTCATATTATCACTCGAATATCTCAAAACCGGATGTCCGTCTGTCCGTCTGTCCGTCTGTCCGTCCGTCCGTCCGTCCGTCCGTGACCTCTCTAGCTCGAGAACGCGTTGAGCTATGAAGTTCAAATTTTGCACACGTTATTTTTGACAAAAAATGAAGGCTAAGTTCGTGAACGGGCTAAATCGCTCCACCCCTTCTACCCCCTCCCATACAAAATGACACATTTTTGAAAATTTACAATAATCAGATTTTCTCAGAAACTATAAAACATACTGCTTTGAAATTTTTAATATATCACTTTTATGATAATTGTAACCTATGTTATAAAACTTATTGTAATCCTCACCCTCCTTCTACCCCCTCCCATACAAACTGCACTATTTCATGAAATACGTTAAGCCAATTTACTCAGTACGTATACAATTTATCGGGCTGAAATTTTGTAATTAACACTTAATTAACAATATCAGTTAGATTCAAAAAAATTAATCGATTACCCTTACTCCGTCTACCCCCTCCCATACAAAATGACACATTTTTGATAATTTACAATAATCAGATTTTCTCAGAAACTATAAAACATACTGCTTTGAAATTTTTAATATATCACTTTTATGATAATTGTAACCTATGTTATAAAACTTATTGTAATCCTCACCCTCCTTCTACCCCCTCCCATACAAACTGCACTATTTCATGAAATACGTTAAGCCAATTTACTCAGTACGTATACAATTTATCGGGCTGAAATTTTGTAATTAACACTTAATTAACAATATCAGTTAGATTCAAAAAAATTAATCGATTACCCTTACTCCGTCTACCCCCTCCCATACAAAATGACACATTTTTGATAATTTACAATAATCAGATTTTCTCAGAAACTATAAAACATATTGCTTTGAAATTTCGAATATATCACTTTTATGATAATTGTAACCTACATTATAAAATTCATTGTAATCCTCACCCTCCTTCTACCCCCTCCCATACAAACTGCACTATTTCATGAAATACGTCTTAACGTCTTAACGACTTACGTCTTACGTCTTAACGATGCATCCGAGATAGCAACCAAAATTATTTATTGGCTTTAACCAGGTTCAAATTCATCTAGAGTATTGCATGATTGGGGTTTACCCCAATCGTAGTTCTTTTATGTTTATTTAAAGTTTTTGTCCTAATTATGTTTTAAATGTCAGCCTAGGGCAAATTGTGAATCATACGGAAGTTATTGCTGGTAAGTAGCAGGTATCCCAACTAACAAAGAGAGAATTAAGCTCTTACATATAGTATTATAAAAAGGTCTCATAAGGCTGGGATGCAATAATTCCTATGGAGAATTATAGACAAAATCCAGACGAATGGGATAACTTTTTGCATCGCACGGACGCAAGATTGTTGCGTTATCCCGGATATCTTTTTCTCCGGTTACTAAAGCCATGGAGACAAAATGATTTTAGCATTTCCATGACTTTAGGAATCTAAGGAAAAGATATAACGCAACAATCATGATATTTGTGGGTCATGACATGGCGTGATATACGGCAGGGCGACTTAAGATCAGGTTGTCGCGTTGTCTGCTAATACTCGTATATAAGTGACAGCTAGTAAATATAAAAAAAATTTCTTAGTATTGGGGAAATGGGCTTTTTTCCACTACTAAAAAACCAAGCTAGGAACACCTACTTAAAAATAAGTTTTGTACATAAGACTTGAGGAACTTGAGAGAGTTTTCTCTGATTGGGAATGATCACCGAGCAAGAAATATTTCTGCTCGTGGCTCACGCGTGGCTCGTGACTTTCATTATAAAGTGGCGCTCAGCATTGCCATCTAAAAATACAGGCCTGTGCTCAGCTGATTTTGACGGCTAAATTACGCAATTATTTACTTCGATGACTTCATCGTATTCGCAATGCAGTGGTCGCCGACTGATGGCGGCGAGTCCCCGGTATTGTGCGTACCGTGTTTAGTTTTCTTTTTCCGCGTTCAGTGTTTATTTGTTAGTAAAATTTCAACTAGTGATCCAATAAAACAAACACGTGCGCGATGAAAGTGTGTCGTGCGGTCAAAAAATGTATTTTGTCAAGTGTGAACTGTTTCACGATACTCTGCGACTGATCCCCGGGGCTGCGGGTTCGACTAAATTACTGCAAGTGTCCAGAAAGTGTATTTTTAGAGGACTAAAATGCCGTCTGACGCAATTCCAATTGTAAACATATGTCGTGCCGGGGACATCGTCGTGTGGAGTCACTGCCTTGGCAAAGGAATTTATGACGTACACGATCAGCTGAGCGCAGGCCTGTATTTTTAGATAGTAATGCGCTCAGCATGCACAGACTGCATAACAAAGCGGTTGTGGAACTGCTCGCGGTGTGATTTTAAGTAACTTCTCAACCCACCCAATAACTTATCACAGTATATGTATTGCAATTTAACATAACGTTTTTATATAAGTATATTTTGGAACATTATATAGAAAAAAATATTTAAGATATCCTTAAAATGTTTGTCTGGTGTGCCTCGGGCTTATGTAAGTTAAGCATACACACATAAGTCAAATTCTCCTCTCAGTACACCATAATATTGTACTTATGACAGAAGTGTTCACAGCACAAAGGAATAGCATTACCATCCACGTCAACACACCTTAACTTTTTTTTTCCTGGCATTTGCTGTTCAAGCGACCTTCTTATTAACTCTTTGAAATGACTGCTTATTTCATACTTGCTGGCTCTTTTGTTGTTCCGACGCTTTGTGCAGGAAACAGCTCTCATCTGCCGAATGTTGCTTATATTTTCACATTTTGACCCTTTTGTGCTTAGATCCTTTTATTCTTTCGATTAAAATGTGGGAAACTGTTGTTGTAAGATTCTAAGTACTGGAAGTAGCTACCAAAGCAAGCCAAAAAGCTATTGTTTCAAGGTTCTTTCTAAGAATGAATTTCTTTCATTCTTTTGAAGAAAAGAAAAATCGGCTAATTTTCATTTCCAAAAATGTAATGATAGCGGCAAGTGAGTTAATTTTGAGAGTGTACTTTAAAGACTTGAAGTAAACTGAGTATTTAATTTCCTTGATTGATAACGACAAGAGATAAAAGGCGCATTTCTTAGCACTCTGTTCAGGAACAATTGCCCGCAATCCGCAATACACCAAGAAATTGTCCGCGATAGTTTTCGTTGGAGTTCCGGTGCAAAAATTTTGTTCTGATAATAAATGTTTCATGGTTGAACAGTTTGATGGGGCGGGAAATTTGTATGAGAATTTCCACATCAATATGTAATTATTTATTTTTATAATTCCAAGGAATAGTGCATACGCGCGCTGATTCGATTACCCCGGTTATACTTATTTGCCAAATATATTTTTATGCAGAATATATTCCAGGCGGCCAAGGCCCCGGGCTGGTGCGCAATGATGATGATGAGAATATACCGTGGTTTGAGTTTCCTATCAATTTTTGTATTGCTTCGTGACTTATTGTGAGCCGCTCGTGGAATCAATTGTTCCTAATATGTCCAGGCTTTTGACACTTCTTGTTCCGGAATTTTTCTGTATCGTTTTTAAGGTTTTGTATAAAAACAAAACCCTTATGAAATCGGTCATGCGTCCGTCTGTCCGTCTGTCCGTCTGTCTGTCTGTCCATGAAATATCTCACGAACCGCTGAAGCTACATGCATGAAATTTGGTGGAAATATGTAGAAATACTATAATTCTCTGGAGAAAGCGATGCGTCGTAATAGATCAACTTTAAGGGGGGGTCGCCATAGAGGGGAAATGAAGGTCGAAATTTTTTTTTCGTTTGGTATAGGCAAGTGGGGTATCGTAAGAAAGGTACCGTCGAGTACATTCCATTTCTGGAATTTTTTCAAATTTGAAGAAAGGAGAAAAGAGGGAGAGGGGAAAATATGTGGTCCGAGTTTGTCCCCCCCCTTGCATTTCGAGACCGTTATAGCTAGACATATGAAAATTTACAGAAAAGCGGCATTTCACTAGCATAGAAAAATAAAAATAATAGAATTTTTAAATCTCATCCAAAAAGGTTAATAATAGTACATTTCTATAGTTGCAGTTTGCACACCCCTGCACCCCTCAAGCACACCCTAGGCCAAAAATATTAATGGTTAATGATAACCAACATCATAGGCAATAATACCTCTAAGTTTCATTACAATGACATGATATTTAATAATAGTACATTGACTTAAAGTTATGCATTTTGACACTATCCATAAAAAAAAATACACCTACCGGCCTCACGCATAGATATGCGTGTACTACTTGCATGTTGTTTTTCGTAGTGCGAATTGCAGTTATTTAATGAACCAACTTTGGAAGGGTGAAGATTGGTGATTGGTGATCCTAACAATAACTATTCACACAGTTAATTTTTTAGGGTTTTGTGTCTTAAATCTTACAAAATCGGTCAAATAGCTGTATGTCCGTCTGTTCATAGAATATCTTACGAACGGCTGAAGCTGCACACATAATTCGGCGAGAATGTGTAGAAATGCTATAATTTGCTGGAGATAGCGTTGTGTTGTAATTGGCCAACTTTAAGAGGGGAGGGAGGGGGGGTCCACATAGAGGCGAAATTAAGGTAAATTTTTTTTTATCCACTGGTATAGCCAAGTGGGGTGTCGTGAGAAAGGTAATGTTGAGTACATTCCATTTTTGGCATTTTCTTGAGATTTGTAGAAAGGGGAACAGTGGAGGAGGAAAAAATATTAGACCGTAATTTGTCCCAGCCGCCCTGAATTTCGAAGCCGTTACACAAGTTTGCAATTTGCAATGTCGTCTTAATATGAATGGTTAAGCATTTCGAAGAGTGGGACAGTTTATCTCGTATACATACATATCTATCTACAGCTTCTCGTATTAAAACTATTACTTTGAGAGGTGACAGATGCAGTCTTTTTGTGAATTGGCATGTAAGATACTATATCATTGGTAAAACATTTAATTATGGTGTTTTTATTCAGCTGAGTGGTACCAAGAAGAGCAGGGAGCCAATATTTAGATACCAAAATAAGCGCGTGCTACAAAACCCTCGAATTGCGGGCGTAGCCCTCTATATTCCGGTTTCATTTTAATACATGGTTGTAACGCAGGCAATAACACCTTATCTCGTGCCTCGATATGCTAAGTTCATTACATTTGAAATTACCATAGTAAGATCGACACAATTTTACATGAGAGCCTTGTCATTGTCATGCATCCTTAAGCATCATTCATGTTCAGAGTGACACAGCTTCGTAAACTCTAATCAAAAGCAATATACGAGTATACACAGACTCATCTTATAACGATAATAGTATCCTTTCCATTAAAGCAAGGAATTCCAATAAACTGATATTGTCGCATAAACTCATGGTAGAGAGAGAATATTGAATAGAGGCATGTTCAAAATATTTTCAATTAAAACTTCCGCCAGCATACTTCATCGCTTTTACTGCAATATAAATAACTACATTGCCATTTTCCGCTGAATAATATACTCATATAAACTTGCAGCACAGGATTATGACAATGAATTCCTGTAAATTTTATTGTTTACAACATGCAAATTGAAGTAAGTACTACGTATAACAATGAAAATATTGGAATTTATTGGGCAATTCATTAAAAAAGTCTGTCGATCGATTGACTCTGAATTAAATCATTTTTAAGTTGCACGAAAATCAGTTATTAAGTTTTTGATTTGGCAATTTAATCAAGGCAACCATAGCAAACCAATTTTCAATGAAACATAATTCGCTCCTGCAAGTATTAAAATTGTCATAGATAAATATTACAAAAATGATACAAAGTATCTACACTGCATGCAGATACACCGGAACATGGATATGTCTTATGCCTACCGAAAGCGTGGGACGCGTTTTGTCGAATGATTTCATCCAGTATAACTATACTGGGGTCTTTATAAAACTTACTTCGATATCTTCAACACAACAGGTTCCACGCAGTCGGTAGCCAAAGACATATCCATGTTCCGATGTATCTGCATGCAGTGTAGATACTTTGTATCATTTCCCACCAAAATCCAATAACCTGTCTTCCAAAAACCGATTCCCGATAAACCCGCCCCAAATGAAACTTAACACCCCCTTCATGAGACAGAGAGACTTATCCCATTGAAAGCTAACGCCCCCATATGAACCGGATACACACGTTCTAATGAGATTGAACACCCAAACTCAACCACATGAGACAGATAGACACGCCCTTTTGAAAGTCAACATTTATGCTGCTAATGCATCGTACTGCATGTGGAGCTTTTGTTCCATATGTTTATTGTACGTATGTGGGCAGACCTCAAATCGCCGCCATTGCAAATGCACAACCACAGTCGCTGGATCACCCGATTTGGTTCGAATGAACTTCATCCGCTCTCGCTCATCTTCGGGGGCGGGAACTATGTACACTCTCTCAAATTGCGTCTGCGCATGTTCAAATGTTAGTCGAACTGACTACTTGCTACTTTTTCTGGGACCCTAGTGATTCAGATAGTACAACGCCCGCTATTTTATTAAATGAATGAATGGGAATTGGATGAAATTGAAGGTCATTGAAAGTCCTTGGACGTCCTTGACCTAAATAATGTGTAATGAAATCGGAATATAGAGGGCTACGCCCCCAATTCGAGGGTTTTGTAGCAAGCGCTTATTTTGGTATGTAAATATCGGCCCCGGCTCTTCTTGGTACCTTTCAGATGGATAGAAACATCATAATTAAAATGTATTAGTATCTTACATGCCAATTCCCTTGTTCCGCTTTCTTCAAGTTAAAGAATATACTAAAAATGGAATGTACTCAACATTACCTTTCTCACGAAACCCCATCCCCTGTCAATACCAGACGATGTTAATTTCGCCTCTAAGTGGACCCCCCCCCCAGTTGGCCAATTACGACACATCGCTTTCTCCAGCAAATTATAGTATTTCTACACATTCTTACAGAATTTCATGTGTGTGGCTTCAACCATTAGTCAGATAATCAATAAACAGGCGGACAGACATTTGGTTGTTTTTATACGAATTTTATTTATACAACAAAACCCTAAAAAGATAAATTTTTTGAATAATTATTATTAGAATCACCGCCCGCAGTCAATCTTTACCCTTTCAAAAATGGTTAATCAAATAACTGAAATTCGCACTACGAAAGACTACATGCAAGTAGTACTCGCACCTATGCATGAGGCCGGTAGGTGTATTTTCTGTATGGATAGTGTCAAAATGCCCAATTTGAAATGAATGTACTATTATTATTTTAAATATTATGTGATTGGAATGAAACTTAGAGATATTATTGCCTATGATGTTGGTTGTCATTGGTTATCAATATTTTTGACCTTGGGTATGCTTGAAGGGTACAGGGGTGTGCAAACTGCAACTATAGAGATATACTATTATTAACCTTTTTCGATGAGATTTCAAAATTCTATTATTTTTAGTTTTCTATACTAGTGAAATTCCGCTTTTCTGTAAATTTTCATATCTCTAGGTATAACGGTCTCGAAAGGCAAGCGGGGGGGGGACAAACTCGGATCACATATTTTCCCCTCTCCCTCTTTTCTCCTTTCTTCAAATTTGAAAAAAAATTCCAGAAATGGAATGTACTCGACGATAGCTTTCTTACGATACCCCACTTGCCTATACCAAACGAAAAAAAATTTCAGCCTTCATTTCCCCTCTATGGGGACCTCCCCTTAAAGTTGACCTATTACGACGCGTCGCTTTCTCCAGAGAATTATAGTTCTTCTACATATTTTCACCAAATTTCATGCATGTACATAGCTTCAGCGGTTCATGAGATATTTCATGGACAGACAGACAGACAGACGGACAGACGGACGCATGACCGATTTCATAAGGGTTTTGTTTTTATACAAAACCCTAAAAATGGAATTTCATTCATTGTGACCTCAGATTGGGTCTATGCATGTGCATGTCGGGAGTGCACAATTTGTTTAATGAAATGGTGAGAATGAGAATGATATGAATGAATGAGAGGAGGAGGTCCGCTGGCCTGAGCGAAATTTCGCATACATTCGGAGACCATAAATTGCGTGTGAGCAAAGAGGATTGATAATTCTACAAGAGTTATCTGTGTATCACTCCATATAATTTTCCCCCTGGCCAGGAGATTTGTATGTATTGACAAATTGTATAGACGTTACAAGAAAGTTGATTCCGCCTCCGGCGGTAGATTTGTATGTATTGATTCTCTTGTGTATCTATACTGTGTAGTTTATAGTCTGTTTATACAATTTGTCAATACATACAAATCTCCTGGCAGAAGCGAAACCAAAGATTAAACATTACTAAGATACCTCACTTAGTACGATTTAATTTTTAGAACGGGATGCACTCATGTTTAATCTTTGCCAATAATTCAAAGGTAAATTCCCTTAAGAGAGACGGCAACACTTCAGTAATGGCAACTGCCTATAAAGTTTCAATGTGTGAGTAACATGCTTGTTAGTTGGCACCACCCCTTTGTGTACGCATATGGGAACCTACACATACGCAACTACTAGTCAGTCGCGTTAATTTGTATGAAGTAGGGTATCTTCTTATGGTTAATCTTTGGCGAAACTTCTATGGAGTGATAACTCTTGTGGAATCTATACTATTTGGTGTGAGCATGCCGAGCGAGGAGAGCAGACGACTTCTTGCGACGTGTTCTGGGGGCCTAGTCAAGTTAGGGAGTAAGGAGCGTACTCTATATTTTTGAGGATTTTGAATGTATGGTATGTATGCAGGAGTTTTGATTATGGCGTCGCGTCGTCGCGTTGACTGAGAACATGGGACAGAGAGCACAAGTCAAAATTCTGCGAGCCTGGTTGGAAATACGTAAACCAATCGGCCACTACATTCATAGAACTCGGAAACATTTCCAATGGGCTTGTTTCCTCTTCTGACCCCCGAGTAGCACAGCAGACATTTCGTGTTACGGACAGATTTTTAGGATGACCCCCAGCTATAAGACATATCCATGTCAAAAAAATCTCATCCTCTCCAAAGAGTTAGTAAGTTACTCCGCACCATTCAAACCTTCACAGTCGAGTTTCCAAGTAAAATCACGCCGCCATCAAGGCTAATAATACAAATACACTATATTAATAGAATTCTCACATATTTGCTGTCATCTTGCACATAGGCAGCTAGCTGCAAAGACGCATGACGTGAAGAGTGCTTCTATCTGTAATCTGTACGAAACCACTTAGCTCGAAGAAATTAAATCGAGGGAATTCGGGAATAAAAGGAAAGTATTTCCTTCCAGTGATAACAAAAATGAATGACGCATCGTGAAGCCAACAGCCCAGGCTAGGAACGGACAAGAGGAAAAATTAATCGGGTTTTTGAAATATTGCACAAATATTGGGGACAGTCCCCTTGCGGCCAAAGGTCCTTTTCCAGTTTTCCTTGATTATTTTGAAAACTATGGACTCTACAAAAAAATGTCCCAAGGCTCAATCAAAGTACATAAAATTTCCTCCAAAATTATACATCAATCCCTCGATCACCAGGTCGTACTCTACTTAAGCTCTAGAATACATGAAAATTTGGGCACATATTCTTATTAAAATCTACAATGGGCTGGTATCGTATCCAGAGCCGAACGAAGAAAATTTGGCGCCCGGGGCGAAAATTTCATATGGCGCCCCCATATACATATATATATTTAAATAGGAGAATAAACGAGTAACATGCAGCATCTCTGCAAAACTGGTTAATTATCTGGTCGCACTACCGGTAATCTTTCAGTTAACAGGGATTGGGAAAAAATTAACTTATTTACTTTTTACTGTCCCATGAGTTGTAACTGACGGTTTGGTGAGCATCCGAAGATGCACGAAGGACGAAGAAAAAGGCGAGGGGCCTATGTTTGCTGCAGCTCAGCTCGGGAGACGTGAGTGGGGTTGTCTCCGCTCGTTGCCCCTGTCCTTTACATATTAACAAAAATGGTTAGGCCTGGGGAAGACAACACAAGCAGGAGAGGTAAAAATGGGGGAATAAAAAAATGAGGCGATAAGGATGGAATGGTTGGCGGAGGGCTCACTTTCCCTCGCGCTAACATCGGGATCCAGGTGTAATGGGACCCTCGGCCTCTGGTTTCGTACCACCGACAGATCATCAGGCGTTGCTTTCGATCTGCCGGCGAAAGCCCACGAGCTACTAAAGGCTACCGACATACATTTAGTTCTCAACTAGTACCATGTCCTTATTTTAAAAATTTGTCCCATAAAATTAAGAGGAATATTTTGTTAGTTTTACCTCTATAAAATGCCAATTGTTGTTTTTTTGATTGTTGTTTTTTATCGCTTTTGTAGCTACGTCTGTAGCTTAGCTCGGCAACGTACCGGGCATTTTTTGCTACTCGAAACACGGTCGATTGAGGTTCAAGCCCCTCAGCGGAACACATAACTTGATTCCTGCTTCTATCCGTATGAAACCACTAAGCTTGGAGAAATTAAAAGAAGTAATTTGAGAATAAAATGTATTTGCCCCGCTGAGGGGAACCTCAGTCGACCGTGTTTCGAGTAGCAAAAAATACCCGGTGCGTTGCCGAGCTAAGCTACAGACGCATACTCTGTTGGCGTGCAGAATGAAACCAAGTGTCACAAAAAATGATACAAAGTATCTTCACTGCATGCAGATAAATCGGAACATGGATATGTCTTTGGCTACCGACTGCGTGGAACCTGTTGTGTTGAAGATATCGACGTAAGTTGACATGGATATGTCTTATAGCTGGGGGTCATCCTAAAAATCTGTCCGTCACACGAAATGTCTGTTTTTCTACTCGGGGGTCAGAAGAGGAAACAAGCCCATTGAAAATTTTTCTTTTCTGGTTGTGCATGTCGTTTGAGTGAAGTGGTCATTGTGCATGGCTGTTGCTTGTAGATCCGCGCGGGCGGTGCGCTTGCGGGGATCCTGTGTGAACATGTTGGGATGTTGATTTGATAGCGATCAAGGTTGACGTTGTGGACGGCAAGAAATAACATATTGTACGGGTGAACGGGCGGACTTTCAATGACCTTCAATTTCCGCCAATTCCCATTCATCATTTAATAAAATAGCCCGTGTTGTACTATCTGAATCACTAGGGTCCCAGAAAAGGTAGCAAGTAGTCAGTTCGACTAATATTCGGACATGCGCAGACGCAATTTGAGAGAGTGTACATAGTTCCCGCCCCCCGAAGATGAGCGAGAGCGGATGAAGTTCATTCGAGCCAAATCGGGTGATCCAGCGACTGCGTTTGTGCATTTGCAATGGCGGCAATTTGAGGTCTGACTGGTCCACAATGTGGGCCCCTACCACACGTGTAATAAACAAATAGAACAAAATGGCGGATTTATACTAGGCGAGTTAGAATCTCTCAAGTTCCGAAATAAAGAAATATTCGTCGCAGGATGTTATATGTTATGATGTATTGTACATTCAGAGGTCTGCAGAAGATCAAATGCCCCCCTTCCGCAAAAATTCTAAAATGTTCAAAATGGCTGGAATCCAAACAAATAAAATAGCGCGCGTTGTACTACATATCTGAATGAATAGGGTAACAGAAAAAGTAGCAAGTAGTCAGTTAGACTAACATTTGGACATGCGCAGACGCAATTTGAGAGTGTGTACATTACATAGTTCCCGCCCCCCGAAGATAGAGAGCGAGAGCCATCGCGGATAAAGTTCATTCTATCCAAATGGTTGTGCATTTGCAATGGCGGCGATTTGAGGTCTGACTGGCCCACAATGTGGTGGTGGTGTGACCACACATGCAATAAACATTTCATAAAACAAAATGGCGGATTCGTACTGCGCGAGTTAAAATCTCCCAAGCCCCGAAATAGAGAAATATTCGTCGCCGGATGTTATAGTTCCGGGCAGCTCATCGTGACATGATGTACATTCAGAGGTCTGCAGAAGATCAAATGCCCCCCCCCCCCCCCTTCTGCATAAATTTCAAAATTTTTCTTGTGCATTCTCTTTGTGCGTGTGTTGCAATGTTTTGTTTACTTTTGTTAGTTTCCCTTTCTGTTTGCCGGACACAATCGCATAGAGTCGCACGCGTTACTTGAGAAACGGATTGTGTGTGCCGGACCAGGACTGTTGATTAAAGGGGCGTGATGAGGCGGATAGTGGTGGGAGCGAAAGATACACAAACACAATACACGTCCGATTGGGAAAAGATGGTGGGAAGCGTGATTGCGATTAGCAGAAACGTACTCAGAGAAATGTCGATAGGCTGCAGTCTGCAAACTGTACCGAACGGGTAGATGGAACATGTAGATGGAACAGGGTGCACGAGAGGAGGTGAATATTGCACACACGCGATGCAAACGAAAACGAAACGATCCCGCGAGAGAAAGGAGCCCAAGCGGAAAGGACAAAGCAAAGCAGAATTTATGACGAGTATCCACACTGCCACCAGATACATGGGTACATGTTTATGTCTTATGCCTACCGAAAGCGTGGGACGTGTTTTTTCGAATGATTTCATCCAGTATGACTATACTGGAATCTTTATAAAACTTACGTCGATATCTTCAACACAACAGGTTCCACGCAGTCGGTAGTCATAGACATATCCATGTTCCGATGTATCTGCATGCAGTGTAGATACTTTGTATTTTTTATAAAGATCCCAGTATAGTTATACTGGATGAAATCATTCGACAAAACACGTCCCACGCTTTCGGTAGGCATAAGACATATCCATGCATGCAGTGTAGATACTTTGTATCATTTTCAAGACATACCGTCCTGCATAGTGTACAGGAGAATACAAATTAACCCAACCGTTGCCCCGTGTGTGGATCAAGCGATCATACACTCTACATATTTTATATGCGCCTGTGCTTCGTTAGTACGTAAGTCCGCAATCGATCGCGTCAAGCCGCGGTCTAGCTAAACACACTTACTATAAGATACTTAGATAGTACTCGTCTAAGTCTAAAGACGGTAAGCGCGACAACACAATTTTATTGCATTAACGTTTACGTTATCCGCGCTGCACAAACTGCATCATTTGCATTATTCTCCTCACTAAATCAGAATTGTGCACTGTTAGTTGATATACTCATCATCGATCGTGATAGTGCGCGGTATGCGCGATACAAGTACGGTCTTAAGTTCCTTACATCTCACGGAAAAAAACACGTTGGTGACCTTGGTGACACTGATTTCAGTCGGCTGGATGGGATTGGCCATCACAAGAAAGGGGTGGATCCGCCGCGGAAGTGTAGTCCAAGGTCCGTGGAGCAAGCATCTCTTTCGCACTGTCGCCGATGACGAAGCAACACCCATCCATTGAACTTCTTCGACTCAACCGTCTCTCCATTGCGTGCATACGAGTGTGTGTGTATGTGTGTGTGTGAAGTTGAAGCTATTTCCCGACCTACTCCAACGATTTTCTTACTGAGTCAGGTTAGTGACTAATTGATGACAACAAAAAGATTGGTGTGAAGGAGGAGCCATAGCGCTGTGCACGAGTGAGGGAGACAGGTTGTCTGGATGTGGCTGGTGTTGTGAGCAGATTTGAATGACGAGGGGATGGCAGTTGAATGATGTTGACTTGTGTTATGGGTGCCTGGTTGTTTAGTCAGTTCATGACGCGATGTTTTTCGATTTTCGTGAGTTCCCTTTGATGACTGACTCGGATTGACTGAGGATCGGCCACTACATTCATATAACTCGGAAAAATTGTCAATGGGCTTGTTTCCTCTTCTGACCCCCGAGTAGAAAAACAGACATTTCGTGTGACGGACAGATTTTTAGGATGACCCCCAGCTATAAGACATATCCATGTCAAAAAATCCAATTTCACCCATTTGGGGTAAATAATTCGGTTGAGCGTGTTGCTGATCACACACCTCTATTCAAAGACAAAACACACCGTCACGATCTAGTAAATGAGGTAATTGCTAACTCATTTCGAGGCCTTGGTTCAAAATTAGACTGTTGCGTCAGTTATTTTTTTTAAGAAGCCATAAAATGTTTGTGCAATTTTTCGTTCATACGAGTATAATTTTGAACAAACATTTTCAGTAGTGCGAGTTACCCACAGACGTGCAAAACTTTGTACAAATTTTTGAACAAAAAGATACAAAGTATCTACACTGCATGCAGATACACCGGAACATGGATATGTCTATGACTACCGACTGCGTGGAACCTGTTGCGTTGAAGATGTCGACGTAAGTTTTGTAAAGATCCCAGTATAGTTATACTGGATGAAATCATTCGAAAAAACACGTCCCACGCTTTCGGTAGGCATAAGACATATCCATGTACCCATGTATCTGGTGGCAGTGTAGATACTCGTCATAAATTCTGCTTTGCTTTTTCCTGTCCGCTTGGGCTCCTTTCTCTCGCGGGATCGTTTCGTTTTCGTTTGCATCGCGTGAGTGCAATATTCACCTCCTCTCGTGCACCCTGTTCCATCTACCCGTTCGGTACAGTTTGCAGACTGCAGCCTATCGACATTTCTCTGAGTACGTTTCAGCTAATCGCAATCACGCTTCCCACCATCTTTTCCCAATCGGACGTGTATTGTGTTTGTGTATCTATTGCAAAATCGCTCCCACACTATCCGTCTCATCCCGCCCCTTTACTCGTAAACAACAGTCCGGGTCCGGCACACACAATCCGTTTCTCAAGTAACGCGTGCGACTCTATGCGATTGTGTCCGGCAAACAGAAAGGGAAACTAACAAAAGTAAACAAAACATTCCAACACACGCACAAAGAGAATGTACAAGAAAAATTTTGGAATTTTTGCAGAAGGGGGGGGGGGCATTTGATCTTCTGCAGACCTCTGAATGTACATCATGTCACGATGAGCTGCCCGGAAATATAACATCCTGCGACGAATATTTCTCTATTTCGGGGCTTGGGAGATTTTAACTCGCGCAGTACGAATCCGCCATTTTGTTTTATGATACGTTTATTGCATGTGTAGTGGGGGCCCACATTGTTGGCCAGTCAGACCTCAAATCGCCGCCATTGCAAATGCACAACCATTTGGATAGAATGAACTTCATCCGCGATGGCTCTCGCTCTCTATCTTCGGGGGGCGGGAACTATGTAATGTACACACTCTCAAACTGCGTCTGCGCATGTCCAAATGTTAGTCGAACTGACTACTTGCTACTTTTTCTGGGACCCTATTGATTCAGATATGTAGTATTGTACAACACGTGCTATTTTATTTGTTTGGATTCCAGCCATTTTGAACATTTTGGAATTTTTGCGGAAGGGAGGCATTTGATCTTCTGCAGACCTCTGAATGTGCATCATAACATATAACATCCTGCGACGAATATTTCTCTATTTCGGGACTTGAGAGATTCTAACTCGCCTAGTATAAGTCCGCCATTTTGTTCTATATGTTTATTGCACGTGTGGTGGGGGCCCACATTGTGGACCAGTCGGACCTCAAATCGCCGTTATTGCAAATGCACAAACGCAGTCGCTGAATCACCCGATTTGGCTCGAATGAACTTCATCCGCTCTCGCTCATCCTCGGGGGGCGGGAGCTATGTACACTCTCTCAAATTGCATCTGCGCATGTCCAAATGTTAGTCGAACTGACTACTTGCTACCTTTTCTGGGACCCTAGTGATTCAGATAGTACAACACGGGCTATTTTATTAAATGATAAATGGGAATTGGCGGAAATTGAAGGTCATTGAAAGTCCGCCCGTTCACCCGTACACTATGTTATTTCGTGCCGTCCGCAACGTCAACCTTTATCGCTATCAAATCAACATCCCAACATGTACACACAGGATCCCCGCAAGCGCGCCGTCCGCGCGGATCTACAAGCAACAGCCATGCACAATGACCACTTCACTCAACGACATGCACAACCAGAAAAGAAAAATTTTCAATGGGCTTGTTTCCTCTTCTGACCCCCGAGTAGGAAAACAGACATTTCGTGTTGACGGACAGATTTTTAGGATGACCCCCAGCTATAAGACATATCCATGTCAAAAAATGATACAAAGTATCTACACTGCATGCAGATACATCGGAACATGGATATGTCTTTTGCTACCGACTGCGTAGAACCTGTTGTGTTGAAGATATCGACGTAAGTTTTATAAAGATCCCAGTATAGTTATACTGGATGAATTCATTCGACAAAACACGTCCCACGCGTTCGGTAGGCATAAGATATACCGATGTATCTGCATGCGGTGTGGATACTTTGTATCATTTTCAAGACATACCGTCCCGCATAGTGTACAGGAGAATACAAATTAACCCAACCGTTGCCCCGTGTGTGGATCAAGCGATCATACACTCTACATATTTATATGCGCCTGTGCTTCGTTAGTACGTCAATCCGCGATCGATCGCGCCAAACCGCGGTCTAGCTAAACACACTTACTATTAGATACTTAGATAGTACTCGTCTAAGTCTAAAGACGGTAAACGCGACAACACAATTTTATTGCATTAACGTTTACGTTATCCGCGCTGCACAAACTGCATCATCTGCACTATTCTCCTCACTAAATCAGAATTGTGCACTGTTAGTTGATACATCATCGATCGTGATAGTACGCGGTATGCGCGATACAAGTACGGTCGTAAGTTCCTTACATCCACGGGAAAACACGTTGGTGACCTTGGTGACACTGATTTCAGTCGGCTGGATGGGATTGGCCATCACAAGAAAGGGGTGGATCCGCCGCAGAAGTGTAGTCCAAGGTCCGTGGAGCAAGCATCTCTTTCGCACTGTCGCCGATGACGAAGCAACGCCCATCCATTGAACTTCTTCGACTCAACCGTCTCTCCATTGCCTGCATACGAGTGTGTGTGTATGTGTGTGTGTGTGTGAAGTTGAAGCTATTTCCCGACCTACCCCAACAATTTTCTTACTGAGTCAGGTTAGTGACTAATTGATGAAAACAAAAAGATTACTGTGAAGGAGGAGCCATAGCGCTGTGCACGAGTGAAGGAGACAGGTTGTCTGGATGTGGCTGGTGTTGTGAGCAGATTTGAATCACGAGGGGATGGCAGTTGAATGATGTTGACTTGTTTTATGGGTGCCTGGTTGTTTAGTCAGTTCATGATGCGAAGTTTTTCGATTTTCGTGAGTTCCCTTTGATGAATGACTCGGATTGACTGAGGATCGGCCACTACATTCATAGAACGCGGAAAAATTTTCAATGGGCTTGTTTCCTCTTCTGACCCCCGAGTAGAAAAACAGACATTTCGTGTGACGGACAGATTTTTAGGAAGACCCCCAGCTATAAGACATATCCATGTCAAAAAAAACATGCACAACATCTATTTTCGACTCAATTTTCGCGGAACCAAGCTGTCTTTCGGAGCTAAAGTAGACACGAGTGAAATGGGGATCGGTTTGTACAACAGAATACGGTAAGTGGCCCTGTGTGTGACTGTGGTGTTAACATGTGAATCTATTGGCCGCTGCTGCTGTGAATTGGTGTGAATGTATGGATGTGGTATGAACGTGTTAATAGATGTTCTAACTTATTTATTTTGTATTTATTTACTTACCCGTTTGTATATTGTATTGTGTTGGGTGACTGTTTATGCACGATTTTTTGATTGATCAATTTATGTGCTTATTTACTTATTTATTTGGTTATTTGTGTTTATGTGGTGTGAATGAATGTATGCCGCATGCATTTGAACTTCATTCGTGAATATTATGAAAATCTTCGATTGTTCGGTGAATTCATCATGCATTGCATTTTTTACATTCATTTCACTATTTTGCTTGAAATTGCGTTGCTCTATAGATTGGCAATTTTCTGTGTTTATGCCACTGTGCAATAAGTAGTTGGAGAGTGTTTTGGAGGCGTACGACTATGGGCATGCACGCAATATTATTTACAGAGGCTTAAAACCGGGGAATTTATTGTTGGATGTGTTGTAAAAATGGTGGATTTTGGTTTTTGTAAAAAAAAATAACGGTTCTAATGTAAGACGTGAATGTTCCGTGGCACGCCGGAATACGTTGATCCCGCGATTATACTCAATTGAGGCCATGACACTAGTGCCGACTATAAGTCGTTAAGTGTGTTGATATCTGAATTGTTAACGGGTAAACGCCATTCACTGGTTCGGACTCGATGCGAACCTATAACATCTTATCTTAAAGGGCATAAATGCAATCGATTTTCCGCGAAATGCCCGTGCACTTACAATGAAGCTCTGTCACTACCAACATGGGCGTATAATTTCCCCACGGTGTCTCTGAGCGATTTTGTGCGAAGCTTTCTTTGTTTACGAAAGTTCTGCACATGTACATTAACGTTCAAAATTATTTAGATAAGGCAAATTCTCTTGAAAAATTGAAATGACGTCCGAATAATAAATTTTACTCAGACCCTATTTGCTAAGTCTCAAATCATTAAACTAAATAAGAGTCAAAACACCTCATAGCAAAGGGCAATTATTTGAAAAAGAGTTTGCAAGGTGAAGTCAGTTGTAAGATCATTTGCATAAGAGGATCATAATGCAGACGAAATTTAAAACATACGTACATGTAACAGGGAAAATGATTATTCTTCTGCACTGTCGGGACATCTTCAGTTATTCCTGCAAGTGAAGGAGCTCCTAACAACCTGTGTTTTGTCGTGAAAGTTTAATGCACAAATGATCTTGCCACTGACTTCACCTTACCAACTCCTTTTCAAATATTTGCCCTTTGCTATGAGGTGTTTTGACTCTTATTTAGTTTAATGATTTGAGACTTAGCAAATAGGGTCTGAGTAAAATTTATTATTCGGACGTCATTTCAATTTTTCAAGAGAATTTGCCTTATCCAAATAATGTTGAACGTTAATGTACATGTGCAGAACTTTCGTATACAAAGAAAGCTTCGCACAAAATCGCTCAGAGACACCGTGGGGAAATTAAATTGCCCCGATACACGATCGTCGTATCGTGTCTTATTGGTGTACGGAACTTCCCCGTCTTAAGCTTTCAGCGTACACTGTGCGTTTCCAGCTTAAGAATGTCGGCCGGCATCCCGGGAAAATATCGGCAAGTGGGAAAACGCTAGGCTTCACCCCCCGGGAATTTTCTGATGACCACCAAACCGTCAATTACATTCCCAAGGATTTTTTTTTTTTGCAAAATACCAAAAACGCCCAACCCAATCAAAAATTTCAATTTCGGGTGGATGACTGCCTAGGGCCTTATTACAACAATCTGTAAAAATTAATTTCATACTAGGTGCCCCTAACTATACCCAATTTTTTGATATTTTAGTCTACCCATCGAGTGAAAAACGGAAGACAAATCGTATAGTTTTGAAACTTCAAATTCATTATACCCTTCACGGATGTGATAGGGTATATTAACTTTGTCATGAAGTTTGCAACGCACAGAAGGAAGCATCTCCGACCATATTAACTATATAAAATATATTCTTCGTCAGTATGATGAGACGAATCGATTAAGCTTTGCCCGTCTGGTTCTATGCAAGCTAAGCTAGTCCCTCAGTTTTAAAGCTATCGAGCTGAAATTTTGTGCAAAGCCTTCTTTCCATTGCACGCTGTAAATATTTCGGAACCAACGGAATCGGACCACTACGTCATATAGCTGCCATAGGAACGGCCGGTCCAAAAATTCGTCTTTGTGAGAAAAACTTTTTTATTTCTAAAGATATCTTTTTCAAATTGCATAATAATAAATGGGATTTTTAGCCAAATCACATTCCCAAATTTGGATGAAATCGAAATACTCTATCATATGGCTGCCATAAGTTGTTAGTTGGTATTAAGGGGGAAAACAACATAAGGGAGCTGATTTTCACTGATTTTTTAGGATTTTTTTTTTTGGTGGGAAGAATTAACTAGAATTCAATCAAATTTTGACATAATTTTACTCATATTTCGGATAATATTATGTGAACTATTTTGAATATTTTAAGTTAAAAATAACAAAGTTTCGCACTGATGTTCGCTGAAGGCCGTAACTAAAGTTCTCCAATTGCGGGACTGGTAGCGATTCCAATTTCTATCCAAAATTGAAAAGGTTTTAATTTTACATTATTAACTTATTTTCTAAGAATATGGACCTCAATGAAAATAATAGAGAAATATATAATTTAAAAATTTGGCAAGTGTTGGAAAAAAGAATTTCAATTTTTTTTTCACTAGTTATGCAAAAAAAAACACCCTTAAAAATACGATATCATCCCAAATATTGGTTCATACTCTTCGTAATATTATACAGAGTCATATTTTCAATTTTGATAATGATCGGTTCATTACTTTTTGAGTTAGAAGGCCAGCAAATGTAAAAAAAGTCATTTTGATCAAAACGCGTTTCAAAAACAGAATATAACCGAAATAATCTCTTTTGTGGATGCTTTCTGTATCTTCTGTACCGTTATTTGAAAACAAAGATGCAAAAGTGGAGTTCTGCTACAAGGCTACTTAAGTATTAGGTGTATAACTTTGCTTCCGCCGTTTTCCGACAGACGGCTGCATCGGTGAGGGCTGGTCAAAATACGTAGTTCAAAAGTGTCATAAAGTGAGTTTGGACGTCTGTGAACGTATCGACATGCCCGCATTAGTAAAAGTTGTTCGCATTTTTAATAAAACTCGCGATTCAAAATGTCTGTCATTTGCAGGAAGTTTTGATCTTCTGCTTCCATTTGAAAAAAAAACTGCAGCTGAGGCTCATCGAATGCTTTCAGATACTTACGGTGAGGTTGCTCTGAGTGACAGAACATGTCGTGAGTGGTTTCAATGTTTTAAAAGTGGCGATTTCAATGTCAAGGACAAGCATGGTAGTGGGAGAGAAAAAAATTTCAAAGACGACGAATTGGAGAAGCATTGCTCGATGAAGATTCGTGCCAAACGCAACACAGGAGATCGATACCGAACGCAATTAATGCGTTTAAGTCGAGCATTAAAGGAAAAACGACCACAGTACCAAGAGAGACACGACAAAGTCATCCTTTAGCATGACAATGCTCGGCCACACGTCACAAAAGTGGTCAAGACATACTTGGAAATCCTGAAATGGTAGATCTTGCCCCATCCGCTGTACTCCCCAGACATCGCTCTTTCCGACTACCATCTGTTTCGTTCCATGGCGCACGGCCTGGCTGATCAGAATCTTCGTTCGTACGAGGAAGCCGAAAAATGGGTGCAATCATGGATCGCGTCGAAATACGCCTCCTTTTTCCTAGAAAGAATCCGAAAATTGCCGGAGAGATGGGCGAAAATTGTCACTAGCGATGGAGAGTACTTTGAATAATACATCTGTAAGTACCTTTTGACAATCAAGCTTTTAATTCTAGGAAAAAACGACGGAAGCAAAGTTATACACCCAATACATAAAGCGACTACCTCAGGTAGTGCTCGGCCCTACCCTCTAGAGTGACCTCAAGCCTGTAGACTATCTCCCATTAAGAAGAAAAGATATTTACACCGATTTTTATATTGGACTTAATCAGGGAATAAATTACAATACAAACAATTCTACATATTTCAGAATCATGGCGTAAGATTGGGGTGCAACCCCTTTTAGACGTCCTTGTCGTTGGTAAAAAATTTAATGTAGTTCTAGACCAACCATAAAGTTTATTTCCCGTGAATGAAATGATGACATGATACCATGGACTAAAAAAAGAACGGAATTAAATTTATTTCTGTTTAAAATGAGGATAAACGTGGGAACATTCCTGTTTCGCAAAAAATTAAGAGAATTCTTTCTTTTCGAATAGAGAGAATTTTCCACAAAACTTAAAATATTTCCGCTTTCGGACCTGCAAATCTCCTCGTGGATTCTAGGTTCCTACCACCCAAAGCGGAAATGGAGTACTTAAAGCGGAAATGCTGCAATTAAGGAAATTAAAGAATTCTTTCTAAATGCAATAGCGAGAATTCTCTTATCATTCGCGAAACAGGAATGTTCCAAAACGAGGTCTATGAAAACAAGCTAGCCTTCGGCCGGACCGGTCGTTCCTTTGGCAGCTATATGACGTAGTGGTCCGATTTCAACCAAATTCGGGAATGTTATTTAACAAAGCTACTATTGATTAGTGTGAAATTTAAAAATGATATCTTTAGAAATCAAAAAGTTTTTCTCACAAAGACGAATTTTTGGACCGGTCGTTCCTATGGCAGCTATATGACGTAGTGGTCCGATTTCAACCAAATTCATAAGTGTGATTTAACTATAGATGCTGTTGATTTCTGTGAAATTTGAAAAAGATATCTTTAGAAATAAAAAATTTTTCTCACAAAAACGAATTTTTGGACCGGTCGTTCCTATGGCAGCTATATGACGTAGTGGTCCGATTCCACTGGTTCCGACATATATACTGCCTGCAATAGAAAGAATGCTCTGTACAAAATTTCAGCTCGATACCTTTAAAACTGAGGGACTAGTTTGCATAGAAACAGACGGACAGACAGACAAAGCTTAATCGACTCGACTCATCATACTGACCAAGAATATATATAGTTTATATGGTCGGAGATGCTTCCTTCTGTGCGTTGCAAACTTCATGACAAAGTTAATATACCCTATCACATCCGTGAAGGGTATAAAAATAACGGAACCATCGTTGCGACATAATCTGCCATGTAAATTACTGTTTATAGATCGCCTATATCGCGTTGAGTTTTCGAGTTATTGATATTTAAGTAATTGATTTTCCCAATGTGCGATTAAGAGAGAAACGATGCAACATGACATTTTGCGTGAAACAGGGAAAAATATTTACGGGTCATCGCAGGGGACAAGAGTAGCGTATCCAAGTCATCACAGTGAATTTTTAAAGGATTTACATGCTCAAAGAAAACGCAGGATCGATTCTCTGTCAAAGTCATGCTTGCGGTTTTCCATTTAGATTTCAAGAGATTTGAGCATTTTTAATTTTTCCCCCAATGTTAAACAGTCAACTGTTTTGAACATGTTTTCATAGTATCGAAAGGGCATTTTAAAAGGATTGCGAGAACAATTGCGCAAATAGAGCCTACAGTTGTTGCGAGTTTACTAATGGTTCCTTCACCGTGACAATGCACCTAACCGCTCCGCCCGGGTTAATTCGCAACATTTTTGTGTCAAACATCGGATGAGTGTCCTCTCCAACCTCCCGACTCCAAAGACTTTTCTCCCAGCGACATTTTCCTATTTCCAAAATTAAAACCGCCGCTAAAACCAATAAAGCAAATTTGCCACGGATCTGAAACCCCTTTGCATTCAAATTCTTAATTTAACTGACCTCTTACGTACGAGTGGAAAGAGAGTAGAGACGACACAAGTATATCAAAATCCATAACCTACTCCTTACTTTTCTACCAAAAAAAAAATGTAATTTACGTGGACTACTGAATACCATTTGAGAAAATTCTATGTACCTTTCACTCTAGCTTCTTAGCATTACTGACCCAAAATTTGAAATTACATAAACGACGCAAAACCGTCGTACTATTGTCAGATTTCATGCCTGCTTTTTAAATTGTGACAAAAAGCTTGGGTAAAACATCGAGACCCTTCAGAAAGAATTTAACAAAGACTCTTCTCCATATTCTCAGAGACGTCATTCAAAACGATAACCACTCTAGGGTGTAGCAGTTCTTCAGTGCTACGTGCGTGAAAGGAAAGTACAAGTCCTGTTCATTCTGTAATCGGTAGAATGCCTCAAATGGAGAGGGTTTAAGTTCATTTACATTTTACTAATAAAAGGATAATTGCCTTTAGTGACTCCGTCAGACGTCAGGGTACTAACACTTCGCGGACAGATAACGTGGGCAAAGGGAATTACTAATATTGTCCGCTCGATGTTGGATGGACAAACGTTGCCAAGCCGGTTTTCTTGCCGGTATATAGTGAACACATGCGAATGGATTCTCCATAGATCTGACGTACACAATGTGCATACTACAGGGAATAGTTGTATGTATCTGTATAACAAACACTTTAGTGTTCCTCTCATAATTCTTGTTGAATGTCATATTGCTCCGAGTCCCTCGTACGTGCATGTCAGTACTTAAGGCAGATATGGAAAACTTGCGACCACTCCACGGTTTTTAGGGTTTTGTAAAAAAACAAAACCCTTATGAAATCGGTCATGCGTCCGTCTGTCCGTCTGTCTGTCTGTCTGTCCATGAAATATTTCACGAACCGAAGAGGCTACGTGCATGAAATTTGGTGGAAATATGTAGAAGTACTATAATTCTCTGGAGAAGGTGACGCGTTGTAATAGGTCAACTTTTAGGAGGGTCCCCATAGAGGGGAAATGAAGGTCAAATTTTTTTTTTCGTTTGGTATTGGCAAGTGGGGTATCGTAAGAAAGGTACCGTCGAGTACATTCCATTTTTGTAATCTTTTTCAAATTTAAAGAAAGGGGAAAAGAGGGAGAGGGGAAAATATGTGAACCGAGTTTGTCCCCCCCCCCCCCCCCTTGCATTTCGAGACCGTTATACTTAGAAATATGAAAATTTACAGAAACGCGGCATTTTACTAGCATAGAAAACCGAAAATCGTAGAATTTTGATATCTTATCAAAAAAGGTTAATAATAGTACATTTCTATAGTTGCAGTTAGCACACCCCTGCACCCCTTAAACACACGCCAGGTCAAAAATATTGATGGCCAATGATAACTAACATCACAGGCAATGATATATTTAAGTTTCATTACAATCACATAATATTTAATGATAGTACATTCATTCAAATTTAGGCATTTTGACACTATCCATACAAAAAATACACCTATGGGTGTATAGAGGCGAAGTTAAGGTCACATTTTTTTATCGACTGTTGTAGGCATGTGGGGTGTTGTGAGAAAGGTAATGTTGAGCACATTCCATTTTTGACATTTTCTTTAAATTTGAAAAAAAGGGGAACAGTGGGGAAGGAGAAAATATCAGATCGTAATTTGTCCCACCCTACTAAGTTAAGTTTCGTAACAATCACGTAATATGAATTGGCATGTAAGATACTATATCATGGGTAAAACATTTTATTTGCGGTTTTGTTTTTATCCATCTACATATGTGGTGCCTTAAAGAGCAAGGAGCCGATATTTACATACCAAAATCACCGCTTGCTACAAAACCCTCGAATTGCGGGCGTAGCCCTCTATATTCCGGTTTCATTTATTTATATGTATATAGGTTGTAACGGACCGATTCTGACACATAAGTGTCTATTTTTGAATTTGAATATTTTTCACAAATATATTCGATTTGACTTTATTTCAAATCATTTATATTTGTGAAAAGTCGTTACAATTTTTAAAAATGGGCATTTATGAGTTAGAATCGGCCTCCTATAAGCGGACTTGGCGGCCATGTTTTCGGTGGGAGTGATAAGCCACTCCGGACAATTTGTTATCTCGAAGGGCGGATGTTCGCGCCAAAACTGCTGTCATGGGGGATTGGCGAGTCACCCGCGATCGAGGCCGGTCGATTTTGGGATCCGTTTTTTTTCGGCGAATTTTCCTCTTATATATTTGAGTGGGAACTTTGATATTCACCCGCCAAGAAAATCGGCCGTGTTTGTTGAGGAGTGATCATTTGAGAAACGGATAATTTTTGTTGTAAATCTTGTTTTGGAAGATTTTGCCGTGCCGACGCAACCGTGCCGAGACGGCAGCTGAAAAGTGGCCCACCAACCCGGCCCGCCATCAGCGGTATCGTGATGATAATTGAGCGGAGGGGTTGCGATTCACCAGTCGCCGACACTGTGTTATCGAAGTGTGAAAACCCCAATATTGTGGTCGGAGGAAGGTGAACGGTCGCTGTCCGATTCGCCGTGCTCATCCCAATTCGTTGGAGGTAGTTGGGCCCCGAGCCTCGATTTTGGCGCTTCATAAATTGTTTGGAAGTGGCTGCGGAGGGCCCGTCACTGGAGCGTCGGGTCGCTTGTGCAATTATAGCGAACGTCGATAGTATGTGTGATGCAGCGTTCGAGGCCCTTTAAGCTAAGATGTGCGTGGCTAAGCAAGACAAGTGCTGAGTGGAGCGGAGTTCAAGGTGGCGTTATTTGTTTACAAATGGGCAATTTCGTTTTGTAATTATTTCATTTTTTATCGTGTTGCCGCTCGCGTTGATTTATTTATTTTTGATGTAATATTTAGTGTCTTTCTTTTTGTTGTTATCAGTTGTAAATTATTAGTTTTTTTTCTTGGTTCACTTGATATAGTAACTCGTTTGTTTTAACTCAGTTTTCCAATCGGTGACTTTCGGTTGTGCTTTAACCAATTTCTTCGCAGCTGCTCCAGTTCGCTATGGCCATTTTGAATTTGGGGGTAAGTTTTGTTTGATTCATATTTGATGTTTTTGCATGGCATTTCCACTGGCTCACCGATTTGGATACTATTATAATTCATTTTGTATTCTTTTTTTTTTCCCTTCTTTTTTTTCGACTTGTTTGGCTGAACCAACAAAAGAAATACTGAAATAAAAAAAAAAAAAGTGAAAAATGTATCACTAACTTCCAATTAAAAATACGGCTTTTCCTTTAAGGAACCCCACATCCCATTTCAGGTTGGATGATGGGATGAGGTGAAAGGCCTCATCCCTTGTTTCGCTATGGGAGGCCCCATAAATTTTCTTTTCGGCCAAGGGGGCCTCACGGTCGGGTTTTTTTTGTTTTTCAGCGGGTAGAGAAGGCCGAGGTTCACCGCCATCTGGACCTCGGAGCTCAAAAAAATGGCAAATTGAGCAGGCTGGCTCCCAAACTTCCTTGCATTTTCCAAATTTTAACCTCCTTTGTTCGTGACGTTTTTCCCAGGCCTGTGACATCCCTTTCTAATATGTGTGGACAGGGGCACCGAGCGGCAAAAACCCCGCCCATATCTCCCGAACTGAGCTACAGCAAGCACAGGCCGCCGCTTAGCTCGTTGAGGAGCCAATTTTGGCAGCTGTCAACTTTGGCAGCTGTCACTCCCGGACCTTAACGGTCGAAATGGCTCCGTCCCCGTTGACACCTTCGGGTGTCGCCATCGTCCATTACATATTTGGCGCCCAACGTGGGGCCCACTTTGGTCCGGTAAAGGGCTAAAAATTTATTTTTAGTCCTTATACCAAGTGGCGCTCCCACAGCACATTAAGGCTACCAGTTCTAAGACTTAGGACTTAGCCTCAATACTTCACGTATATTCCCTTCTGGTAGCTGTGCAACTCCTATCCCTCTGTAGCATCCCTATCCATGTAGAGTAGTGTTTCCTTTTAGACTCAGTATACAAGGCGGTCCTTTCATTGTGTTGTCTAAAGTGGTTTTTTCCACGTACCTAAGGCCTTCAAAGAACCTGGAGAATTACTGACTCCCTGAGTTTCTCTGGAAATCTATCCCAGTTTCTTTGAAGTCACCTTGGTACCTTTATGTTGGAAAGGACCGACCTATCAGTCAAGTTCATAATATTTTCTTTACAACTTTATTATTACAGTTTTCATCTTTGATATGCAAAGTTTTTGCCAATGGATCATGATTGGAAATACGACAAGGTATTTGCAATTGTGCACCTACGCGACTAATCATGATTCATTGGAAAAGGCTGCGTCTTAATGATCGAAGCTGCAATATTTTTTTTTTTTTTCTCTTTTTGCTTTTATTTTTTTCCATGGTTGCCGGCTAGCTCAGATGCCTTTATTTTTTTTTTGTCATCTTAATGCTCCGAAAGTGCGAAACCAACCTGAAATGGGGAAAGGGGAATTCTGATAAGGAAAGCCGTCATTTTGCCTCGTTCGTAATAATTTTCTTGCTGTGACAATTTACCTTGAAATGCAGTTGGCTAGTTCTACGTGATATCGTCTTTATACTTATAGTTATTTCGTGTCGTATGATATCGTATAGTTTCGGTTTCGTTTAAAGTCTGCAGATTGCTGCGCGAGACAATCATCTCTACAAAGAAAAAAAAAAAGAAGCATAGATAATCTAACTTTTTGTCTGTAAGGCTGTCGGAAATCACGTGATTTTTGAAACGCGAAATTAGGTTGAATTTCTGGCAGGTGCCGTCAATATCTACTTAGACTAGATTAGCTAGCTTTTGGTAATTATTTAGGTATACTCTATATATATTTATTTATTTATAATTAGTTAGTTTTGATTAGTCAATTTTTATTAGCAGCGTAGTTAGTATCTAGTTTAGCAATTTGCAATTTAGGTCATTTTTGTATTTATTCGTTAGGTGTAGCATATGTTATTTATTTATTTATTCACTAGGTGTAGTTAGTAAAATTTGTTCGTTAGTTCTTAAATTAATTATCTAATTATTTGTTTATTTCTTTATATATTTATTGAAATATTTATTCTTGTTAGCTAGATTAGAGTAGCAGTTGAAAATAGGAAATAGCTTAGTTAGGTTCAACAATTAGGGAAAAATTATATAGATATATTTATTTATATTAGTATTATTAATTAAAAAAAAAAAAAAAGAAAAAAAAAAAAAAAAAAAAAAAAAATAAAAAAAAATATGTAATGGACGATGGCGACACCCGAAGGTGTCAACGGGGACGGAGCCATTTCGACCGTTAAGGTGCCAAAGTTGACAGCTGCCAAAATTGGCTCCTCAACGAGCTAAGCGGCGGCCTGTGCTTGCTGTAGCTCAGTTCGGGAGATATGGGCGGGGTTTTTGCCGCTCGGTGCCCCTGTCCACACATATTAGAAAGGGATGTCACAGGCCTGGGAAAAACGTCACGAACAAAGGAGGTTAAAATTTGGAAAATGCAAGGAAGTTTGGGAGCCAGCCTGCTCAATTTGCCATTTTTTTGAGCTCCGAGGTCCAGATGGCGGTGAACCTCGGCCTTCTCTACCCGCTGAAAAACAAAAAAAACCCGACCGTGAGGCCCCCTTGGCCGAAAAGAAAATTTATGGGGCCTCCCATAGCGAAACAAGGGATGAGGCCTTTCACCTCATCCCATCATCCAACCTGAAATGGGATGTGGGGTTCCTTAAAGGAAAAGCCGTATTTTTAATTGGAAGTTAGTGATACATTTTTCACTTTTTTTTTTTTTATTTCAGTATTTCTTTTGTTGGTTCAGCCAAACAAGTCGAAAAAAAAGAAGGGAAAAAAAAAAGAATACAAAATGAATTATAATAGTATCCAAATCGGTGAGCCAGTGGAAATGCCATGCAAAAACATCAAATATGAATCAAACAAAACTTACCCCCAAATTCAAAATGGCCATAGCGAACTGGAGCAGCTGCGAAGAAATTGGTTAAAGCACAACCGAAAGTCACCGATTGGAAAACTGAGTTAAAACAAACGAGTTACTATATCAAGTGAACCAAGAAAAAAAACTAATAATTTACAACTGATAACAACAAAAGAAAGACACTAAATATTACATCAAAAATAAATAAATCAACGCGAGCGGCAACACGATAAAAAATGAAATAATTACAAAACGAAATTGCCCATTTGTAAACAAATAACGCCACCTTGAACTCCGCTCCACTCAGCACTTGTCTTGCTTAGCCACGCACATCTTAGCTTAAAGGGCCTCGAACGCTGCATCACACATACTATCGACGTTCGCTATAATTGCACAAGCGACCCGACGCTCCAGTGACGGGCCCTCCGCAGCCACTTCCAAACAATTTATGAAGCGCCAAAATCGAGGCTCGGGGCCCAACTACCTCCAACGAATTGGGATGAGCACGGCGAATCGGACAGCGACCGTTCACCTTCCTCCGACCACAATATTGGGGTTTTCACACTTCGATAACACAGTGTCGGCGACTGGTGAATCGCAACCCCTCCGCTCAATTATCATCACGATACCGCTGATGGCGGGCCGGGTTGGTGGGCCACTTTTCAGCTGCCGTCTCGGCACGGTTGCGTCGGCACGGCAAAATCTTCCAAAACAAGATTTACAACAAAAATTATCCGTTTCTCAAATGATCACTCCTCAACAAACACGGCCGATTTTCTTGGCGGGTGAATATCAAAGTTCCCACTCAAATATATAAGAGGAAAATTCGCCGAAAAAAAACGGATCCCAAAATCGACCGGCCTCGATCGCGGGTGACTCGCCAATCCCCCATGACAGCAGTTTTGGCGCGAACATCCGCCCTTCGAGATAACAAATTGTCCGGAGTGGCTTATCACTCCCACCGAAAACATGGCCGCCAAGTCCGCTTATAGGAGGCCGATTCTAACTCATAAATGCCCATTTTTAAAAATTGTAACGACTTTTCACAAATATAAATGATTTGAAATAAAGTCAAATCGAATATATTTGTGAAAAATATTCAAATTCAAAAATAGACACTTATGTGTCAGAATCGGTCCGTTTACAGGGCAGCTTCTACTTCGCGGCCTGCCAAGTAGGGGAAGCTGAGGGGAATCTATCGCCGGATGTCTTTGGCATGATAGATGCCAACTGCTTTGCCTTGCAGGTCCGACAACAGGTAGCGGCTGTTACCCACTTTCTTAACAACGCGACTCTTGATGAACTTGAAGTCCAGCTTGGAGTTGTAGTGAGCTGCCGCATCGCTTTGTGCAAACCGACGGAACACTTCATCTCCAGGCTGGAATTCAACCACACGAGAGCGCGTGTTGTAGTGGGCAGAATTCTTCGCATGAGCCGCTCGCAGGTTTTCTTGAACCTGTTGTCGGAGAACTGCAAGTTTGTCACTCGTGCTGGTAGTGACAGTCGGGTCTTGCAGCAAATTCAGCTTCCGCAGCAGGTCATACGTTTTTGCCATGGGTGACCATAGATTGGCCAAAGGTGACGAGATATGGCGACGAATTAATGGCGGCATGGGTGTGCAGACCTCAACGCACAATTGATGGCTGACAGTCTCTCGTCCCCTTTGGCCAATCTATGGTCACCCATGGCAAAACGTATGACCTGCTGCGGAAGCTGAATTTGCTGCAAGACCCGACTGTCACTACCAGCACGAGTGACAAACTTGCAGTTCTCCGACAACAGGTTCAAGAAAACCTGCGAGCGGCTCATGCGAAGAATTCTGCCCACTACAACACGCGCTCTCGTGTGGTTGAATTCCAGCCTGGAGATGAAGTGTTCCGTCGGAGCTTTGCACAAAGCGATGCGGCAGCTCACTACAACTCCAAGCTGGACTTCAAGTTCATCAAGAGTCGCGTTGTTAAGAAAGTGGGTAACAGCCGCTACCTGTTGTCGGACCTGCAAGGCAAAGCAGTTGGCATCTATCATGCCAAAGACATCCGGCGATAGATTCCCTCAGCTTCCCCTACTTGGCAGGCCGCGAAGTAGAAGCTGCCCTGTAACGGACCGATTCTGACACATAAGTGTCTATTTTTGAATTTGAATATTTTTCACAAATATATTCGATTTGACTTTATTTCAAATCATTTATATTTGTGAAAAGTCGTTACAATTTTTAAAAATGGGCATTTATGAGTTAGAATCGGCCTCCTATAAGCGGACTTGGCGGCCATGTTTTCGGTGGGAGTGATAAGCCACTCCGGACAATTTGTTATCTCGAAGGGCGGATGTTCGCGCCAAAACTGCTGTCATGGGGGATTGGCGAGTCACCCGCGATCGAGGCCGGTCGATTTTGGGATCCGTTTTTTTTCGGCGAATTTTCCTCTTATATATTTGAGTGGGAACTTTGATATTCACCCGCCAAGAAAATCGGCCGTGTTTGTTGAGGAGTGATCATTTGAGAAACGGATAATTTTTGTTGTAAATCTTGTTTTGGAAGATTTTGCCGTGCCGACGCAACCGTGCCGAGACGGCAGCTGAAAAGTGGCCCACCAACCCGGCCCGCCATCAGCGGTATCGTGATGATAATTGAGCGGAGGGGTTGCGATTCACCAGTCGCCGACACTGTGTTATCGAAGTGTGAAAACCCCAATATTGTGGTCGGAGGAAGGTGAACGGTCGCTGTCCGATTCGCCGTGCTCATCCCAATTCGTTGGAGGTAGTTGGGCCCCGAGCCTCGATTTTGGCGCTTCATAAATTGTTTGGAAGTGGCTGCGGAGGGCCCGTCACTGGAGCGTCGGGTCGCTTGTGCAATTATAGCGAACGTCGATAGTATGTGTGATGCAGCGTTCGAGGCCCTTTAAGCTAAGATGTGCGTGGCTAAGCAAGACAAGTGCTGAGTGGAGCGGAGTTCAAGGTGGCGTTATTTGTTTACAAATGGGCAATTTCGTTTTGTAATTATTTCATTTTTTATCGTGTTGCCGCTCGCGTTGATTTATTTATTTTTGATGTAATATTTAGTGTCTTTCTTTTTGTTGTTATCAGTTGTAAATTATTAGTTTTTTTTCTTGGTTCACTTGATATAGTAACTCGTTTGTTTTAACTCAGTTTTCCAATCGGTGACTTTCGGTTGTGCTTTAACCAATTTCTTCGCAGCTGCTCCAGTTCGCTATGGCCATTTTGAATTTGGGGGTAAGTTTTGTTTGATTCATATTTGATGTTTTTGCATGGCATTTCCACTGGCTCACCGATTTGGATACTATTATAATTCATTTTGTATTCTTTTTTTTTTCCCTTCTTTTTTTTCGACTTGTTTGGCTGAACCAACAAAAGAAATACTGAAATAAAAAAAAAAAAAGTGAAAAATGTATCACTAACTTCCAATTAAAAATACGGCTTTTCCTTTAAGGAACCCCACATCCCATTTCAGGTTGGATGATGGGATGAGGTGAAAGGCCTCATCCCTTGTTTCGCTATGGGAGGCCCCATAAATTTTCTTTTCGGCCAAGGGGGCCTCACGGTCGGGTTTTTTTTGTTTTTCAGCGGGTAGAGAAGGCCGAGGTTCACCGCCATCTGGACCTCGGAGCTCAAAAAAATGGCAAATTGAGCAGGCTGGCTCCCAAACTTCCTTGCATTTTCCAAATTTTAACCTCCTTTGTTCGTGACGTTTTTCCCAGGCCTGTGACATCCCTTTCTAATATGTGTGGACAGGGGCACCGAGCGGCAAAAACCCCGCCCATATCTCCCGAACTGAGCTACAGCAAGCACAGGCCGCCGCTTAGCTCGTTGAGGAGCCAATTTTGGCAGCTGTCAACTTTGGCAGCTGTCACTCCCGGACCTTAACGGTCGAAATGGCTCCGTCCCCGTTGACACCTTCGGGTGTCGCCATCGTCCATTACAAGGTATATATTCGTACCTTGCTGGATTTCCATTAAAAGCACACACCGTCACATACGCTGGGTATGTCAAACTATTCTTGAACTTATGCAACTTGCTATTGATGTAACATAGGCTTTCGTGCTACTTAGAGCTAGTGCACATGGCAGACTTTTTACAATTAGTTCGCAGAAAAGTAACATAGGCTGAAAGATAGAACACACGGTGTTTTATGAGACCGCGCACACAGGGATTACTAAATAGTTTAGTGTGCTGTGTGCCCGGTCTCATAAAGCTAAACTATGTATTTAGTGTTTCTGCGAACAAAAAAAGTTTGCCGTAGGCGCGAGCTCTTTCAGATATTATGAGCATGTACCGACGTTGAGAGCAGACATTTTATCATATAAATTACATTCTACAGAGTGACGTATTGAAAATTGTTCAGATTGTCGAATGATGGCTTTCTGGGTTTTTGTGTAATAGATAAGATTTGACAGATACCACGTTTATTCGCAACGTAAGACTATGAGAGCAAATTCACCGGATACGCGAAATGTACACTTCGACGTGAAACTCGTGTTCCCAAGTATCCCGGTAAGCCTTCTTTTACCTGGAGAAATGGTTACACTCCGCTTCCATGGAATCAAACAGCAAAGCAACGTACTGAGAAAACTTATAAGCCTGTGCACATTCTCTCAGTCTCAGAGTTGTCTTCAGGCGACCATAGGGCAGTGATGGAGAAACCTTTTTAGGGTTTTGTATAAAAACAAAACCCTTATGAAATCGGTCATGCGTCCGTCTGTCCGTCTGTCCGTCTGTCTGTCCGTCTGTCCATGAAATATCTCACGAACCGCTGAAGCTACATGCATGAAATTTGGTGGAAATATGTAGAAATACTATAATTCTCTGGAAAAAGCGATGCGTCGTAATAGGTCAACTTTAGGGGGGGTTCCCATAGAGGGGAAATGAAGGTCGAAATTTTTTTTTCGTTTGGTATAGGCAAGTGGGGTATCGTAAGAAAGGTACCGTCGAGTACATTCCATTTTTGGAATTTTTTTCAAATTTGAAGAAAGGAGAAAAGAGGGAGAGAGGAAAATATGTGGTCCGAGTTTGTCCCCCCCCCCCCCCCTTGCATTTCGAGACCGTTATAGCTATACATATGAAAATTTACAGAAAAGCGGCATTTTACTAGCATAGAAAACTAAAAATAATAGAATTTTTAAATCTCATCAAAAAATGTTAATAATAGTACATTTCTATAGTTGCAGTTAGCACACCCCTGCACCCCTCAAGCACACCTGAGGTCAAAAATATTGATGGCTAATGATAACCAACATCATAGGCAATAATATCTTTAAGTTTCATTACAATGACATAATATTTAATAATAGTACATTGATTTAAAGTTATGCATTTTGACACTATCCATACAAAAAATACACCTACCGGCCTCACGCATAGATATGCGTGTACTACTTGCATGTTGTTTTTCGTAGTGCGAATTGCAGTTATTTAATGAACCAACTTTGGAAGGGTGAAGATTGGTGATTGGTGATCCTAACAATGACTATTCACACAGTTAATTTTTTTAGGGTTTTGTGTCTTAAATCTTACAAAATCGGTCAAATACCTGTCTGTCCGTCTGTTCATAGAATATCTTACGAACGGCTGAAGCTGCACACATAATTCGGCGGGAATGTGTAGAAATGCTATAATTTGCTGGAGAAAGCGTTGTGTTGTAATTGGCCAACTTTAAGAGAGGGGGGGGAGGTCCACACAGAGGCGAAATTAAGGTCAATTTTTTTTTATCCACTGGTATAACCAAGTGGGGTGTCGTGAGAAAGGTAATGTTGAGTAGATTCCATTTTTGGCATTTTCTTGAGATTTGTAGAAAGGGGAACAGTGGAGGAGGAAAAAATATTAGACTGTAATTTGTCCCAGCCGCCCTGAATTTCGAAGCCGTTACACAAGTTTGCAATTTGCAATGTCGTCTTAACATGAATGGTTAAGCATCTCGAAGATTAGGACAGTTTATCTCGTATACATACATATCTATCTACAGCTTCTCGTATTAAAACTATTACTTTGAGAGGTGATGGATGCAGTCTTTTTGTGAATTGGCATGTAAGATACTGTATCATGGGTAAGACATTTAATTATGGTGTTTTTATTCAGCTGAGTGGTACCAAGAAGAGCAGGGAGCCAATATTTAGATACCAAAATAAGCGCGTGCTACAAAACACTCGAATTGCGGGCGTAGCCCTCTATATTCCGGTTTCATTTTTGTTATTAAGTGAGATTTTCATAAATAATAAATAGAAAGACCTTGATGTGAAAGGGTTGAACCTGGGTGAGATATGTGTATGACGTCTTCAGTCTTCACGATTGTCCACAAAGAGGTGGTGAAACTCACCACGATTTGTTAGTACTCCGACTAACTTTATCTCCGCCATGCTATGCGGTACTGAGCTAACAACAGCTGTTATTGCCGGTAACCTTTGCGTTTTCTGTTGTCAACATGAATCCGATAGTCCGGCTCAAAGTTGTCATTCGCCTGGATTATGAACAATACCGAAAGGATCAAAATAACTACAAAACAACAGCTGACATCGGTAATACTTAGTGCACCCGTCGGTCTAAGCACATCAAGAACTTGTACTAATTCGAATACACCACAGTTAATACTTCGATTTTCACCACGGTCTAAACGGAATTAATGGAAAGCTCAGAACGACAAAAGGAAACCAATTTTTATGATCTCACATTTGTGAAAAAAATTAACCGCACAAATATCCAACTTTTTCATTTTATTTTGCATTTTTACGTAATGAAGTTTGCAACGCACAGAAGGAAGCATCTCCGACCATATAAACTATATATATTCTTGGTCAGTATGATGAGACGAATCGATTAAGCTTTGTCCGTCTGTCTGTCTGTTTCTATGCAAACTAGTCCCTCAATTTTAAAGCTATCAAGCTGAAATTTTGTACAGAGCCTTCTTTCTATTGCACGCTGTATATATGTCGGAACCAATGGAATCGGACCACTACGTCATATAGCTGCCATAGGAACGACCGGTTCAAAAATTCGTCTATGTGAGAAAAACTTTTTTATTTGTAAAAGTATCTTCTTCAAATCATATTTCCGAATTAGGTGGAAATTGGACTACTTTATCGTATAGCTGTCATATGAACGACCGTTCCAAAAGCAAGTTTTTGTTAGATAAACTTTTTTATTTCTGAAGATATCTTTACCAAATTTCATATTATTCAATCACATTGACTGCCAAATCATGTTCCTAAATTTGGTTGAATACGGCCTACTATTCCATATACCTCTCATAGGAACAGTGAAATCCGAACAAGTTTTACTACTAATTTCAAAGTGGCAAAGGTATCATACCTTCGGCAAGCCTGCTTGTTTTTAGGGTTATGTATAAAAACAAAACCCTTATGAAATCGGTCATGCGTCGGTCTGTCCGTCTGTCCGTCTGTCTGTCCGTCTGTCCATGAAATATCTCACGAACCGCTGAAGCTACATGCATGAAATTTGGTGGAAATATGTAGAAATACTATAATTCTCTGGAGAAAGCGATGCGTCGTAATAGGTCAACTTTAAGGGGGGGTCGCCATAGAGAGGAAATGAAGGTCGAAATTTTTTTTTCGTTTGGTATAAGCAAGTGGGATATCGTAAGAAAGGTACCGTCGAGTACATTCTATTTTTGGAATTTTTTTCAAATTTGAAGAAAGGAGAAAAGAGGGAGAGGGGAAAATATGTGGTCCGAGTTTGTCCCCCCCCCTTGCATTTCGAGACCGTTATAGCTAGACATATGAAAATTTACAGAAAAGCGGCATTTCACTAGCATGGAAAACCGAAAATAATAGAATTTTTAAATCTCATCAAAAAAGGTTAATAATAGTACATTTCTATAGTTGCAGTTAGCACACCCCTGCACCCTTCAAGCATACCCTAGGTCAAAAATATTGATGGCTGATGATAACCAACATCATAGGCAATAATATCTCTAAGTTTCATTACAATGACATGATATTTAATAATAGTACATTGACTTAAAGTTATGCATTTTGACACTCTCCATACAAAAAATACACCTACCGGCCTCACGCATAGATATGCGTGTACTACTTGCATGTTGTTTTTCGTAGTGCGAATTGCAGTTATTTAATGAACCAACTTTGGAAGGGTGAAGATTGGTGATTGGTGATCCTAACAATAACTATTCACACAGTTAATTTTTTTAGGGTTTTGTGTCTTAAATCTTACAAAATCGGTCGAATACCTGTCTGTCCGTCTGTTCATAGAATATCTTACGAACGGCTGAAGCTGCACACATAATTCGGCGAGAATGTGTAGAAATGCTATAATTTGCTGGAGAAAGCGTTGTGTTGTAATTGGCCAACTTTAAGAGGGGGGGAGGGTCCACATAGAGGCGAAATTAAGGTAAATTTTTTTTTATCCACTGGTATTGCCAAGTGGGGTGTCGTCAGAAAGGTAATGTTGACTACATTCCATTTTTGGCATTTTCTTGAGATTTGTAGAAAAGGGAACAGTGGAGGAGGATAAAATATTAGACCGTAATTTGTCCCAGCCGCCCTGAATTTCGAAGCCGTTACACAAGTTTGCAATTTGCAATGTCGTCTTAATATGAATGGTTAAGCATTTCGAAGAGTGGGACAGTTTATCTCGTATACATACATATCTATCTACAGCTTCTCGTATTAAAACTATTACTTTGAGAGGTGACAGATGCAGTCTTTTTGTGAATTGGCATGTAAGATACTATATCATGGGTAAAACATTTAATTATGGTGTTTTTATTCAGCTGAGGAGTACCAAGAAGAGCAGGGAGCCAGTATTTACATGCCAAAATAAGCGCTTGCTACAAAACCCTCGAATTGCGGGCGTAGCCCTCTATATTCCGGTTTCATTTTTTTAATATTACTATTGTGAAGAACTTAGCTCACAAAAAATATGCTATGACGTCTCATCATCACCCTTGCAGCAACAATTACTGTCCTCCCATGATCTCAAGATGGCCTCTCAGGCACGAGTGTATTCATAAATTATTTAAAGCTTATTCCAGTTTAGCTACTATAACTATACCTGCAGAGCTCTCGAGTAGCCCGAAATTAACGTCTTTGCTGCCTCAGGTCCGGGAATCTATCATCCCCTTTTGGTAGAATACAATTGGGCCAACAATTTCCAATTGCGATTGGCCCCCTCGTCATTCGATGAATATTACTTTTAACCCAAATCAAACTTTCGACGTTAGCATCTTAGTTAGAGGCGAAATGAATGTGAAATCAGTCCGAAGCGTATATAACCTAGATCTTTACGGACCTAGTGGTGATACCTTGGTAACAATAATATGCACTAGAAGTGAGTTTCCTTTATGGCCAGTTTGAACCAGTGTGAAGTTTCATCGTTCATCCATTCGGATGTTATTATACAGAGTGTCCCATTCATGATGGTAAATATTTAAATGGTAGATAGTATGGCTCATTTGGAGAAAATCAATATACAACGTGAACCCTCTATCTTTAACCGTTACAGAGTTATAGCATTTAAAAAAAACTGTCCAAACCCTTGACTTGTCCAACAAATTCTAAATTTTCTAAACCCCCAATTATTCGATCCAAGATTTAATCTTACTTTCTGAAACTACATAAAATTTCCTATAAATAAACTTTTTACCGGTTAAAAAAATCACCATTAGATAAAACCGTTCAAACTTTGAAAAAATTGTGAAATCTATTTTTCATCAAAAATCCAAATGATTATTTCGTAACGGTACTTTGAACTGAGAAATCTGCAAAAGTTGCCCCATTATGTTATGTTTTGATGGGCGTATAAATATTAAGGACTTAGATTTGAAAATTTGCGAATGTGACGTTTTAAAGGTAAAAACTATCTACCATTTAAATATTTACCATCGTGAATGAGACACCCTGTATATAGGTATATTTGAGCTAACATTTATAAAGGAGGCTGGCGTTCAGTCAGTAGGATCTTGCTCAATCTCAAAATCAGATAACTAGATATAAAATGAAAGGTATCGCCGAGTAAACCACATTTTTTGATATTTTTCGAAAATTTGGAGAAAAAAAAATGAACTGAGGGAGAGGGAAAAAAATGAGATAATGACGTCACTCTTCATAATTCCTATCTATAGCAGTCACTTTTTATATCTTCTATTCTAAGCAACCTTAAGCTTCGTTACGTGAACATATTGGGGCGCATTTAGGAATACACAATAACAGTAAACACGACATACGCGTTGTCTTTCGAGAGAGAGTCGTGTTTCTCTCAATTGCCCTAACCCCTTGTGGGGCATAGCGCGTCAAATGTTCCAAGTGTCCCGGTTGACGTTTCGTCGACATAAACTGGTTTCGGAGAATGCAGTTGCCAGCATGAACCTCCTGCACATCCATGGCCGCGAACGTCGTCCTGGACGGGATTCGAACACGAAACGCCGGTAGTCAAACATGAGACTGATACCTCAACACACTGCTCTACCGGTCGCCCGTGTTGACATAACAAAACTTAAGGCATAGTTACATCCTAGACGTTATAAGGTATAGAGTATGGTGTTTCTGTCACCGTTATATTGAGTTTGCAGTATGTTGTTGTTTTGTTCTATTACAGATTTAAGTATAGAATGGCAATTAAAACAAAGTGTATAAAGCAAAAGAACAAATAAGTAAATATTGTACTTAATTCAACATTAAAAAAATGAAAACAAGCATCAAATATTAAATTAGAGTCAAGAATTGCAATAAACTAACCTTAAAAAAATAGTAAATATCAAACAATTTAAAATAATTAACTTTAAACCAGATATGAAATATTTAGCGGGTTATCAAGTGACTGAGGGTTTGTGGAAGTCATTGTGGTTAAGCGCTCGACAAGTAGTATATAGGCTATCCTTGCTTGTAATCCGGAAAGTTCGATAAAGGATCCCATCACCACTGCCGTCCAAATCAGTGAGGTTCTCGTGCCGCTTTCAATCGTTACTGAAGCAGATGAGCGTACATTTTTGCATTCTGAGATTTCGGAAGTGAAACTCTGATTTTTACTCTCACTTCTATCATCGCCGAAATTAAAATAAAATAGCGTTGAATGATTCTCGTTCACGTAGTCATTCACGGCATCGGCGCAATAGAAATGGCACACGGGTGATATCAGTCACTCGTGTTTTGGTGACCTTGCTCGTAAAATGTTCATAAATGTTCCTTCGTGAAGTCGGAGACTGACGACTCTCAGCCCAAGCAACAACCAAAAGACTAGGCTCTGTGAAGGCTTTGGCGACAGGCTTCACTAAACTAGGATCAAGTTATGGTGCTGACATTTCAGTCATACCCGCCACGACTTCAACAAACTATTCCTTCAAACATTTAAACTTGCTGCTGCCAATTCCCCTACTTATTAACACATACGGTGAAAGGTTGTTTACTCTCGACCTTGGCTTTTGCCAGTCCTTCCCTTGGTAATTTGTAATTGCTGATATCGATAGGTATATTTAAGGAGCGAATTTTTGTGTCATTTCGTACTTTTGGTGGACATTGTGCATAAGGCCCTTGATGATCCGACTACGGGGTTACGTTCTGTTGAATCAATTTCGTTTTTCAATTATCTCTTAAGTACCCTGTCAGTTAAGGTAGATGAATCTTTGGATCTTCGTGTATGGGAGCTTATTTCCAAGCACCGTTTACTAATTTCAACCAATAATAATTTTACTCAGTCCACTAAACACAATCTAACACTATATTATCATTTCTGGTCCTCCAATTGCGTCGAACGTTCGTCGGCTTCCTCCATACAAACTTTTTGAAATATCTGCTCTTAACTTCCCTATTTCTGAAGCTCCCTCAGCTCTTTTTGTTGACGCTTCTAGCATTGCAGCAGGTACGGCACAACAATAGTGAACACAAAAATTTACATTTTACAGGTGTGAATTTCAAAATCTTTTGCGACATTTTGGATAAGGGTGTTTGCACTTACATTTCCAAACCCTTTCGAAAGTTGTTTTTAACACACAATCTGACTGATTCTGGTATCCGTTCGACTGTTCGTTTGGTTTCAGAGAAATTTTTCTGGCCATCTATGAATAAGAGTTCCAGCTCTTGATCTCGTCACTACTTGGCCAGTCAAAAGTCCAAAACTTCCCATCTTGTTAGAGCTCCTTTCGCTAAGTTTTCTTCAATATAAGAGCGTTTTCAGATAATTCACTTTGATACCATTGGAACCCTTCCTTCTTCTCAAGGCTTTTCCTATTGTCTTACAGTCATCGATAGGTATACGCCCCGGCGTGAGACAATCGCTCTTTCAGGCATCACAGCTCAAGCTTGTGCTGAAGCCTTGCTGAGAGAGTGGATTTCTATAGAAGACGAGAGTTGGTATGGCCGTGAAGGACTGAACACAACATTGGTTGAATAAAAACGACTTTCCGCAGACCACCTGGAACGTGCGCTGGCAGACCGGCTCAACTGTCGGGATTAGCGATGTGGGCGAAACACGGCGGTCACCGGCCTCCTCCACTATCAACAAAAAATATCGCACGTCTGCCCGATAACCAATGAAAATAAGAGCAAAATATACTACTGGAGGAAACGGATACAGAAAAGAGAAATCTAATGGTGACGACGAATGTCAAACTCCCAAAATAAGAAAAAGATACAAAGTACCGCGAAGGGACACCGGACTGTATGAGCCAAATCACTAATTGGCACTGGGCCGATGATATAAAGCAAGCGGGAATACCGTCCAATCAGGACAGATCCTTGATATTTATTGGCTCGACATAGGCCACCAGTAGAAAGGGCCCGCGCGTGGTATTTCAGGCGCAAGATGATGGTCAAATTTTCCACTAGCCCCACAGATGTGGCGCCACATAGGGATTACTCATTAAAAATCATTTTAGATGTGCATCAACTTTTTTGAAATTATGGAACAAGATGTTAAATATCACTAAGCAAATTGAAAGCGAGAATTTTTAAACTTTTTTGATTGTTGATATTTATGTGTTCATAATGGATAATATTTTTGATAAATTAAAATTAAATTAATGGAAAATGTGATTATTTACGTACCCTACTCATATTAAATACATATAACATGAATGAAGCAAGATTGCGCGTTTGTCAGCCGGATTATAGGCCGAAAACCTGTTAGGATGGAATATTTTACAGGATCCCATCACATTCCAGTTCCGGCTTTAACAGTTTTACTGTATAACTAACTGTACTTTGGAGGTAAGTAATCAGATCTCGTCGAAAAAACATTTTAGTGCAACTATTGATTGCTCACAAGTCATGCTAAATATTATTTAAATCGGTTGACCCATTTTATATTTAATTAATTGTTTACTGGACACACAGTTTTATGTCTGTTCGCTTAATTTAATTAGTGCAAATGGATGAATTAAATTACAGTAGGCGTCGGATATTAGAAAAATTTCAGCCCTTATATATTTTTATTCAATTAGGCGGCGATTCTAATAAACCTTAAATAATTTGCGGTTTTAAAAAATTAAGTGAATGAGGACAAATTATATTAATATTAGTTTTCAAAAATTCAACTGAATGAAAAATGAGAACCAGGTAGCAAATCAGTTAATGTCTTTTCTGTGACCGCTGATTAGAAAACCGATGTTTGATTCCAATAAAAGAAACTTTTCGCATGTACCGGCGGCCACTGTAATTCGTTGTTGAAAGGAGAATAGTGTTACTAACTATTCCAGTACTTTGACTGTCAACTGTAATCACCTTACCGGATACAGATACAAATGAACCCTCTGAAGCATACTCCAAGCAATAAAATACATCTTGAGTAGGTATACAAGAATAATGCTACCTTTTGCAGGAAAGAGGTACATATCCTGTTTGTTTCAAAAACATTTCTGTTCCTTCTTGGAAAATAGAGAAAATAGTTCAGTCGGATATTACAAGAGAAAGCACAAAATCACAACCAATAGAACAACAATAGACGCGTAGAATAAAAGAGGTCGCAGGAGATGTCAGTAAAATGTCATGCGGATTCATACAGATGCTTGAAATGGAGGTGGTATTGTAATTTAATTAAGGCTTTCATTTAATTGTTAAATTAGAAACATTGCTCGTTGCTTGCACCAAGAAACTTTCAAGTCTCTTGTCAATAAACAGGAATCGTATAAATCTGTACGAGCATGTCATGAATGTCGAGCGGGATTCGTTTGTATGAGATTGTATTATAACATTGCCGAATGTATAATAACCTTCACGCGAAGCGTATCATACCTTCGTTGTGTTTTGTGGTTCATTTGCCTTTTTGAAATTAGTAGTAAAACTTGCTCCGATTTCACTGTTCCTATAAGAGTTATATGAAATAGTGGGCCGATTTCAACCAAATTTAGGAATACGATTGAATAATATGCAATTTCGTAAAGATACCTTCAGAAATAAAAAAAGTTTTTCTGACAAAAACTTGCTTTTGGGACGGTCGTTCCTATGACAGCTATATGATCGAGTAGTCCGCTTTCAGCCAAATTCGGAAATATGATTTCGCTTAAGATACTATTGATTAATGTGAATTTTGAAAACATTACCTTTAGAAATAAAAAAGTTTTTCTCACAAAGACCAATTTTGGACCGGTCGTTCCTATGGCAGCTATATGACACAGTGGTCCGATTTAAAACAAATTCAGGAATGTGATTTAGCTAAAGATACTATTTATTAGTTTGAAATCTTAAACCGATATCTTCAGAAATAAAAAAGTTTTGCCCACAAAGACGAATTTTTGGATCGGTCGTTCCTATGGCAGCTATATGACGTAGTAGTCCCATTTCAACCAAATTCGTAAATGTGATTTAGCTATAGATATTGTTGATTCCTGTGAAATCTAAAAAAGATATCTTTAGAGATAAAAAAGTTTTTCTCCCAAAGACGAATTTTTTGACCGGTCGTTCCTATGGCAGCTATATGACGTAGTGGTCCGATTCCATTGGTTCCGCCATATATACTGCCCGCAATAGAAAGAAGGTTCTCCACAAAATTTCAGCTCGATAGCTTTAAAACTGAGGGACTAGTTTGCATAGAAACAGACGGACAGATGGACAGACGGACAAAGCTTAATCGACTCGACTCATCATACTGACCAAGAATATATATTGTTTATATGGTCGGAGATGGTTCCTTCTGTGCGTTGCAAACTTCATGACAAAGTTAATATACCCTATCACATCCCTGAAGGGTATAAAAATATATAGTTAAAGTCGCTGGAAAAAATTGTACTGCTTGGAGCATTGCTCAGATATCTTGGTTTATTGAAGATGAGTTTCTGTTTTCAAACGGTTTTTAATTTAATTAATTCTTAGACAATTCAATGACTTCTGCAGAAGCTGTGGAGATATTGACGCGGAAGAAAGCTGCTACCACCTTCTCTGTGCTTGTCCGGCCTTGGCGGTTAAGAGGAGATCCTTTCTTGGCTCTTATTTTTTCCAGGAGCTTGAGGAATTGAGGACTGCCAGTATTGGCCGTCTGCTTCGCTTTATTACTAGCTCAGGCTGGTTCAAGAACAACTATGGTGAGGTTGTTTGATCTCCAGGGTATCACAATGGACCAATTATATGGTCTAAGTGTGCTGTGTATTGTCATGGCAGCCTCCTTTACCTACCTACCTACCTAGACAAAGAAATGGAATGTTTTTTTAATGCAGCGAATAAATATTAAAGCACCCGTCAGCAACTAATTTGACATATGGTGATTATTTTCAACAAAAATTTTACGGGGTGCAATGAGATCATATCATCAGACAACGAATACAGCTAGCAAAAAAAAGTTTTTTTCCTTCAAATAAATAAATAAAGTGGTTCTTTAGGCCAGTAAAATTAGTCAAATTTGGGGCTTTTTAATAATAATTAGGGAAAGATCTGGAAATAATTTTAATCTGAGATTAACTTTTGGAGGGCGAAAATTCGAGAAATTTGAGCCCTTTTTTTTAAATATTATCATTATAACTCCTAAACGGTGACTCGCATCGAAAAAACTTGCAAAACTAAATTAAAGACCGTAAAATTCTGCGTTCAATGCACTCCTCATTGCGTTTTTATTAAAAAATCAGGAGTCCGTTTTTTAATAAAAACGCAATAAATCAAAAACTATACTCGCTAGTATATTCTAGTAAAGAGCGAATCGCAGGTAATAGCCTACCCTAAAAGCGAAAGATAGCCCGTAGAAATCAGGTAAACTGTTTATTAGATATGGCTTTGGAAACTAAAATAAAAAAAGTGTCAACTAATTATTTTTTTTAATTAAAGGGCTGTAAATGAAACGAATTTTAAAAATTAGTGTTAAATGTTGATCGTGGGCTACAAATCCTTCTTATTTTTTCGAGCCGAAGCGTACATACCCTAGACTTGTACAGACCTAGTGGTGATACCAAAAGTACCAACTGGCAACGACCATATGCATTAAAACTTATTTTCTTATATGGCCAGTTTATAAGGACGGTTGGCACACATTCAGGAGGATCTTGGCCATTCTAAAAATCAATTAACTAACCCATTCTACAAATATTTGTCGAATTTTCCAAGTCGCTAGCTTCATTCTATCGAAAGTTATCGCTTATTTAAAGTCTCACTTGTAGGGGAGGTAGAGGTTTCGTTTGGTGAATCTTGCGCATTTTTAATAGCAACCAACTAGATCCCAGTACAAATATTTTAAAAAAATTTCAAGTCACTAGCTTAATTTTATCGAAAGTTACCGCTTATTTGAAGTTTCACTTGTAGGGGTGGTAGAGGTTCCTTGGATCGGATCTTGCCCATCATTGCCACCAACCAATTAGATCACTCTACAAACATTTAAAAAAAATATGTCAGGTCTCTAGCTTCACTCTACCGAAAGTTATCGCTTATTTGAAGTTTCATTTAAAGGGGAAGCAGGGGTTTCATTGGTCGGATTTGACGAATTTTCAGTATTAGCCAATTGAATCCTACTACAAACATTTGACCAAAATTTCAAGTCGCTAGCTTTATTTTGTCGTAAGTTATCGCTGATTTAAAATTTCATTTGTAGGGGAGGTAGGGGTTCCTATACTAAAAGTCTAGGGGATAAAAAGTTGTTGATTTTGCAAAGGTTCAATTACTTTGGTCAGTCAAATTGTTATAACACTGGTTGCTTTAATTAAGGTAGTTTCGATTTTTTATATATGGTTTGAGTTGGTACATTGTCTAAAAATTCGAGTTTTTTATTCCCCAACTTTTACAAATAAGCTTTTCCAATTGGAACTTCCATTGCAAAGATCTGTGAGCTTGAAAAGTGATAAAGTGTGATTTTCCTCCGAAGCCTAGAAAATTGTCATTTTGTGACTATCGATTTTGACTACGCTACCGAACCGAATTTCAACTTTGAGGAATGCCTCAAACGCAGAATTTAACGGTCTTTAATTTAGTCACCGTTTAGGAGTTATAATGATAATATTAAAACCAGTCTGAAGCGTATATACCCTAGACTTGTACAGACCTAGTGGTGATACCTAAAGTACCAATTGGCAACGACCACATGCATTAAGAATGGGTCTCCTATATGGCCAGTTCATAGGGGAGGTTGGTACTCATTTAGTAGGATCTTGACCATTATCAAAATCAATTAACTAACTAACCCATTCTACAAATATTTGTCGAATTTTTCAAGTCGCTGGCTTCATTCTATCGAAAGTTATTGCTTATTTGAAATTTCACTTGTAGGAGAGGTAGGGGTTCCTTGGGTCGGAACTTGTCCATCTGCCACTAACTAATTAGATCACCCTACAAACATTTAAACAAAATTTCAAGTCTCTAGCTTCACTCTATCGAAAATTATCGCTTATTTGAAGTTTCATTTGTAGATGAAGTAGGGGTTTCGTTGGTCGGATTTTACGTATTTTCAATATTAGCCAACTGGATCCTACTACAAACATTTGACCAAAATTTCAAGTCGCTAGCTTTATTTCGTCGTATGTTATCGCTTATTTTAAGTTTCGTTTCTAGGGGAGGTAGGGGTTCCTTAGGTCGGATCTTACCGATCTTTAATGCCAACTAACTCAATCTCACTTCAAACATTTGACCGAAAGTTCAAGTCACTGGCTTAATTCTATCAAAAGTTATCGCTTATTTGAAGTTTCATTTGTTGGGGAGGGGGGTTCCTTAGTCGGATCTTGCTCATATTCAATACCAACTAAGTAGGTCTTACTAGCATTATTCCACCATATCATTCTATCGAAAATTATCGTAATTAAAGGAATATTTAATTTTTTGAAATTTGTAGGGAGGTAGGTGTTCCTTTGATCTGAATATGCCCAACATACAGAACCTTAAGCAGCTTCTTTCCTCAGGGTTACATGCCAAAAATCAGGTGTCTACGTCAGTTGGTTCAAGAGTTATAGGCAAAAAACCTGAAAAGTAGGGTAGTACGGGGCTCTTTGTAAGAAAATTAGCATTAGTTTTCAACTGATCCATTTTATTTTCCCAGGAGAGTATAAGATTACCCTCACTAGTAATATACCAAAGCTAAAGCTTTTCATGATTTTTTAATCGGGAGTTATTGATACATTTAATTATTTTACATATGTAGGGGAGGTAGGCGTTCTCTTGGCCTGATCATGCCCAATTTCAATACCATCCAACTAGATCATACTACCAACATTTGACAAAAATTTCAAGGCCCTAGTTTCATTCTATCGAAAGTTATCGTGCGAACGGGCAGACAGACAGACAGACATGGCTAAATCGAATCAGGAAGTGACTCTGATCATTTATATATGTATATACATTGCTATACCTCCGGAGCCTCCTTTAAGGTGTTACATATTTTCGTCGTGACAAAAACAATATACCCTATACTATATACCTACACAGTAAATTTTTTTCAACTAGATTCTAGTTAAATACAACTAGAATTTAGCTCCTAGATATTCTAGTTAAGATCTAGTGATTAAGTACTCACTAGAATATCAGGGAAATTTTTTAGTGATTTTTTATTAGAAGCGTGTCGAGAATCTAGTTCTATTTACTTGTATTTCAGTAGTTTTGACAAAACTCTGGAAGCGAAAAAGACTAGTAAACTAATAAATGAAACTGAGTAGACAGTAGTACCTCAGGTATATATATATTGTCGCACTAATGCAGAAGCCAAGTTTTCGGTTAATTTTGATAGGATACTTTCAAAATGTCTGTTAATTGCTTTGATCTCTCCAGGATTATGGACGTCTCAACACTCAAGCATTTCTATGCCTTGTTGTTGTTTAGATAGTATATCTACTTTTTGGGCGTGCAGTTTCTAGTATACACCTCTCAGCTGCGCCGTCTTTATACTGACAAGCTCAGAGCGCAGTGGGAGTTCAATTGGTAGTGCTATCGTTCGCACTGATGATCGAATCCCCATTATCTAGAACACGGCCACCGAGCGCGAATGGGATGAAGTGTTTTGTGAAAACGCAAACACTACCTCCAAACGCGTAGACACTAATGATGCCTACCTTGTCTTTGTCTACCGCTTTAGCAGTAAATTTATCCAGTTTTCTAGATGTAATACTTCTTTTTCCTAGAAACAGAGTGACGAGCACTAGAAAAACAGTCGAATTGACAAGACGAACTAAACTTCTAGTTACTTTCACTTGATTTTTGGGCACGAACTGTATATCTAAGTATTTTCACTGGATTTATGGACATACGACATTTTTTACTAGATTATCAGTAAGAAGATCACTAGATTATCTCTAGTTGAACTTTACTGGAAAAAAGATTTGCTGTGTATACTATAAGTCTAAATAAATAAGTATAAAAAGTGCCCAAATTTCTCGGATTTTCGCCCTCCAAAAGTTAAGCTCACCCTCTACGACCGTGCAAACTCAGTTTCCATGTATTCAGTATCTATAGAAGGGATTAAAATTATTTCCAGATCTTTCCCTAATTATTATTTAATAAAATTTTAATTCTACTGGCCTACTTTTATTATATCCACGTTTGAAAAAAAATATTGAAATGACTGCCAATATTTCATTATTTATTTCATCATTCAATCAATTCCTGATAACTTAGGTGCATGAAAAAGTATAATATTGTTCGGCGCTTGAAAACCTAATTAAGTCTATAATAATCCGATTAGAATTTTCGGGAAACCTGAATTCCCGAATGCAGCAAGCAATGAAATTTAATTTTCCCAATCCTTGTACACAAGCCTATCAGTTTCAGAAATACGAGTACATTGGGGATTCGTCAACCACTCTTTAAAAAATTTTGCCTTTATCCGCTTCCCTGCTCCCTCACCACTATCAATTTATTTTATGGAAAAATGATGCTCAAAAGCGAAATCGTTGAGTGAATGAATGAACAACGATGATGAGGACAGTCATCGCGAAATAACAAAAAAAAAGAACTGTGAAGCCTAAAAAGTACCACCATTTCCATGGAGGCTAATGCTTTGTCAATTGAAATGGATTCGCAATAAAACTGCAATAAAAAATTTCCGAAAATTTATTGAAGAGTATTTGCTTGCTGCACACAATACTTATATGTATATCCTGTACAGTAGAAATGATGCCGTAGGTAATTCAAGTTTTCCGGAGACATATTCGGATTTCATTTCAATCTGATTGTGAGATAAATAAAAAAAAGATATTCGCCTGAGAGTTTGGCACAATTCCAATGGTAAGGTGTGGACCATAAATTGGCTTGCAAGTCACATCGGTATGTACGTAGGGATTTGGTTCAACTGTGTCGTCCAAATGCATAATGGAAACAACTGTGATTTGGCAGCATCCTGGCTTTTGGGGGAGGCAGAAAGCACATCATAAATTGCATATGCATGACTCCGCCACTCCCCGATGGCGTCTTATGCTATTAACGTGTAGGCTCAAGATAAGGATAAGGGTATTGCCATAGGAGAAGGAACGAACTATCTTTGGCAAGCAGTTCAGAAGCCAGTGGTTTGAAGATGTGAATTTTTTATTTTTATTTCTAGTCGGGGATAGCCAGACCGTGTTGACGATTGTGTACGGATTTTCAGGGTGCAGATAGCGTCTTTACAAGTGTTTTCTATACCAAAATTTTTTTGGAAGACATGCGGTCGGAAACGCCCCCCCCCCCCCCCCCCCCCCGGGAGTTTGAGAAGTTTCCGACCTAATCGGCAAGCGAAGTAAAATTAATTTCATCATCTTCAACTAATCCTGTAAAAATGTCAAGTCATTTTGATCAGTACTTGGGTCATGACACTCTTCTAAAGTTGACAGGTGACGCTTCTTCTAAACAATTGAGAAAATCGAGGACCGCCCGGTGATAAAGTTTCTTTAGGCCCTTCGTCCACAAGTGCAACATGACCGCAACTGTAACCCGACTTGTTTGCAACGGTTGTACGAATGTTGCGTTGATCATTCTTCGTCTATTGACGATCACTTCACAAATTTTTTTCTTTCGTCAGTCTGCATCAGAATGGCAAGCCGTACAGTTCATAGTGCAGTTGTCGAGTATTGATATTTGGGAAGGCATCAAAGAAAAAGGAAATGTTAAGTTCATGAAAGGATGAATCAAAAAATCAAACGCGATGAGATGTTGTTTTAGCACATGAACTTGCGAATAACAATACAAAGTTTAAAGTCATTTTTGGGATGTGCGGGGAACTGTTCAAAGAGCTGGTAGGAAAAAATTCATCCAGTCATCAGGAAGAAGTTTACAAATAATACGAGATGCATCTCAGTGGAAGTAAAAAACTTAATTCTAAGGTAAGATGTATTTGTAATTATTGTATTGCTCAAGACCATTACAATATGAGATTAAACATAAGAATAATACCTACATATATAAAAGTGCGATGGGGTTATGAAAACGTGGCCGCAATTCAGAGGAGTTGATATAGGGTAAATGTGGAATAGTTGCCCCACTTTTTGAATTATTCGATTATCATACAGAAGATGAGCATTTATTACTCCCAAACTTTCGTGGTGATTTGTGTACTTATTAAAGAAGAATATAATTAAGATAATTTAATACTGTTTGCTTTATTATATATATTTGGTTTCAAACGAAATAAACAAGCTTATAAATGAGGATAGATGCCTACTGTGTGGGTTAGACGCCACCATTTCCACCATCGGCTTGTGGGATAGTTGCCCTAGGGAATTAATAAAAGAATATTTATTATAATTTTGCTTCTACATATTACATTTTGTAATTTTTAAGAACACATTTTTTTCAATTTTTTTTTTTGACGTAATTTTAAACGCTGGCACTGATTACAGTAATCGCCGTACATTGTGCAGGTTTCGTGCAGCGAATTCTTACACATGACGCCCTGAATCCAATCTTCGTTCGATTTAGTCTTTTCATAATCTTCGAAACATTCAACACATTCATTTGTTGCACTCTGAGAAGAATCTGACTCATTTGAAAAAGTTTCGTGTCTTTCATTGGAACATTTGCCAATCTTTTTTGTTTTCTGAACTTTACGAACAGGACGCTTATCTACTATCTGTTGTTTTGTCTTTTTTTCAACATTAGATTCGTTTTCTATAAGAGAATCATCAGAGGTCTCTTCTGAAGCTGCTCTAGCCCTTTTTTTCTTCGGTTTTCTGGGCTTTTTGCTATTTTCGCATGGTATGTTAGGAGTAGCTTTACGTTTATTTTTCTTAGCAGCAATGTTCTCCATGGAAGTCAACACCTCAGCAGATTGTTTTCCCCTCTTGTATAACGGTACGGGAATCTTCGGTACGGGAGAACATTCTTGTAAATACTTGCTAGGCGTTTCCTTTGGAATTTCTGCCCTAGGCTGTTGAGAAAGCATAGATGGAGAATCGGGAGGATTCTCTTTCGCCGTAGGGTTACCAGAAAGCTCGTGAATTGGATCTGGATTTTGTGGTGAAGAACTTCGGCTTTGATCCAAAGTTGAGCTAACCCGAACTTCGTCGTAGTCTAAATTTGGCAGTGTCGGATTACTACATGAGGGACCAGATAATTGTAATTCATGATGTTCATCAATCGAAGCGTTTTGCTCTTGATTGCGGACTTGATTGCTTGAAGACAAATCGGAGATTGCAAAGAAACTTTCTGGAATAGCAGCCGGATTATATGGGTAAATACCGCAAGCTCTAAACCCTGAAATAGCATTGAAGGGTGCAGCTGCTCGAATCCATGCGTTACCAATTAGTTTGCCAGCTACTGACCGACTGATTTTTTTTCTTTGTTTGCAAGCATCCAGTTTTTGGTCTCAGCTGCATAAAACGTTTTGAATGGTTTAAAAAAGCTGCGGTCTAAAGGTTTTAAAGCTTCTGTACTGTGACTTGGCAGGCAAAAGAGGATTATACCATTTTCTTCTGCAGTCTCTAACATTTCAGCAGAATTAGTGTGAGAAGAATGCCCATCTAAAACAAAAACAACTTTACCTTGCGGCTTACGAGATACAAAATGCTGTACTAGCCACTTCTGGAATAACTCCGCATTAACAAAAGCAGATTTTCTGCTCATGTAAACATCTGAACCAGGGGGAAGTCCATCATGAAATTCTGGTTTTTTGTTTGCTCCCTTTATAATAACAACTGGAGGGAGAAAATTTCCAGCGGCATTACAGCAGGCTATTATCGACATTGTCTCTCCTTTTTCCCCGGATGTTATAGAGTGAACTGACTTCGCACCCTTCGTAGCAATCACTTTTCCAGGTTTATTATTTAACTGAACGCCAGTTTCATCAATATTAAATATATGGTCTGGCTTGCCCAGTAAATCATGCTCTGTCAAAACCTGAAGCAAGAGTTCAAACATTTTGTCGACTTCCTGACGATTAAGCCCCTGGACTCGAGCAAGGGATAAACCTTCAGCTTGTCGAACACTAAGCTGTGGATTGCGTTCCAAAAAAGACTATAGCCAATGAGGTCCAGCTTTACGAGTTTCTCTGTAAAAGTTATGTTGAATGCCAAGTTTTTCAGCGAATTCAAATGATAATCATCGTATCTCGTGATACTGGAAAGCCTGCTGCTTCTAGTTTCTGCACGTGTACGACGAGTCGTTTTTCATTCTCGAAGTCCAAAAGCGGGTGTTTCCCTAAAAATGTATTCATGCGGAAATTAATAAACCGTAAGAGCGAAAATAATCAATAACTTATTTCATAATAATAAGCACTTTAATTTTCAAAAACCAGATACCTAATGTCAACTTTTTTGTATCTTATTTCGCAAATCATCTCCTTAGGGTCCTAGCTGGTACACCATAACGACGAGATATTTCATTAATAGGATATTTGTTTTATCTCAGCTCTTCAAGTCGCTTTCAAGAGCCTCTTCAGTCCATACGCCTCGGGGTAGTGCCCCTGCTTTGCGCACGTACTTACGTGGCATGTCTAGAAAACAAGAAACCATGAATTAAATTCATGAGTGGGATAGATGCCTCTAAGAGCATCTATACTCACAAAAACTGGGGCATCTATCCTTTCTGCGAGGGATAGACGCCCTCCAATTTAACAAAAAAATCGTGTTGAAAAGTACTTAAATAATATTTAAATGTTTGCAATTGACACATACACAGATTATAAATACAAAAATATTAGCACTTACTTCATAACATGAAAAGTTCCGGGGTCATAAAGATTAAACGCAACCTAAATCCACCAATCTGTCGTCGCATAAAACGTTTCTCGCTGTAAAACTCACAACACGTCCGTTCGAGCGAAATACACGGCGTCGACTGGTGGAAGGGAGGGAGTAAGCTTTCATTCTAACAAAACACTGCGGACGTATTGCTTGGCTAAGGTCGCTATGTGTATACTGAGGCATCTATCCCACTAAGGCATCTATCCCACATTTACTCTATCTGAGTACTAGATGGGTTGTATTACTGAGCGTTCTGAAGTTCAGTTCCTGGAAATGGTGGCGATAGCACTGGTGAAGTATCGCTATACTCTGATGAAGTTTTACTCAACCGTGATAAAATAATATCATCATAATAAAATATCATCCATCAGCAGCACCACCTACCTTCTGAACTTTCGAAATTGCTTTCCACATCCGACAGTAAACACTGTGTAAAAACGGCTTTCTTTCGAGGGCTATCTTCAGCGCCGGTAACAGCACTTTGCTGGCTGCAAAAGTCGATGAAAATTTTGTCGGCTGCTGAAAGATTTGGTTGACTTTTTCTCTTTTTAGTAGTGTTCTTTGTTTTCGGTTTCACAAATCTAAATATGTCATAGGACTCAATGATCGGTGACTGTGAACGTTTACTTGCTGAACTTGCAGTATTTGGGGTTGCTGGCTTGATAACGTGGAGATCTTCATGATAATCCAACACAACATAGCTTAAAGTGACTTCTTCACTTTCCTCTTGCAGTATGGGTGGCAAGTTTCCCGCAACATCCGGCAGTAAAGGTTTTACGAGCCGCCGTCACTGCAACAAGAATATTTTGATGACCAGGATACTTTTGGCTCGGTGGCACAGGTCCCGGCTAGACCAGCGTATTGCGTGGGTTTTTGAGCCAAAGCACCCTGGTCCTCGATTAGCCACCTAGAACACTTAAGACACGAAGGGAGGATTGGGAGGGGGAAAGAAATGTGCCCATCTTTCGGGACACGGAGGAACCCAATCAAAGAAAAAAATTAGTTATTCATTTTTTCGCTTATATTACTAATCAACAAATTAAAAAAATCCATATAAAAACAAGAAAAAAAATTCTGCCGAAAAGTCCGAGGAGAGACACATGAAAATATCAATTTACGAATTCAATAATCGAATAATGTAAAACATTAAAATCTAATATGCTTTTTTTTAGTGAATTAAAAACAACAAAGAATAAATACAATAGTACTTACAGTGTATGTTCCACCGATGAGCGATCGATCGTTCTTCAGCTGGAGTTCACCACTTATTATCGCTATAAATTCAAATTTAGCAAAATTTAACTAGTGATAGCCAAAGAAACGATTATCTAACGAAATTGATAATGTAGCAGCTAAACAAAACAAACTGGGCTTGAGATCGATGACTTCCCCGGAAATCGCTCAGATTTTTGTGCACTCTTCAGAACTTCCAGTTTCAAACATTCGTTTTGTTCAATTTAATTCATTATAAGCTTCACAGAATATCAAAAGGTCGCAATTGTATAAAATTTTTGGATTTATTCCACCATGTATGAAAGAAAGATCTTCACTAAAACCGACAAAGAAACAATTTTCCAGCATATAGTACTTTAAAATCAATTTGTTTGGAACAAGTAATTTCTTTCGCAATGCTATTTCATTTATAACTTTGTCATGTCCTTTGTCGTCACAGTCTCGTTCATTCTTTCATCCGCAAATGTCTCAGGTAAAATCGGTTTTCGCTTTTTACGCAAACTAAAAACTTCCTTTATTTCATCCACAATTTTGTCCACACAAGAGCAATCTTCAATGTACTCAAATACCACCGACTTTTTCGAAAACCAAAAATCCAGCCAACCAAAAACTCCACCAAATTTTCTTCTTTCTAACAAAATGTAAAGAACTGATTCGCAGGAGGCGAATAATGTCATTTCCCTTAGGAAATGACTGAGTCAAGCAGAGCGGCACCTGCTGGCGGGCTGCTCAGTTTGGGAGAGGGATGGTCGGTCGGGGTTATGTCTCCGCTGACTCGTCAGATCTATACGAAGTGTCAATCAGGTGCTGGAGAGAAAAAAAAACAGGGGAACTAGGGGTGGAAACAATCCCCACACTTCCACGTTCGTCGGTCTTGCCAAACGTGTCGTGTCCACTTCTGACCAAAAGTCCAGATATGATGCAATTGAGGACATTTATGTTATTATTCTTTTTTTTTTCTTTGTCGGAAGTGCCTAGTTCCCCTATGTTTATCCCGGCCTTCCCACCACGAATAGCGCGCGTTTAGGCCATTATGGCTGGTAACAGCCGCCGTAGCCCGAAGAGTACATAAGGAAGGGTCAGACCGGCATCGTATCACAGAAAAATCAGCAAAGCATGAGGTCACATACAATCATATATATTCGCCCGAAAAATGTTAACACCGTAATTATATTATTTAAGTAATGAATCGAAAAATAGTAAATATATGTAAATATTACAAGGTTTATGTATAAATATTACTCTAGAAATTTAGGTAAATACTCAACAGTATCTCACAAAAAAATACACGTAAGATTTTTTTTCACTAACGATATATTTTATATAGATAACATTACGTTAGTAATTTATATAACTATTCAAGAATTCCTCGCAAAAAAAAGTACACGTTCGATTTTTACACTAACCATATATAAAGATAAACATTACGTTAGTAATTTATATAACTATTCAAGATTATCTCGCGCACCTCACTCTTGCTACCAATACGGAAATATGACACAAAAAAATATACACAATTTTATACACGTTTTTGTTTTTGTCCTACTCACGGTTTCTTTTCTTTTTGGTTGCGATTCGCGAATCCGGTGGCGGCCGCTACGGGATGTTGGTGTATGTCGTTTGTGGTTGCGCTGGTGAGGTTTTGCAAAGAATCCTGACTTCTTTTTCTTTCTGTTTTTGTTTTTAAATCTATCGGTACGCACGTAATTGACACATAACACTTAAACGGCACGACACGAAACACAGATGTGATGTATAGCGATAAGTTGATTGACAGCATTGGTTTAGCGAGGCATCGGTAGCGTCGGCAATAGCATCAGCACTGCTTCGTTGAGTAAAACCATGAAGAAGAAATAACCAAGACACATACGGTGGTCTTCTACTTCCTTATAAAAAAGGCACGGGTGGGAGGCAAAAAAAAATAGCCCGGGCTCCTACGGCGTTGGCCCCCTTAGACTTCTAGTCAAAGGTTCAGGGCACAGCCGGACGTCACGGGCCCCAAATTTATCGGGCAACCTTCTTTTCCACCGCCTACGCCACCCGTTGCCACCGAAGGTCTTTGAAATAGCTGTAGTAAATTCCCGCACTTTGAATTTTTCTATTGAGTTTCCCCAGGCGGTGTGGGCGTCGGCCGTAGCGCCACCGGGATAATCCACTTGATCTAAAATATGAACTCACTGCATATATAATATGCTTTTTATTTGAGCCTATGCAGGTCTCCGGCAGGTCCGAACAACTTCGCTGCTCCGCTAAGCAGAGCACGCGGTGGCCAGCAGAATTTCCATTGTCCCCTTACCGGAAACGCCACTGTGAGGTGAGGAGAACAAAAATAATTCACCTCATGATCCACAGGGGAAATTTGCAAAATCGTCCATTTTTGGAACGCTACCTACGGGAAATTTGTCAACGTCGCATATGTTGTGACAGAAGTTTGACATTTTTCATACTGTCAGAGTAAGTATAAACAATGGTGCGACCATTGTTGTGAAGTTTTCGTTTAAAAGTGAAATTTAAGTGACCGGGCGCGACCAAGGAAACATGTAAGTATCCCAAAGTGTACATGGTGGTTTTGTCCGACTGAAGTATGTGTCCACCTTCGCGTTTGTTGTGTTGTGATTTGAAAACCAGCCAACAAACGTTGAAGGTGGCCCAGATACACTTCAGTCATATCAACTTCGGATTACCGGGCAGATATGATGGTAAGGTACTACCTATTTATTTTCACAGGGATTAAACTGAATAAACAATCTACTTTCTATCATTTTAGGAACATATGGCAGAATGGAGTTCTTGACTCGCTGAGGTTGGTGCTGTCGAGGCAAATTGAATTACGTGCTTGGTAGGACGGTCTCACATTTGCCCACCGATGGAATTCGTCCCGTTTTATCGTAGTGATGTACCATTTGTTTAAAGCCTTATCTCGATGCTTTAGAAGATGGTTATGGTCACACGGGTGCGGTCCTAACTAATGTCAGGTAATTGCATTTCCTTTATTTAAACAATTCCTTTATTGACATCGCTTTGGGGTGTATTTGTTTTCTGGTGTGGTGGCCTGTACATATTATATTCAGGCCATCACTCAGAAAACAAACTTGACACCGCTGGGCTCCGACGTCATGACAATATGTCAAAGGAATAGAATTAACTCATTACAGGGCAGCAACTTTTGTCCACCTATGGTTGGTCGAAAGATGCTGAAGATCATCTGCGAATATCTTTGGCATGATATTTGCCTAAAACTTTGCCTTTCAGATCCGAAAGTAGGTAGCACGTCGTGCCAATCCGTTCGGTAATCTGAGCTGGTAGGAACTTCTTATCTAATTTGGAGTTGTAATGCTTGGAGAAATCGCTATGCGAAAAATTTCGCCGATATACAAGATCTCCCGGTTTAAAATCGACGGGTCTAGATCGAAGATTATACGTGCGCATATTGCTTTGGTAAGCTTCTTTGATTTTTTCTTGTGCTTTACTACGAATTAATTCGGTCCGGGTATATGGTTTCACGTCTGCCGTTGGTTCCATTATTAAATTTATCTTACGCAAGAGTTCATACGTTTCCCCATTCATCACCATGTTCTGTCCAAAAACGGTGAAATACGGTGAGAATCCGGTGACGGAATGGTTCGCAGAGCGGAGAGCACTACAAATGGCTGAAATTTTTGCATCGCAATCCCTCTGATCGGGTTGAATATACGATCGGATAGCTGCTACTAACGAGCGATTTACCCTTTCCGAAGCATTAGCTTGGGGAGAGTATATTGCTGTTAGCTGGTGTTTGATTCCGTACAGATCCAGAAGGGATTGAAACAGTGCTGATTTAAACTGAACTCCATTGTCAGATATTATGGTCTCCGGCACGCCAAACAAGTGGAACACGTTCTTTTCCAAAAAGGCTACGAGTAGTTTGGCGCTGAACTTACGAACAGGCTCGACTAAAACGAACTTGGACAAATGATCCAACACCACAATCGCTCCAATATTTCCAATTCGCGAACGGGGATACGGTCCGATAAAGTCGATGTATAGGCGCTGGAATATGCGATCTGGGATGACAGCTTTACCCATGGGAGGTCGTAGGATTTGATTTGGCGCTTTTGTCTCTTTACAAGTGATGCACGCATTAACATAGGCTTTGACATCTACTGCCATCTTCGGCCAATAATAAAATAGTCTTAGGCGTTTCAAGGTTTTAGCGAAGCCGCCATGTGCGCAGAGTGGGTGGTCATGCGCGCGTGCAATCACTGTTGACGTCAGCTCCTCAGGGATCCATAATTTCCATGAGTTTTCTTCTTGAGTTTCATCACCAGTCGCATACTCCGAGCGCCGATACACGAACCCATCGACAACACGCAAGTCAAGCAACCGATGTTGATTAGATTGTATTTTCGCTATTAACGCGAGATAGGAAACTGACTTGAAGTGGGGTGACTGCAAGTCTAACTCAAGAGTTGGATCCAAGCAGGCCAAGGAGCTAATACAATCCATAGAATTCACTCGAGAGAGCGCGTCCGGGACTATATTCTGACTGCCTCGACGATGTTTAATAGTAAAATCGAAACCTTGAAGTTTCAGAGCCCACCTCGCAAGTCTGCCATGTAAGTCTGTTTGAGCCATCAACCATTTCAAGGATGCATGGTCGGTAATAACTTCAAATTTGCGACCCTCAACGTAAGCCCTGAATTTCTTGATCGCCAATACCGCCGCAAGACACTCTTGCTCGGAAACAGAGTACTTACGCTGGGCGGCGTTGAGCTTTTGAGACATAAACGCAACAGGTAGTTCTGCACCATCTTCGTTTGTCTGAACCAACACTGCTCCAATACCAGTCTGACTGGCATCGCACTGAATCGAAAATGGTTGGTCAAAGTTAGGGCTTTGCAGAACAGGCGCAGAAATCAGCCTTGCCTTTAAACTCTCAAAAGATTTACGTCCTTCCTCTGTCCAGGTAAATACTCGTTTCTTTTGCAGCATGTCCGTCAACGGTGCAGACAAAGCAGCAAAGTTATCGATGAAGCGACGGTACCACCCGCACATGCCTAAAAATCTCCGGAGTGACTTAACGCATGTCGGTAACGGAAAGTCCGCGATACATTGAACCTTATCGGGGTCAGTTTTAATAGTGCCATTTCCAATCAAGTGTCCTAGATAACGAACTTGCTTCACGAAAAACTTGCTCTTCTCAATGTTCAAAGTCAAACCGGCCTTGCGGAAACAAAGAGCGACTTCCTGAAGAAGCAACAAATGCTCCTCGAATGTCTCCGTTATTAACAGAAGATCATCCAAGTAGATGAAGACCTGATGCCTCAAATGTGCTGGAATAACTCGGTCCATTAGCCTCTGCATGGTCTGAGGAGCATTGCACAATCCGAACGGCATAGTTACGAATTGGTACAATGGCCGACCTGGAACCGTGAAGGCCGTCTTCTGCTTTGACTCTTGATCGAGAGGTATTTGCCAAAAGGCGTCTTTTAAGTCAAGACTCGATATAAATTCGGCTTTTGGGAGTCGACTTAGGATACCGTCAATCAAGGGCAAAGGATAAGCGTCCTTAACAGTGACGTCGTTCACTTTCCGAGCATCCAGACACATTCGGACTTTTCCGGGCTTCACCACAAGGGTGACAGGCGAAGACCATGGACTGGTCGACTCCTCAATTACACCCATCGCAAGCATCCTGTCAATTTCAGCATAGAGAAGCTTTTCGATGGCGGGAGAGACTGCAAAGTGTCTCTGCTTAATAGGCTTGCTGCCTCCGACATCGATGACGTGTTGCACAAGGCTTGTACGTCCTAAGCCCTCCGCAGAAAAAGAAGGGTACATTGCGATGACTGTATTGAGTCTCGCCTCTTGTTCTGGAGAGAGAAGGTGGTTGTTGGGGTCAGTGGCTCTTTGTTCCGAAGACAGGCTCGATGGACAAAGAGAAGATACAAATAAATCGGAAGCCAGTCCGAACAGACGAATAAAATCAACGCCCAAATACAAGTTCTGACTTAAGGATGGCATGATTAGTAACCATAATTTCTGAGTTTTACCTCGAAAGGTAATGTCAGCCAAAACTCTCCCTACTGCCGAATGTGAAGAACCATCAGCGGTTGCCACGCTGAGAGAGAACTTTTCATATGGTTGTTGTTGGTTTTGAAGGAATTGCTTGGCCAGATCTCCTGCCATGCAACTAACACTAGCTCCTGAATCTATCAGACCAGAAACTTTACTGCCAAACAGCAAGACTTCGCCGTAAGGCCTCACATCGTGGTTAGGCTGAGTACCGCAAATAGCCGAGCAATAAAGTTTTCGGTTTTGTCTGACCTTTTTCCAAAAATTCCTTAACTTCGCAGTGGAACGTTTTGGTCGCCGAGAGGAAACAGAATTGCCATAAAAAATGCGATCACGTGCGATCTTATATTCTTGCCAACGTACGTGAAGTGGCTTGAAACTGTAGTGGACTGAATGGTTTATTAGGGATGACATAGCAGAGTTTTGTTCCGAAGAACGAATCGGAGTTGTCGCAGATTTTTGCATAAGTTTCGGTGCCGAAGCACTTGCTGAGGAGGATGGTATTACGACAGAGGTCGTCATAGCAGGTGAATGTTTAGTAGAAGCTGGAACTGGAGAAACAATAGTATCTACTGGCGGGCTCCCGAGTGTTGTAGAGGTGGTTTCGCTTTCCCGTTTTTTGACACACTATTGCATTTTTCGCACTGTGGCTTATACGTGTTGGGTGTACCACAGCCGTAACAAAATATCGTCCGAGGACCGCTGCAAACATCGTACCGGTGTCCCAACTCTCGGCAATTCCAACATTGTGTATTTACGTTGATAGCCGCCACAGCCTCTGCATCAAACTCCAACACTTGTTGATCCTCACTTAGCTCTGAGATATTTCTTCTAATTGGTGGACCCCGATGAAGTTGAGTCTGAGAAGTCGTTTCGGCCTCCAAACTTTCCCAACAATACACGAACTCGCGTAACTGCCGTATTGTTACTATTGGTAAATAAAGAATATCGCGGCGTATTTCTAGTCTTAGATTGCGTTTTAAAATTTCAACCAGCTCCCATTCTGGCAACGTGCGTGTGAGCCGGTCTACTAATTCCAAGACTCTTTCGTGGAACATATCGAAAGACTCCGAACTTCCTTGCTTACGATTACGGATCAACTCCAAAAGGTCATAGTCTGACAATCTCTCTTGAAATTGATCGCGTAGAGCGTTAGCAAAGGTGTTCCAGTCAACATGTCCAACTCCCCGATGGAATCGCCAAAACCAATTGGCCGCCTTTCCCGTAAGCAACGCATGTAAATGGTTAGTAACCAATTCCAATTCTCCGTTAAGAGTTAGTGAAGCCAAAGTTCTTATCTGGTATAAAAACTTTTCTACCGGTAGGAAAGCATCTTCCCCGCTGAATCGAAGATTCCAGCCAGCAATAATTTTCGCTATGCGATCGTCAGGATAACTGGGCATTCCAGCACGTCGAGTAATCCGTGGATTCGCCTGCGCTCTCGTCTCCGAAAGAGGGGGTTGGTGGTATGTTGGAAGATTATTAGACAGTGGATGTGCCTGTGCTCTCGTCTCCGAAAGGGGATATTGATGGTATGTTGGAAGATTATTAGACAGTGGATGTTGATTGGATGTGGGCATTGTTAATGGCTCGTGTAAACTAGACCCAGTTCGACTATCCGTAGGCGTAGAACGGACGGATTTCTCGAACGATAGTTTACTGGTAAGGTAGCCAATTGATGAGTTAGAACTTCAGTCACCATCGCTTGTAAGGAAGTCCTAAATTCAGCACTCGAAATAAATTCACGAGACAATCCCCGTGAATCTTGAGATTCTTGACCTGGTGGGTCAACTGCGGGAAGTCCTACGGACGGCTGAACATAGCCTGGAGCTAAAGATGATGCCTGCTCATGAGATGGGACGTGATGTTGATTGCCACCAGAAACAGTATCTTTTGAAAAAGAAGTTAATGTCTGGCCCTTCGCTTGTGACCGCGTTACCGGACCAAGACTGCGTGGGACGGCACCTTGTCTTGAGGTAGCCATTTCAACCGATTCTACCTCTTTCGAATGTGATGCGGTTTCACCAACAGCTGTCAATGAAGCTGCGCCTATATCCTGCTGTCTTTTATTTAGGTAAAATGCTGACAGACGACCCGGGTCGCAAGAGCATCTACACAAGGGGCAATTTAAATTTTTCATTAGCCAAGTATTCAAGCACTCATTGTGAAATACATGAGCGCACTGTGTGATTACGGCTTGATCCGTGGAGAGGAAATCAGTGCCGCAAATCGAGCAGCTGGTGAAATTATCGTGCTCTATGCTCATAAGGTTTTCCGAACTACGCCGTACTGCCATTTTATCGAAATATTATGTAAATATATAAAAAACGAAAAAAAAAAAACAAAACGTGAACGATACTAAACGAAACGATGCCATATGTCTTCGAAACCTTCCCTATGCATTGATGACTATAAGCCAATATCGGGTGGGAACATTTTAGGAAAAAAAATGAGATCATTGCATCTCTCATTAGCAAAAACAAAAACGTAAGGAAAATAATCAGGCGAAGCTACTCGTTCATTTCTTCGTCCGAGAAGGGTCGAGATGCGGCGACAACACCACCAGCATTTCGCAAGTCCCAGCCATCTGAAGAGAATGAGTGCGAACAGCCTGTTCCAATTACTCCTTCGATTAAGACCTAGACAGGAGAACATTTGTGACAAAAAGGCGAGGAAAAATCACCTACAGCAAGCATAAGTGAGCTTTTGAGTAAACCCAAAAAGACTCAATTCCTATGTTGACTAGGAGCATCCATCGCATGGTACTACTACCATAAACACACACACACACAAGTGTTCCTGTATTCAAAGAAAATTAAGCGAAATAAACTAGGAGAGAAGTAGTCCGAAACCTCCTCTGCCCATACAAATGCGTTAAGCACAAAAAAAAATAAGTACCAACGTACTCAACATATGGAAAGATTCGGAAGTGGGGCTTGATATATTACTCAAGCTGGTTGCGAGTAAAAGAAACGGTTTGTTCCTCTTTTCGGGCCCCACGTTTTGGGCGCCAATTATGTAAAGAACTGATTCGCAGGAGGCGAATAATGTCATTTCCCTTAGGAAATGACCGAGTCAAGCAGAGCGGCACCTGCTGGCGGGCTGCTCAGTTTGGGAGAGGGATGGTCGGTCGGGGTTATGTCTCCGCTGACTCGTCAGATCTATACGAAGTGTCAATCAGGTGCTGGAGAGAAAAGAAAAACCAGGGGAACTAGGGGTGGACACAATCCACACACTTCCACGTTCGTCGGTCTTGCCAAACGTGTCGTGTCCTCAATTGCATCATATCTGGACTTTTGGTCAGAAGTGGACACGACACGTTTGGCAAGACCGACGAACGTGGAAGTGTGTGGATTGTGTCCACCCTTAGTTCCCCTGTTTTTTTTTTCTCTCCAGCACCTGATTGACACTTCGTATAGATCTGACGAGTCAGCGGAGACATAACCCCGACCGACCATCCCTCTCCCAAACTGATCAGCCCGCCAGCAGGTGCCGCTCTGCTTGACTCGGTCATTTCCTAAGGGAAATGACATTATTCGCCTCCTGCGAATCAGTTCTTTACAAAAATTCATGCTAAACTCAAATCCAACTTCCAAAAATTTTCCCCAAAAGGCAAAAAAAATCAACCGTCCTCCAAGACTCGCAAAATCAATCTCCAACCAACCAATCCAAAATCCACCCAAATCGACCCGAATTCCTTGGCGATCGAAACCAATCCCCCCTCGCAAACCCATCCTCATCCACCCAAAGGCACCGGTTCCCATCATGTTACGGTCCTCCGCGTTTCGCATCAAAAAACGAAACGATCGCATCATCATTGCATTTATGTAGGAGACAATCGCTCACAACATTATTTTGTGACAACTCTCCGTTGGCGACGGCAAGACACCCATACACAGGGCCGTCGAGAGAAAATCCGGGCCCGGTACTCAACTTTTGTAGGGGCCGATATATGGTGACCGGTAGCTCAATGAACCAAAAAAAAAGGTTAAAGCGTACGTTTTTTGTAGGGGCCGATATATGGCGATCGGTAGCTCAGTGCGCCAGAGTGGTATGAAAGGGCAAGGAGCAAAAAAAAAAAGCTCGTGCGTAGATAAGTTTATTTTTTTCCAATTTATCCAATTTTCGGGCTCCCGAGAAAAACACGGGACCGGGGTGTTTCGCCCCTTCCGCCCCCCCCCCTCCCCCCTCCCCATCCGACGGTACTGCCCATACACAGAAATCCTCTCTGCGCGCCATCACATTGCACCAAGTAATTGAATCTCTGCCACATAGAAACAACAGCGTCCATGCAAGATGATGACGATACAGAGATGATATCTGCTGACTCTCTGTTAGCATTCAAACGACCTTAGCATATCTATTTATGCTGTCGGTAACGCTAGCCAGCTGACCGACGGAATGTTGTCACTGTTTGGCGAATATCAACTAGTGCGCAGTGATTCGCAACAAACCTAATAAAATATCACAACCAAACCAATATCATTTGATTCAGTCTACCATTTCCTCATCGTAAACGTGGTTTAATTCAGGGTAAAAATTAATATTCTATGGAACCACATTTTTTTCGATTTTCTTCTTGCAGATACTTGGGAAGTGGATGCAATTTCTCCTCACTAGCATAGTACTTCGCCAGTGGAAATTATACCATTGGAAGAATAGTGAAGGAATACTTTCAAGCTATCTGGATAGTGCAACACAACCAATTCATGGAAGTAGTTCCAAGAATTTCAATTATAAATAATTTCACTCCATTGTGTTGATTGTTACAGCCGATACTGATGGGCATTTTATTGTGATCGAAACAGAATATTAAGATAGAAACAGCAATGGTAGAATTTTTAAAGCTCCGTGGATGTACCATTTCCCTCAAGAACGTACTCTTGATTTACCTGGACCACGAGAACTCCCTCATGACAATACGGAATCACAGTTCCCATACTATTTTTTTTTACTGATGAAACATTTCCCCTCAAGAAAAATATAATGCGCCCACATCCTTAAATCGCGTCGCACACTACGCTGAACTTCTCGAGCTTTCTGAAGGAGCTCGAAGCTACTTCTATTATCGTCTGATCCTGCGCTAAACAGGTCTTAAACTGCTGCCATTTAACAATTTGCTACCATGTTACGTCGGACATCGGACAAGGCTCATGCAGGTAATTCGGGCTTATGGCCAGGATTGTATCTGGGCTGTTAATGTACGAACTTTTGACGATACCCCAGTCTTCGTTTATATCCCTACCTGTGTGACTTTTTATGTCAGCTTCTTTTTGCGCAAGATGGTTGCTGCAACGCTGTAAGACAGCTTGATTTTTTAGTCGGGCGGTTTTGAATTTGCGGTGGCTGGATCTTTCGTCAGTAGGACGGCGCACAGCCGCTATCCGCTGCTATACGCATTGAAACTTCTAATGGTCTCTTCCCATCCCAATATCTTTGTCTCTCTTATCTCGCACGCCTAGAAGGCATCTTTTGAATCTTTTACTAATAGCAAAGCGGTCGATTTGCTCTTGTGTTCTGTGGCGATCAAAAAACACTGTGCTAGTCTTTATGCTCAAACATGGTACCACCGATGAAGAGACTGCGAAAGTGGCAGAACTCGACAAATTTTTCACCGCTGTCATTACGATCACCAAGACCGTGTCTCCCATCACATGCCAAGACCATTGTTATCAGCATCTACTTTCGCATTCAAATCTGCCATAACCATTACAATGTCACCTTTAGGTAGTCCGGATGGCGCAACGGTTAGAACGTTCGCCTTCTACGCACTGGACCCCGGTTCGATTCCTACTGAATGCGGTAGTTTTCGATGAAAAAGGAAATTTCCTTGTCGGACTATGAGCCCACTCAGCTGTTAAATGAGTACCCATTTATGGGGTAAATAGCTCAGTTGAGCGTGTTGCTGATCACACACTTCTGCACAAGACATACCGTCACGATCTAGTAAATGAGATGATGCTCTGAACTCATCTCGAGGCCATGGTTTAAATTGGACTGTTGGAACTGTTATTTATTTATTTAGGTGTTCTGCTCTGAATGGCCTTAAGTTAAGCATGGTAGACAATCAACCGATCCTTCTCCGTTACATTATTGGATCAATTAACTGTAGAAATTAAGAAAAAAGCCGGTTTCTCCAAGACAAAGGAGTTGCACAATGCTTATTTATTTATTATAAGAATTATTGAACGGGAATAAATCCCGTTAAAACAATAATATAAAGATATATGTATATCAAATCAAATCATGACACAAAATTAAAAACTAAGATTGTCAAGGAGAAACAAAAAGTAATAAAAAAAGAGAAAAAAGAATGAAAATAGAAGGAAATGAAAGGATAAGTAACAAAGATTGGAGAGAAAGAAATGAAAATAAACCAGTCCGAAGCGAATATACCCTAGACTTGTACACACCTAGTGGTGATACCAAAATGTACCAATTAGCAGCGACCATATGCATTAAAAGTGAGTTTCCTCTATGCCCAGTTTATAGGGGAGGTTGGCGATCATTCAGAAGGAAATTGACCATTTTCAAAATCGACTAATTAACCCACACTGCAAATATTTGTCCAATTATTCAAGTCACTAGCTTCATTTTATCGAAAGTTATCGCTTATTTGAAGTCTCACTTGCATGGAAGGTAGAGTCTTTTGTGCATTCTCAACAACAACCAACTACATCCTAGTACAAATATTTGACAAAAATTCTAAGTCACTAGCTTCATTTTATCGAAAGTTATCGCTTATTTGAAGCTTTATTTGTAGGGAAAGTAGAGGTTTCGTTCGCCGGAATATACGTATTTTCAATATTAGTCAACTGGATCCTACTACAAACACTGGACCAAAATTGCAGGTCACTAGCTCCATTTAATCGAAAGCTATCTCTTATTTTAAGTTTCATTTGTAGGGGAGGTAGGGGTTCCTTAGGTCAAATCTAGCTCATCTTTCAAACCGCGTAACTAAATCTCACTTCAAACATTTTACCAAAACTTCAAGTTGCTGGCTTCATTCTGTCAAAAGTTATCGCTTATTTGAAATTTCATTTGTAGGTGAGGTAGGGGTTCCTTCAGTCGGATCTTACCCATTTTCAATACCAACCAAGTAGATCTTACAAACATCATTCTACCAAATTTTCAACTTGCTAGTGTCATTCTATCGAAAGTTATCGTAATTAAAGAAATACATATTTAATTTTTTGGATTTTGTAGGGCATAATCAGATCAAAGGAACGCCTACCTTCCTTTGATCTGATTATGCCCAACTTACTAAAACTCAAGCAACTTACTAAAACTTATTTCTGGCATGTAGCCTCAGAGTTACATGGCAAAAATCAGGTATCTAGGTCAATTGTTTCAAGAGTTACATATTGGCAAAAAACCTGAAAAGTAGGGTACTACGGGGCCCTTTGTAAGAAAATTACCGTTAGTTTTCAACTGATCGATTTTATTTTTCCAGGAGGGTATAAGATTATTATTGATACATGTAAGTATTTTACGTATGAAGGGGAGGTAGGCGTTCTCTTGGCGTGATCCCGCCCATTTTCAATACCAACCAATTAGATCATACTTGCAACATTCAGTCAAAATTTCAAAGCTCCAGCTTCATTCTATCGAAAGTTATCTTGCGAACGGCAGACAGACAGACATGGCTAAGTCGAATCAGGAGGTGACCCTGATCACTTATATTTACACTGCTATACCTTGGGGGGCAAAAGACCTTTTCCATAGTCCTCCAAGTGGGCGCCCCCTGGTAACGGTAGTGTTTCAAACCGCTGACGGCCAAGTCTTAGCGATAAGACATTTGGAAAAAGGCAGATAGCTGTAGCCTGAATGGCTGACCAACACCTAAGAGTCTCTGGTTTAGTAGGATGGAATGACTTGCGTAGTTGGACTTGCAACATAGTTGTGTGAGCTCCAGTACGTTTATTAAACCATCTGAAGCAGCTATCTTCCGAGGCCGAGGTGGCAAACCATCGGGCCGCAAGGAGTTTGGAGTAGCATTTATAGTAAACAATCACCTGAAGCCGCACATTACTGACTTCAAACCCATAAATGAACGGCTATGTGCGATTCGAATCAAGACTCGATTCTTCAATCTCTGACTCATGAATGTGCATGCCCCACTGAAGTTAAAAAAGACGCAGTAAAAGACGAGTTCTATGCCGCCTTGAGACTCTCTTCGACTCACTTCCAACAAACGACGTCAAATTACTGCTGGGAGACTTTAACGTGAAAGTCGGAAATGAAAGTTGGCACCGGGGGACCACTGGAGGCCACAGTCTCCACGGAGAATGTAACGACAACGGCCAGCGACTTATCGAATTCGCCTGCAGCAGGAATAAGCTCTACGCGTTTCCCGCCCAAGTAGCACAAATCGTTCTTGGACGGTTATATAACCGTCCCATAACCAAGGTTAGATTTGGCAACGTTAGATATTAACGTAAGAAAATCGTTGTGTTCACGTGTTGCCAACAGGATTTGGTCGGTTAGAATATAACGAAACTATGTATTTAATTGTCATGTTTACGTAATGTTATGAGAACGTTAGTTGTTTACAATTCTGTTACAAGTTTAACGTTCTATTAACGTTATTTATAACAATTTAGTTACAAATTTAACGTTATGTTACCAATATTTTCTAACAATTTAGCTAGAATATAATGTCTATTTCACGTTCTTGAAACGTTCGAAATAAACTATATAGTGTTTATATTTTATAACATTGACCAAACGTTAACTTAATATGCGCATCTAACGAATTTGTTATAATATAAGATTATAATAACCATTTAAGCTCTTTCTTACGTATTTATTCAGTGCAGGTTAGAGTAACGATATATAACACAAACAACACCTGTTGTCCTTGTTATGTTTCGTTGCCCCACATGCATTGAACGGCAATGAAACTTTCGTCTGGCTCGTCAAGGTAGTGCCGCACCATTCACATTAGCCAAATTGTCGGAAAACTAACGAAAAATGCGAAATTTCCCGTGTCGCACTTTCATAACCTCGCACTTTTCAACAGTACATTTTGCTTGGTATTTTTCAGCACGTTCACGTTTTCTTCACTTCCGCACGGTACTGATAACCACTACTTTTATTTTCACTTGCAATCGCGACACTAAACTCACTTTACGCACGAAAATCGCGAAATTTCACCGGGCGACCGCACGTGTTTACATATCGTTGACTGCTTGTCATGTCATCAATCGCAACAACTTTTGGCACGATTGCCTCAATTTTTCCACGATCGAATTAGGCCGAAATTTGAAGACACGAAACACAACGAAACAATGCAAACGCGAAATTTCATTTTCAGATTACTAATGAATTGTATCGTACCACCACTAATGGAGCACAAAAACTGATCATGCTTCCACGAAACGGAACACGAACGAACGAAAAGTTATCTGCGACACGATATTTGCTGTATTACCATTGCTGGCACCATAGATATCGTTGACAACCTGAAAATCTAGTTTCGAAGTATCACACTATTGTTGGTTATCTAAAATCGTTAAACGTTATACATCAAACAATATTATTATTAATCAAACTCAGAAATTGTATATACGAGTAGCAGCACGGTTGTTATAAGTACAACAATATAATAAATTCTTAAAAATATAACAGTTTCTTGAAGAGCATTACAATTTTGTAATTTTTAAACAATTTTGTAACACTTCTGGTACGAAAATTTCGTTATGATTTTAACAATAGAGTTACAAAGTGACATTTGTACTTGTTATAATTGTAACAAATTATAAGAGTCAATTTAAATGAAAAGATAGATTTAATTTTTTTTTTATAATTATTTTATGTCAAAAAGCAGATTTATTGGGCGCTATTATCGATCGGTGTTCGGGCAACCGGTCTGTAAATAAAAGATTTAAAATACAAATTAGTGCACTGTAAATCACGAGCACACATAACAACACAAACAAGCACTACTAATTTTGCGGAGGTGAACTGCTGTTTAGAAACGAATCATTTAAATTTAACAAACACACGAGTCAGATAAAAAAAAGGTCTGGATTTGGAGGAGCACCATCACCAACCATTATGAGGAGGAGAGCCATCCCCAAGACCACCAATTGACTGAGGAGGAGCACCGTCCCTACGAGGACTAACCATCCTCGGAACCACACAAGGAGGAGAACCATCCCGGGGCTCAGTCAAAAATACTTTGTTTGGTTTGGAAGGAGAGCCATCCCACGAGAGCTAACCACCCTCGGAACCGCCCTAGGTGGAGAGCCAACCTGAGGTTCAACCAATACAAATCAACACGATCAGGGAGGAAATCCCATCCCTGCGAGGACTAACCATCCTCGGAACCACCCAAGTGGAGAGCCAACCTGGGGTTCAATCGTAACACCTGACTCGCGACTTTAATTATAATTAAAAACAAAGAACGCGCCACAGTTCACCACTCACAAAATATAACGAAATATTCTAAATACATGCGTACAATGCACTAAGTAAGTTAGACTTACTAAATTGTTCTTCACTTATGGTCGACCTTGGCGACGAGGATGGAATGAGAGCGCGAGGGACACGAGGGGGTGGGCCAATTGGCCTAAAAACACACTCACACAATTATTTACGCTCACAAGTTCAAACCTCACTAAAAAATTTGCCGGCACGAGGACTTTCAAGTAGGGTAATATAAAACGGAAAAACTCGGGAGTTGCACAATTTCCTCCTGTTCCGTGGGAAATTAATTTAAATCCGAAGACGACAGTGGAGGACCACTACCGCGGTACACGATCACGAACTCACTGATTACTCATTCAATGATCATCAGCCCAAAATACAAATCAATATATCCCTCTGAAACTGTACAGTTCAGAGAAATATAAAGTAAACAACGATAAATCCTTCAAAAAGGTCTAGGTCATCAAAACGTATCTGAATACGCAGACCAATTTCATAAGCTATACGAAATAATCGTATAGCGAAGCAAAAGATCGTTTGTGCATTCTAATCTAGGCAGGCACATACTTGAATAGATGGAATGGTCGTAAAACGGCACATGTGTAAACAATCATAAGTGATTTCTTACGTAGGTGTTATTATTTTTTTTTTTTGTATTGTTTATTGAAATTGAAAAATAAAACTCATGCAACGAACCTTTTCTTACAAAATATAATAATCGTTACAAACCTTACAATTCGGTTTAGTGCTACAACAATAAGTGGTTATATTGTAGTAAGATATATAACACAAACGTTTCGAAACAATATTGTTTGGAAATAACTAAACTACAACTTCTGATTATCGTTATATTCTAACCATGGTTATAATGTGCTATTTGGGCGCATAGACGCATTCACAAGCAGACCTGGAAATCTCCAGACGAACACACCGTCAACCAAATTGATCACGTCCTCATTTGCAGGCGATGGGCGTCTAGTGTGATGGATGTCCGCTCCTACCGAGGAGCAAACTGCGACTCAGATCATCACCTAGTGAAGACGGCCTACAGATGTAGAATTTCCTCAGTGCACCAATCGAGAATCAGCCCTTCCAAAATCTTTGCGGTTGATAAGCTTTTGAGCGATGCTACGGCGGTGGGATATGCTGCCGCCCTCGAGGAAAAACTATCACCTATGCTACACAACCTCAAAAACACAGCCGTCCATGTGTTCTGGGAAGAATTCAAGGGTACCATCAGAGATGCCGCAGAGAAAGTCGTGGGATATAAAGCCCGGCGAGCGCGAAACGACTGCTTCGACGAAGAATGCAAAAATTCACTTGACGCGAAAAATGGAGCCTACAGACAATGGATTCAACGAGGAACTAGAGCTAGAAGAGAAAAATATGACGAGCTACGGCGAATATCGAATAGAATAATTAGACGTAAGAAACGTAAATACGACTACTTTGACGAGCAGTTGCTGAATATAAACGAAAACTTAGCTAATAGGAACACCAGACAAGCGTGCAAACTAGTAAATACAATTAAGAACGGCTACCAACCCAGGACTAGCCTTTGTAAGGACAAGGATCATCAGCGACGCCGATGGCATCAACAAACGATGGGCCTCTTACTTTGAAGAGCTTCTAAACCTACCATCTAACATCCCCACAAAAGAAGCTCTCGACGATATTGTTGATCCAGGCCCACCCATACAACCCCCGACAGTAGAGGAAGTTGATCTCGCGTTGCGGTCACTAAAACGAAATAAAGCGCCGGGCGCTAATGAGATTCCAGCTGAACTGCTAAAATTCGGTGGAACTGGTCTAGCTAATGCCATACATCAATTACTCCTGCGAGTATGGGAGGACGAGGAGATCCCAGACGATTGGCGCAGAAGCATCATCTGTCTAATTCACAAAAAGGGAGATAAACTGCGGTGTGAGAATTAAAGAGGTATTTCACTAGTTTGTACGTCCTATAAAATTCTGGAAAATAGAGTAAAACCGTACGCAGAACGAATCATTGGCGAATATCAAAGCAGTTTCAGACCTGGTCGCTCCACAACCGATCAGCTCTTCACAGTCAAACTGATACTCCAGAAGTGCCGGGAATACAACGTAAAGGTATACCAAATCTTTGTCGACCTCGAGCAGGCATACGACAGTATCGATCGTGGAGTACTGTACAACATGCTGCAATTTTGTATACCGGCCAAATTAGTGCGACTGACAAAGATGACGATGACCAGCTCCGTCTCACAAGTCGGGATCCAGAAAAGACTTACTGATCTATTTGAAATACGCACTGGTCTGAAAGAGGGCGATGGACTGGCACCGACGTTCTTCAACCTAGCACTGGAATACGCTATTCGGGCTATGAAAATGGACAACAGCAAGACGCTTTTCATCAAGTCGACACAATCAGCAGCGTACGCCGACGACTTCAACATCATGACCCGAAGATTGGCCGACGCAGAAGAACTTCTGCATATGCTTGATACCGCTGCAAAAAAAGTTGGACTACGTATCAACGAGGGTAAAACTAAAATAATGATGCAATCGGTGACAAGGACCTCAACATCGAGCTCGTGAACAACTTCATATACCTGGGGTGCAACTTGTCAAGGGACGCCAACGAACTGACGAAATCAAACGAGGGATACAGTTAGCTAATAAGACTTTTTTCTCGGTTCTCCCCATAATGAAATCGAAGCATGTGCACAGCAACACGAAGCTCCGCGTGTACAAAACCATTATACGACCAGTGCTTCTATGGCTGCGAAGATTGGACCTAACTCAAGCCTCCGGAAACATGCTAGACACATTTGAACGTAAGGTTATACGGCGAATTTTCGGGGCTGTTTACGATCGAGATGGATGGCGCATCCGGTACAACCATGAGTTGTATGAACTGTATGATGAGCTGGAAGTATCGAAAATCGTCAAACTACAACAACTTCAATGAGCAGGGCATGTACACAGAATGGACGATGATCGCATGCTAAAGAGAGTAGTTAATGCGGCAGGAAGATGGAAGACTGCACCTGTGCGTGTATAGTGATGGGGGTTTCTTAAAACGATGATATTAGAAAGGGAAGAACATAATAATTTTCGACACAACTTATACATGAAGCATTCGTCAAGAAAAATACTTCTCTTTCGCAAGGACATTATCTTAAAAAAGCTGAGACGTTTAGAGTAAGGTAATTAAGCAATTTCGAACTTGAAAAAAATGGCTCGGGAGAACTTACGTTGCACGGATTCTAAAGCATCAGAGGCAGAGGAAGTAAAAGGGGACCAAACAACTGAGGCGTATTAAAAAGGTGCTGCTTAAGAGGGATGCAAAGGAGTTCAAAGAAATAGCAAAAGACTGTAAGTCACAGCAACAACGCAGTACAAAGCCTGATAATTTTGAAGCTTTGGTAATTAAGAAAGAAAAATGGTCAAAAAAGCGAGGTTGGGGTCGAAAACGACCTCAAGATCATTGATTGTGGAGACAATATCAAGCGGTAGTGAGTTAATATGATATGTGAAAGCCAGAGGAGAAGTCTTAAGAGAGTAGATGATCATGACGGAACATTTGGATACATTAAGAGGTAACTCGTTCAACCTGCACCAAGAAGATATGAGATTTAAGTCAAATTGAAGTGCTATGCAATCGGAAAGACAAGAGACGGATGTAAATAACATGCAATCGTCAGCATAAAGTAAAGAGGAACATTGAAGATGCTGAACGAAGAAGTAGTGGTCCGAGAATAGATCCTTTAGGCACACCAGAGGATGGGCAGAAGGCTGAGGAAAGAACAATATTAAATACAACTTGCGATGACCGATCGACAAGGTAAGATGAAATCCAGATGATGAGGAGGGAAGAAAAATTAAGCCCAGTTAACTTATCCATTAGAATTCTATGGTCAACTGTGTCAAACGCTTTAGAAAAATCTGTATAGACAACATGAACATCTTGATGTTTATTGAAGGAATTAGCAACGAAATCCACGAATTCAACCAAATTGGTGACAGTGGATTTGTTCTTAGAAAAACCGTGTTGATTAGGACAGATGAGAAATCCGAAATTGTCGTAGATGTAATTATAAACCATTCTTTCAAGTAATATAGAAAGGAAAGAAAATAAATGGGGCGGTAATTAGAGGCTTGGTTAGGGTCACCGTTTTTGGGGATGGGTACAACAAAGGAAGATTTCCACTGAGACGGAAAAATACCTTGACAAGATGGAAAGAGGAACAGACGTGGTACTGTCGGTACCATCAGGGCTTAATTGTATGTATTGTATATACATGGTCTCAATGTTAAAATTGCACGAATTCAAATTGCTTCCTCACCCATCTTATCGTCAGATCTAGCTCCCAGTAATTTTTTTCTGTTCCCGAATTTGAAAAAAAAAAATATTTTGGAACGTAAAAATATGGGTCAAATACCGAGGAGGAAATCACTATAGACAACTATTTTTCAAGAATACCGAACGTACAGCTTGAACATTGAAGGATTGGAGAAATGTTCAACTAAATGTATCGAGTTGCTACGTCAGTATGATGAGAAACATTATTTTTAGGCTTAGAAATATGCGTTCATTTTTAAAAGGTCTGAAAATATTTAAATGCCCTGCGTATCTGAATATTTGACTAAGCTGTTGACGAGATTCTAGTGTACTCGAATTTTCCTTTCATCAAGTTTAGTAAATTTACTTTGATTCAAGTGCCCGCATTATCACTCCTCTTGAAACTTTCTCACGGTCTGTCTCGACACAAACTACAGACATACTCTATCAAATAAATTTTAAAGTACCATTCCGAAAAATATGGCCGAAACTTAACCGCTCCATTTATCCCACATCACAATGTAAAAGTGGCCAGGGGGTATAAAGGATGTCTTGGTCTTTTGGTCGGATGGTGCATTGTTTCGTTGGCACGCTACATCACACCCACTAAGTACTGATAAATGGTTCTGTGTCCCATCGGATGCGAAATATTCGGTACGGGTGCTATACACAATACGAGTATACCCACAAATACGAAAATATTTTCCGTACAACGTTCAACCTAATTTCGTATGAGCTCCCGAAACATGGAGCGTATAGCAGGATTTTAAGGGTCGATTACATTGAGCGACCTTATTAGCTACACACCAGCGTGAAAAGTAGCTAGCGCTGTTGTGGCGACTACACGCAGCTTGTAAACTCGCTCAGTAGCCACCTAGCAAGAGTCACTCGCGTCACTCGTGTTATCGCGTACTCCTTCAATAAACTGCTCGATACACCACACTTTCCACATCTTTATATCACTTTTTAACACACACTGTCCAACGATTTCTTGTTTTATTTTCGTACGAACTCAATTGGATTCTGATATTATCAGCTACCACCACGACTGCCGCACTGAGTGACTGACAAACAGCAGAAGGCTGCATCAGCTGCATTAGAACTATTTCCGTCGCCATTTTGAAAATAATAACACACACGCCTTCGTGTAGCGAGTAAAGAAGCCGGGCTGTCGGGCTTTCAAATTTGTTCGCACAAGTTGAGCTAGCTGCTAGTTAGCAGGTGAAGATTTTACATTGGGTGATTACTAGCAGCTAGTTAATTTGCCAGTTTGTAGCTTAGTAAACTAGCTCAATGTAATTGACGCTTTACGTTGCCGCAGGATTAGAACCTAACCGTTAAACGAGCGACCGAAGAACTTTGAACTATGGAGTACAATTTTGGAAAGGGGACAATTTGTCAAAGTACTTACCACATACGTAAACAAATTACGTTGCTTATCATTTTGGGCTGATTGACGACAGTCTTGGTCTCTGTTTCGAGAACTGTGCCATTTGGTATCGTTTTTCTTTTTTTCTTCAGTCGAGGTACATTTTACAATGTAATTGGAGTAGCTTTGGAAGATGATCCTTTTTTTCAGTGAGCTTAAAATGACACAATAGCCTGAAGTTGGAATTTTAATTTAAGTTTGACATGTTTGCATGAGGGATTCATACTCGTATGTCTGTTTTCAAGCAGAGAACATAATGGCTTAATTTTGTTGGATTGTTTTTGCGATTTTCTAAATCTAGGTAGAATGTATCCCTCTTCAAATTCGTTGTTCTAATCCGTATAGACAATTTTTCAATTTCGTGTATGATATCGCACACACTCCAAAGGATACACCCACAATAATAAGGGATACGACATCATTTCTGATTATCATCGGGACCTTTTTTCTTCTTTCCATAACAGTCTAGCCCTATTGCATCACATTACTTTTTTTAGGGTAATCACAGTGTGCCGTCAAGTATAATGCTAAAAACCCCAAGCTATTTCGTCCAGACCCTTTTTCAAATCCGGATAATTGAACGTGAGTCCTTCTGAGCTAGGTGCAAGTTTGTGGACTTTTGAACTTTACTCTGAAAATTGAAAAGATCCAAAGTCGTAGCCCTGACTCGCAACGAACGTTTTCCACGTCCAGACCAATGGAATCCGCTTTCTTAAAAGAAGCCGTTTTAAGGTAACCATCCTCAAGGATTTGCGTGTGTCCTGGTCTGGTTAATTTATTTGCAAATCTGCAAGTCGGTCATACTATTTTATGGATGCGAGCGTCGTAGGCCGCCTGATTTCACGAGGACGACGAGGACTTTGATAACGGCAGCCTTGCTCTTTCGGAGGATGTCAAGAGTCCCGATTTAGTGTATTTCTTTTTTTTTCATCCATCTTAATGAAAAGTTTCTCCAGTCTGTTTGGACGTTTGTGTAAATAGTCACATAAAAGTTAACAAGACAAGTTCGAGATGTTCTTTCGTGGCATTCTAAATTTTCGAAGACCGAAGAAAGGAATCTGACTTTCTGGTTTGGTTGTCAGAAAGTGGCTTTCTTCCCTTTAAGATTTATGACTCAGATATTCGACGTAGTTTATTGTGGCTGACCGGAGAACTACATTCCAGATAGGCAAATTAATTTAAATAAATTAATTGGCAGTTGATTGAGAATGAAGGCAGTTTAATAAAAAAATGCTTAGATGTGAAAAGAGGTGTATATCCGTTATTATAAAACTGTTTATGATTTTGGGATGATTATCAGATAGCGGAATTTTAAGTAAAAGTTTATGTTTTAGGCACATAAAATAGCATACAAAAGTGGTAAATTAGGCATTTAGGACTAAGAAAAGTTCAGTTTTAGGCAGCTAAAATAGGCTGCAAAACGTTGGATTAGGCACTTTTCTACAATTACGCTGTGTCTTCATCATCATAGTGGCGCGACAGCCCGACGTCGGGCCTTCGCCACCTGGATCATTGTTCTCCAATTATCTCGGTCACGTGACCGCGTCCTCCAATTTTGGAAGCCCACACCTACTGAGCTCTCCCAACGAGATCTCGGTCGTCCTCGCAGTCTCGCTCCGTCGACTCGTTCTGCATTCATTACTCTCTTAGGCATGCGATCGTCGTCCATTCTTTATACATGCCCTGCCCATTGAAGTCGTTGTAGTTTGACGATTTTCGAGACTTTCAGCTCATCGTACAGTTCATATAACTCATGGTTGTACCGGATGCGCCATCCATCTCGATCGCAAACAGCCCCGAAAATTAGCCGTAGAACCTTACGTTCAAAAGTGTCAAGCATGTTTTCGGAGGCTTGAGTTAGGGTCCATGCTTCGCAGCCATAGCATAGCACTGGTCGTGTAATGGTTTTGAACACGCGGAGCTTCGTGTTGCTGTGCACATGCTTCGATTTCATTATGAGGAGAACCGAGAAAAAAGTCTTATTAGCTAACTGTATCCGTCGCTTGATTTCGTCAATTTCGTTAACGTCCCTTGACAAGTCACAATCCAGGTAAATGAAGTTGTTCACGAACTCGATGTTGAGGTCCCCCACATTGATGCTCGGTTGTGCAGGTTTCCTTGTCGTCGATTGCATCATAATTTTAGTTTTACCCTCGTTAATACGTAGTCCAACTTCTTTTACAGCGGTATCGAGCGTATGCAGAGGCTCTTCTGCGTCAGTCTATCTTCGGGACATGATGTTGATGTCGTCGGCGTACGCTGCTAATTGTGTCGACTTGATGAGTAGCGTCTTGCTGTTGTTCATATTCATAGCCCGAATAGCGTATTCCAGTGCTAGGTTGAAGAGCGTCGGTGCCAGTCCATCGCCCTGTTTCAAACCAGTGCGTATTTCAAATAGATCAGTAAGTCTATTCTGGATCCTGACTTGTGAGACGGAGTTGGTCATCGTCATCTTAGTCAGTCGCACTAATTTGGCCGGTATACCAAATTGCAGCATGATGTTGTACAGTACTCCACTATCGATACTGTCGCATGCCTGCTTGAAGTCGACAAAGATTTGGTATACGTTTACGTTATACTCCCAGCACTTCCTGAGTATCAGTTTGACTGAGAAGAACGGTTGTGGAGCGACCAGGTCTGAAACCGCTTTGATATTCGCCAATGATTCGTTCTGCGTACGGTTTTATTCTATTTTTCAGAATTTTCGTCAAAATTTTATAGGACGTACAAACTAGTGAAATGCCCCTGTAATTCTCACACCGCAGTTTATCTCCCTTTTTGTGAATTGGACAGATGATGCTTCTGCGCCAATCATCTGGGATCTCCTCGTCTTCCCATACTCGCAGGAGTAATTGATGTATGGCATCAACTAGACTCCTTCCACCGAATTTTAGCAGTTCAGCTGGAATCTCGTCAGCGCCCGGCGCTTTATTTCATTTTAGTGACCGCAACGCGAGATCAACTTCCTCTACTGTCGGGGGTTGAGTGGGTGGACCCAGATCTACAATATCGTCGAGATCTTCTTGGGTGGGGATGTTAGCGTGCGTTTACACGTGAACATCTTGTCGAATTTGAACATTACCGCGGTAATGTTCTTGAACATTAGGACTAATATACCAACAACTACCAAGTAAATTTCGTTGCCGACACACACGGAAGGCATGAAGAATGATGGGTTGCTATAAAGATACATATTGGCCCATGGACCCGTAAACAGAAAATTACCCTTCGTCTGTTTGCTGTCATTTGGTAATAATATGCGTAGGTATTGTTGATTCGTAGTGTTGTTGTTTTAGTTATGAGACCTTTTTTTTGAAAGCATTGTCTTTATTGAAGAGATCAGTAGATATCGGGTATGCATTTTTCTACCGCGAGTTCATATTACTGGGTTATGGTTTTTGACTTGTTATTGTTTTGCATTGGGAAATCAATTTGATGATGAAATTTATGGATAAAAGCAATGATCACACGAAGGCGAAGTTTAATTTAGATTGTTTGGAACTCTATCTAAATGCTGTAAATCAATTAATTTGTACGTATGTCACGTACATTGTATGGATTTTTTTATTTTAGTTTAAGTGAATAAAGTACAAGTAATATGCAAATATGTACCAACATGGAATTGTGGTTTTGTGAAGGAATACATTACATACGGCCTAGAATTATAGGTACGTACATACATCCACATTTTTGTGTAGTGGGGAAAATTTCTTGTTTATGGCCCGTCGCATATAAAATTAGATTAGACGGGAATAAAGTGCGATGCGATGCATGTTGTTTGTTCAGTGTAGAGACAAATGAAATATACTACTGCTGAAGGCTTTTTGAGTCTCTGTATCTACTTGTTTCTCAGTAGATACTTTATCTATTGCTCAATAGGGGCTGTATCTTTTGGTCAATAGATAATGAGTCTGTTGCTCAGCATATACTGTGTCTGTTAGCCAATATATTGTATATTGCATCTGTCGCTCAGTAGATACTGTATCTGTTGGTCAGTTGGTACTGTATCTGTTCTTTGTAGACACTGTATCTGTTAATCAGTAGATAGAAAATGAGAGACCAATTTTCATCCAGGTCTTGTATGGGATCACATCTGGATCAGAGTTGAAAATGAATTAGCTGAAATAAACTTCTTTCTCCGCCATCCGCCTCTAAACCTTTCTATACTGAGCCCGTAATTCGGCCCCATGCGGCGAAGTGTCTGTATGATGGCTGTTTAAGTTCGCTCGTCGCAGATTCGTGTCGTTATTTTTGATCTGACACCGAAATCAAAATGACTCCAAAATGAATAATTACACCAATTGTACGTTTCGGGTACATGCCATACATTGCCTAGGTTCAGGATTCTTAACGTTGCAATTACGTTTCAAGTATTTAGCAAATGCATGTCAAACGATAAAAAGGGAAATCAACCAGAACAATTTTCTGATTCATTTCACTAGTTTCTATTTTACATGCCATCTCCACCTGAAATTGAACTGAATTCAAACTAACTTAGAACGTTTAGGGTTTTCACGGAACGCACCCATTGAAAATATTGATCATACGGCAGAGATTAATAAGATCTTTTTTGTAGTACAATTTTACGTTTTAGAATCAATTGCCTACCTAAATGTATACATCGATAAGCAAATTATACGAAAATATGGGTTAAATAATATACCTACATCTTTATACTAATATATCTATCTAATATACCTACATAGCTCAAACAGTTACATTTTAATCAATCAGACTTACATCTGATTGCATTTCGATCTAACACCTCACAAAAAAATATATATTTGTCCTTATTTCATTATGTTCTGACCTGGTGTCATAAAATCGAAAACAAACCAAAACCAGGCCCGGTGTCCGAAGCGTATATACCCTAGACTTGTACAGACCTAGTGGTGATACCAAAAGTACCAATTGGCAACGACCATATGCATTAAAAGTGATTTTCTTATATGGCCAGTTTATAGGGGAGGTTGGCACACATTCATGAGGATGGTGGCCATTCTAAAAATCAATTAACTAACCCATTCTATTTACAAATACTGTCGAATTTTTCAAGTCGCTAGCTTGATTCTATCGAAAAATATTGCTTATTTGAAGTCTCACTTGTAGGGGTGGTAGAAGTTCCTTGGATCGGATCTTGCCCATTATAGCCACCAACCAATTAGATCAACATTACATTACAAACATTAAAAAAAAGATGTCAGGTGTCTAGCTTCACTCTATCGAAAGTTATCGCTTATTTGAAGTTTCATTTGAAGGCGAAGCAGCCCCGCATTGATCGGATTTTACGTATTTTCCATATAAGCCAACTACAAAAACGGATATTTGACCAAAATTTCAAGTCGCTAGCTTTATTTTGTCGAAAGTTCTCGCTTATTTAAAATTTAATTTCTAAGGGAGGTAGGGGTTCCTTAGGTCGGACCTAACGCATCTTTAACGCCAACTAACTCAATCTCACTTCAAACATTCGACCAAAATTTCAAGTCGCTGGCTTCATTCTATCAAAAGTTATCGCTTATTTGAAGTTTCATTTGTAGGGGAAGTACGGGTTCCTTAGGTTGGATCTTGCCCATTTTCAATGCCAACTAACAGGATGTTACTACCAACGTTCTGCCAAATTTTCAACTCGCTAATGCTATTCTATCGAAAGTTATCGTAATTAAAGTAATATTTAATTTTTTAAATTTTGTAGGGGAGGTAGGCGTTCCTTTGATCTGAATATGCCCAAGTTACTAAAACCCAACCAGCTTCTCACTTTAGGGTTACATGCCAAAAATCAGATGTCTACGTCAATTTGTTCAAGAGTTATGGAGAAAAAACCCGAAAGTAGGGTAGTACGGGGATCTTTGTAAGAAAATTACCGTTAGTTTTCAACTAATCGATTTTATTTTTTCAGGGGAGTATAAGATTACCCCCACGAGCAATCTACCAAAGCTAGAGCTTTTCATGTTTATTTAATCGGGAGTTATAAATACATTTAATTATTTTACATATGTAGGGGAGGTAGGCGTTCTGTTGGCCTGATCATACCAACCAACTAGATCATACTTCCAACATTTGACCAAAATTTCAAGGCTCTAGCTTCATTCTATCGAAAGTTATCGAGCGAACGGACAGACAGACAGACTGACAGACATGGCTAAATCGAATCAGGAGGTGACCCTGATCATTTATATATACACATTGCTACACCTCCGGAGCCTTTAAGGTGTTACATATTTCCGTCGTGACAAAAACAATATACCCTATACTAAAAGTCTAGGGTATAAAAACCCAAACAAACAACAACTCAACTCAAATTACTCATCATCTATCTGCCGGCAATTTGTGTGAAACGCAAGACGATTGAAATAGATTCGTAGCATATACATTTTCTCTCAATGGTTGACCCTCGTTTGAAAACATACCTCCATATGAAAAGGTACATTTCCATTAAATTCGGCGAATATTTTCGCCCGTTCCCATTCCTCATGGGAACAGCTCTGAACATATTCGCCGAATGCACCTTTTGTCATCTTAATGCTTTTTCCATAAGACGCGCAGCAATATTCGGCGAAAAAGTTCTCGGGAAATGGATAGATGGGAACATTGCCTGTTTCGTTCGGCGAATATAATGCTATTGTTATTGTATTCACATTCAAATTCGGCGAGATGTTCACGTGTAAACGCACGCTTAGATGGTCGGTTCAGAAGCTCTTCAAAATAACAGGCCCAACGTTTGTTAATGCCATTGTTGTCGCTGATGATGTTTCCATCCTTGTCCTTACAAAGGCTAGTCCTGGGTCGGTAGCCGTTCTTAATTGTATTTACTAGTTTGTACGCTTGGCTGGTGTTCCCATTCGCTAAGTTTTCAATTATATTCAGCAACTGCTCGTCAAAGTATTTACATATTTTACATACGTCTAATTATTCTATTCGATATTCGCCGTAGCTCGTCATATTTTTTTTTTGGCTCTGGTTCCTCGTTAAATCCATTGTCTGTAGGCCTCGTTGTGATTTTTGCATTCTTCGTCGAACCAGTCATTTCGCGGTCGCCGGGCTTTATATCCCACGACTTTCTCTGCGACATCCTTGATGGTACCCCTGAGTTCTTCATAGAACCCATGGACGCCTGTGTTGCTGATGTTGTGTAGCATAGGTGATAGTCTTTCCTCAAGGGCGGTAGTATACGCCACCGCTGTAGCATCACCCAAAAGCTTATCAACCGCAAAGATTTTGGGAGGGCTGATTCTTGACTGGTGCACTGAGGAAATTCTACATCTGTAGGTCGTCTTCACCAAGTGATGATCTGAGTCGCAGTTTGCTCCTCGATAGGAGCGGACATCCATCACACTAGACGCCCATCTCCTGCAAATGAAGACGTGGTCAATTTGGTTGACGGTATGTGCGTTTGGAGACTTCGAGGTCTGCTTGTGAATGTGTCTATGCAGGGAACACGTAGAGCTTACCACTAGATTCCTGCTGCAGGCGAAGTCGATAAGTCGCTGGCCGTTGGCGTTACATTCTCCGTGGAGACTGTGGCCTCCAGTGGTCCTTCGGTGCCAACTTTCATTTCCGACTTTCGCGTTAAAGTCTCCCAGCAGCAATTTGACGTCGTTTGTTGGAATGGAAGTCCGTCGAAGCGAGTCTCAAGGCGAGTGTAGAACTCGTCTTTTACTGCGTCTTCTTTAACTTCAGTGGGGGCATGCACATTGATGAGCCAGAGATTGAAGAATCGAGTCTTGATGCGAATCGCACATAGCCGCTCATTTATGGGTTTGAAGTCAGTGATGTGCTGTTTGAGGTGATTGTTCACTACAAATGCCACTCCAAACTCCTTACGGCCCGATGGTTTGTCACTTGTAAAAATTGTGTGCGATTTCTTGTCATTAATCTCGCTGCCAAGCAAATTTGTTTCCTGGACAGCAGTTATGCTCAGTTTGTACTTTTCGATCTGTTGAAGGGGGGCCTTCTCGGCCCCCGGTTTGTTCAGGGAGCGTACATTCCAGGATCCGAAAGAATAATCGTTTAGTCGTTTGTGTGGTCGTCGTTGTTGATCCGTCCAATCCGAGGCTTTGTTCCAGGTTTCTTGATGTGGAATGGTTTTTGCAAGGACGAGTTGTCAGCACGTCGCTTAACCCCATTCAGGGGATGGCCTCGGAGATAGCTGCTTCAGATGGTTTAATAAACGTGCTGGAGTTCACACAACTATGTTGCAGGTCCAACTACGCAAGTCATTTTATCCTACTAAACCTGAGACGCTTAGGTGTTGGTCAGCTATTCAGGCTACAGCTATCTGCCTTTTTCCAAACTGTATTATCGCTAAGACATTGGCCGTCAGCGAATTGATACACTGCCGTTTCCAGGGGGCTCCCACGCGGAGGACTATGGAAAAGGTCTTTTGCCCCCCGCTGTGTCTAATATCAGTTAAAATAATCGCAAATATAAAACCCTTTCCATTCACGCTGATGTCATTCGTGTAAAAAAATAAATAAATAAACCCTAGTAGCATTGAGCTCAAAAGTTGAAAATCTTTGTTTGTAATAAAGGCTTTAGATTGTTCAGTAACATTTTTGAAATCTTCGCTGCATAACAGATGTGAAGGTTAAGGCCCAAATGCAGGGATTCCCTATGCCTTGAAGCAGATGAACAAGTGTTTTCCAATCTGTAGTTTTCGTTTTTCTGAAAGTATGTAGATTCAAATGGTACTAGATGTTCACAATATTTTAAAAATATATATTGCCGCAAGACTTGCGCTTTAGGACAATTTTGAGAAGAAATGTCAAAAATTTACAGATACAGGGTTATCCATTTTCTCTTTCGGAAAGTAAACTTAAATTAAACACAGTAAATATTTGAATTTCGATGGAATTTTTATTTCATAATAAAGTTTGGATTATGCCAGTATACGTGGAATACAATATCTGTCAAATGTCCCCCACTGGATCGCTTGCAGGACTCGATCCTTTTGAGGCAATTTTCGACTACCTTTTCACACATATCGGGCAATAACTCGGTTATAACTCGACGGATTTCGTCCTTCAATTGACCAATCGTCGTGGGATTGTTCGCATAAACACGGTCCTTCGCATAGCCCCACAAAAAGAAATCTAACGGCGTTAAATCGCAAGACCTTGCTGGCCAAGCCACATCGCCGAATCTCGAAATTACGCGTCCTGGGAATTTCTCGCGCAATAAAGCCAAATTTTGTCGCGTGGTGTGGCATGTGGCCCCGTCTTGTTGAAACCACATATTATCGAGATAGATATCTTCAATTTCCGACCAAAAAAAGTCATGAATCATGGCGTCATAGCGCTGGCCATTGACTGTAACGGCAGCTCCTTCATCGTTTTCGAAGAAAAACGGCCCAATGACGCCGCCGGCCCACAATGCACACCAAACAGTCACTTTTTGCGGGTACAACGGTTTCTCAGCGGTCGCTTGCGGTTGCTCACTGCCCAGATGCGACAATTTTGTTTGTTTACATAGCCGCCGAGCGCAAAATGGGCCTCATCGCTAAAGAAGATTTTCTTCGAAAAATCGGCATCGGTGGCCAGCTGTTCGAGGACCCAATCTGAGTACTCACGATGCAATCTGTGATCAGTCGGCTTTAATTCTTGCGTGAGCTGGACTTTATAAAGATGGAGAAGAAGGTCCAAGTGCAAAATGCGCCACAATGTGCCGTAAGATAGGTCTAAATGCTGGGATCGGCGCGGAATCGACAAATTCGGGTCTTCGGCCACACTTTCACTCACAGCGGCGATGTTTTCGGTCGAACGAGCAAAACGATGATGCACAGGTGTAGAAATGTCTGTCACCGATCCAGTTGCGTCAAATTTTTTCACTGTGTAGGCAATTGTGCGCTCATTGGGACGATTATGTCGACCATAATCTGCGCGTAATGCACGAACCGTGGCCACCGCAGATTCACCATTTTGGTAGAATAATTTAATAGTTTTAACGCGTTGTTCAGTCGTAAAACGTTCCATCTTGTAAAATGGCAAACCTTCAACTAAACCAATACCAGTTTGGAATACACTGACATTTGACAGATGTCGAATGGCAGGGCTTTACTTTCCGAAACACGAAATGGATAACCCTTTATATACGTTTTCTTCAGTGCATTATTTTTGCATTTTAGGTCTGTTTTTGAGGAAAATACTAAAAATAGACAAATTCAAAAGGTAACCAATAGTTTAGTACACTCAGTGATTAAAAAAGCCATTTTCCTAAAAATCCACCAAAGTCTTTATGAGTTTACAAAAAGATTTGATCATATTAAACAAAATTAAATCGGGGAAAACATGTAAAGCGTGAGATGTATTCCCAATTATTCAAAGCGGAAACGGAAGAAGTATAGAAAGAAAAAAGAGCCAACCACTACTATAAATTATTGTAGCTATCTATCGTCAGCTCCATCTTTTTACATGCTTGGGTGTGTAGCACTATGAGGCATTGCAAAGATACTGCACTTCATACAAATTAACCCACACAAAAAAAAAACCTAGCGGTGCCAATACTGCAAGGGGAAATTGCCTTTAAGGAGATAGAGACGGCAACACTTCACTTCCCAGCAAAAAACCGTACCCCCCGGTCATGGTTCAAGAATAGAAGGTTACGCAAAGAAGTGTGCAACTTTTTCGTTCTCTCTGCGCATGACGTCACAGTTTCACTTTGCGAAGGCTTCTAGTGAATTTGTTGGGAAATCAGATACTTTTTTAAAGAGAATTCGCTTACAAATCTACAGTTTTAATCCGATTTTCGTGAAATTTCGAGGATTTGACTTCCACGACTAGAGGAAGGTAAATGTTGACATACCATTTCAAAAAACTACCCTCATCTCCCTTCCCACCCCCAAAAGGAAATCTGCGAATTAAACTACAGTTTTATTCCGATCTTGATGAAATTTTGTATTTGAAACCTTCCAGACAAGCGGAAGGTGACTGTCTACATCGGCTTTAGGAAAACTATCCCCAACTTTCTTCTCACCCCTAAAAGGAAATTTAGGGGTGAGAAGTGTATCAGCAGTTTTATTCCTATCGTGACGAAACTTTGTATATTAGACCTTAAACGCTAGACGAAGGTGAGTTTCTAGGTTTCGAAAAATCTCCCTCATCCCCTTTCTCACCCCTAAAAGGAAATCAACGAACTTACCCACAGTGTTATTCTGATCTAGATGAAACTTTGTATATTTGACCTTCATGGCTGGGGGAAGGTGTTTTCAGAAAACCACCCCCATCCCCCTTCTCACCACCAAAAAAGGATCAACAAATGTTTGTACAGTTTTATTTTGATCTTAATCAAATATCGTATATTAGACCTTCAATGCTGGGGGAAGGTGACTGCCCACATCGAATTTTGGAAAATCATGGCACGGAAATCACGCGGATGAGGGTGTTTTTTTTAAACCTATGTAGACTTCCTTTAGCGTTTAAGGTCGAATACACAAAGTTTCATCAAGATCGGAATAAAACCCTAGATAAATTTACAGATTTCCTTTTAGGGATTAGAAAAAGGATGGGGGTGGTTTTCCGAAATCCTATGTAGACAGTCACCTTCATCTACTCATGAAGATCAAATATGCAAAGTTTCATCAAGATCGGAATAAAACTGTAGATACATTTGCCGATTTGCTTTTAGGAGTAAGAGGGGGGTTGGATGTGGTTTTCCGGAATCTTATGTAGACAGTCACCTTCCCCTTGCCTGTAAGGTCGCATATACAAAATTTCATTAAGATCGGAATAAAACTGTAGATAAATTCGCTGATTTCCTTTTAGGGGTGGGAAAGAGGGTGGTTTATTGAAATGTTAAGTGAACCTTCCTCTATCCACTAATCTTGGAGGTGCAGTATACCAAATTTCGTCAAGAATAAAATAAAATCGGATATAAATATGTAAATTTAATAAAAAAAGGCGGATTGGGTGGATTTTCAAAATGCCCTTCAAACAGTTGTTGTGGAGGTCCAAAATGAAAAGTTTCATCAAAATTCAAATAAAACTGCAGATTTGAAAGCAATTTTTCTTTAAAAAAACATGCAACTTCATACAAAATACACGCGCTCAAATGAAAAATTGAAACTGTGACGTCATGAGCTTTTTCTCTCGTTCGGTGGCTGAATAACGGACCTGCGCGTTGCGTAACCTTCTATTCTTGAATCATGCCCCCCGGTAACGTGTACTACCCAAAAAAGCTATGCTAACTAGCCATCCTGGTGTTCCCACCATTTTTACTCAGCCCATAGAAATCTATAAGATTTGACCTATGACCATGGCACGGGGGCTACAATTTTCATGATTAAGGTAACCTAGGTACGTACCCAACGTAGATAGCTTTTCGGGGGCTACGATGTTCATGATTTACGTAACCAAGGTACGTAACGTACACAACTTAATTAACCACTTTTTATGCTTATAAACCATTTTTTGGAATCCATTCTATTTTAGTCTTGATGGCGTCAGTGGTAGCGCGATGGGCTCTGAAGCAAAACGACCCGAGTTCGAGTCCCGGTCGAACATGCAAACACACAAATTTAATTTAAATATTGAAAAGTTATAGAAAAATTCTTAGCAAAATTATCCAATCGTGGGTATTTAGGGGACCAACTTAGGAAAGGTAAATACGGTAGTAGCCTACGTTAGTAACATTGGGGGCACCGTAGGTTGGCAAAATACCTGTGACATTGATGCATTTTTTTATTATCCCTAACATTTCATAACGCCCATGCGAGTGCTACGATTTTTATGTTTTGGCTAACCAGTTACCTACCCTATTTGGTTAGCCACACTTTTTGCTGGGAACTGCCTAGAAAGTTTCAACTACATTCTTGTTAGTTGTCATTACTCCTTTGTATACGCACTATGGGTACCAACACATACGCAACTACTAGGCACTGCGTTAATTTCCAGAAGTGCCGTATCTTCTTTATAATGTTTAATCTTTGGTATAGCTAAGGCACTTTGATTAAAATGGTCTTACATTAAGAACACATGACATGACATCCAGTCCAAGTACAATTCAAACATCAGAAATGGCTACCCTGAAAAAGCGTGGTTAACCAAGTAGGGTAGGTACCTGGTTAACGAAAACATGAAAATCGTAGCCCGTGCATGGGTGATACGAAATGTTAAGGAGAGGGTAATTAAAAAATTCATCAATGTCACTGGTATTTTGTTGTGCTTCAGAGCCCATCGCGCTACCACATACGCCATTGAGACTAATATAGAATGGCTTCCAAATAATACTTTATAAGCAATACTGTTCCAGCATAAAAAGTGGTTAAGTAAGTTGGGTACGCACATGGGTTATCTAAATCATGAACATCGTAACCCCCGAATAGTTATATATTTTACGTTGGGAACGTGTCTGGGTTACCTAAATCATGAAAATTGTAGCCCCCGCGCCATGGTCAACGCTCAAAAATTATAGATCTCTTGGAAAGCCTATGGGCTGAGTGAAAATGAAAATAGCTATTTAGCATATGTAGCTATTTTGGGTAGTACGCGTTACCAGGGGGTACGGGGTACGTCGATCTCGAACTCGAACACGAACCTGGTGCAAGTGGACCGGTTTTCTTCACATGTATGTGCGAGATCGACAGTGGGTGGTGACACTAAGGTAGTGCAGTTTATATTGTACAATAAATTGAGCAGCTGAACGTTTGGCCTTCTCTACTTTTAGCCCAAGAAATTGTGCTCAGGGGGGTTAGCCTACAAAAGGTGCGGTAGTTCAGAATTTTTGATATGTTGTATAGGTAGGTGGTGTGGTAAAAAATTCAAGTTGGGGTCACCTCCCCTCCTCTGCTTCTGCTCTCCTCACCACATTAGAAATGAAACCGGAATATAGAGGGCTACGACCGCAATCCGAGGGTTTTGTAGCAAGCACTTATTTTGGTATGTAAGTATCGGTTCCTTGCTCTTCTTTTTACCACTTAAATGGATAAAAAAAATGATAATAAAAATGTCTGACCCATCCTGTAGTATCTTAAATGCCCATTCATATTACGTGATTGTAATGAAACTTAGAACATATTATTGTCTATGGTGTTGATTATCCTTGGACATCAGTACTTTTGACCTCGAACGTGTTTAAGTCATGCAGGGCTGTGCTAACTGTATTATTATTATATACTATGGGGGATAGCCGAAGCAGACCACTTACGTTTGGGTCCCTTTTCGCCCCCTCCCGGTCATCAGTGGCTTCCAGATGTCGACTGATAATTATCGACCTCTTTCTTCATCACTGAGTCCCGTGTTATTGCTAGCATTTGTTTGAAGCTGAGTTCACTCATGGCTTCTACACTTATCGTGTGCCTGCCTGTGATCCTCAACCTCGTGCTAGCCAGTGCTGGACATTCGCACACAATGTGTGCTGCCGTCTCGGCCTCCTCCAGGCATAGCCTGCAAACGTCATCTTCCCCGATTTTCATCTTGGCCAGATGAGCCTTAAAATTACCATGCCCTGTGACCAAGGCAGTTATCCAGCTTAGGGTACTCCGTTTATAACTAAGTACCTTTCTCGCTTCCCTGCCTAAAGGGCTGGTTATTGCATTCCGAGCTTGTTTGCAAGTGACTAGCTCCTGCCATCTTTGTTGATGCATGGAGTCCATCCACTTCCCAACCTTCGCTCCAATCATGCCGTTCCCCAGAGCAACTCTGGGTTCTGGGCCAATGAAAGTTGCCGCAGATCCCTGTTTTGCTAGGGCATCCGCCGCCTCATTTCCTGTTGTACCTATGTGTCCTTTTACCCACATCAGCGTAACCTCATTTCCTGAGGCACACGTGTTGAGCTTCCGGACACACTCTAGTACCAGTTTAGAGTTTATGTTCGTCTGCTGCATGCGTCTGATCACCGATTGGTTGTCCAGTGCAATAAGGATTTTCTTCCC